>VYZT01060747.1:0-56794 GCA_013400735.1 Pomatostomus ruficeps | reverse complement strand
CATAGGTTTCTCTTCCGTATAGCCTGTAATCACAGAATGATATTCAATTGCCCCCATGTTGCCATTTTATACATATCTGCTGCTGGTTTAGGTACTGTGGAGTATCAAATATAGCTTCAAACACCACTCCAAAACAGCAGGGTTTTCAGTAGCACCTGAAGCTCTCACATCTGCCAGCCTGGCAGTACCTTGAGTAGCACTAGATGTTTCTGTTAAAGCAACTGAACTGGTCCTTAATAGCCAAAATGGTGCATAGTTCAAGAACAAAGCAAGTGGAACCTTTTCCAGGAAACTTGTGGCATCAGCACTAAGTTCTTGTTTCGTTTCATTTTGTCTAAAGTACAAATAATATTCACCTGAGTAACGTGCAGATGGAGGTTCTGCAATAAACCACTCAAGGAAAGGATGGCGTTTGTAAGTAGTCTCACGTTTACACTTCTCAGTATCCCCATTTTGTTGAACCATATCCACTATTTCCTGTGTCCATGTGGTACCTGAAAATATCAAGTGTTTAGATGTTTCCCTCCAGGACAGTCAAGAGTTTCTTCTTTTAGGGAACTGAAAGCCAGAAGGATGGACTCTGTGCTAACGGGGGAAAGAATGGCACAGAAAATAACAGAAAATGGAAAGAGAGTATAATAGAGGCAAAATGCCTAATTAAGCATACAAAGGTAATTCCTAAAGCACAGTTTCAGGAATTCCATTTTAGACAGTTTTCTTCTTGCTTAAAGAAATAGTGGCCACACCAGTACTGAAAAAAACACTGGGATAAACTCACTATTGCTTGGAGACTATGTTATTTGCAGAGAGGAATGAAACTCCCCCCTTTCATCCCTCACAAAAATTCACATATTTCAATTTTGTTTTCATACTGAATTTGAGTAAAACATAGCTGAACTCCAACTGAGTAAAAATTTCATACAGTTTGAAAATATAAAAAAAAGTGGCAGTACTTGTAAAGCTTCTATTTGAAACATGTTAATGAAGGTCTATACAACATTTCATCTGCCTGAGTGACTGCAACATTTTTTAAGAGTTACAGTATAGTGTGTTTCATGTGTCTCTTTTATAGCTGTCATCACTGTGTTAGTCACATCTCCTCTGAGGTACTGTGGCAGGTCAGCTTGAGAACAGGCTAAGGGATAAATTGGAAAGCAATTTGGGCAGGAAATTCAGCCCTTCTTAAGATGCTTGTGTTGTGCATCGCAGACAGATATGATATAATGTCAAATGGAATCGTAACCTTATTTATTTTCAGTTCAGTGGCTAGAAGGTTTTAATCCCAGCTGGATAAAATAATGTGGTTTTGCCTTCAGTATACAGATAGTAAATAAAAAGCTTTTGAGTTTTACAAAACTAGTGGTGGGGTGTTTTAGTAAAAATGTTTTTTCCCCCCCTATTGCCAGAAAAAAAAAGCCCTTAAAAATTGTTGCTAATTCAAGTAATTATTAAGTAATAATTTTTTATGATGATCAAATGCTCCCATATCTGTTCCTGAATATCCAAAACTGTATATGTTTTTATTCCTACAGAATTAATATTGATGCTTGTTCTTCGTTGTTTTCTTGTGTAGTAGGTATAAAGGGTCTGATGAAGAGGAGGAATATTGTCCAGTCACTGCGTAAAATGCCCGATAGCTAGTATTAGTGGTGGTATTTCATTTTAATGGCTGAAATTATTGAATGAATTTGGTTATTTTAAAGAATTAATCAATTTTCAGAAATCACTACTTGTTTACACAACATATCATTCCCCAAATACATATATTCCATAGCCATACAGTCAATTTCTATTATTTCTTAGTAATGATCACTTCTTTCTGGGCACAGTTAAATCACTACATATTGGTGGAAAATGTCTATTGTCACCATTAATATAAATGTAAATAATCTCAATTAAAGGAAACACTGATAGGTCATTAGACTTTGGCCATTTGTACTTCAGTAGTAACAGATGGTTGTTGGCATCTGCCAAAGTCAGAAGTTACTAGTCACAGCTGGCACAGCTTCATGTCTTTAAAATATATCTGGTTTGGAGTTAAACAAATATCAGTCATAATAGAAAACCACTGATTTCAATCCCAACAATAAGCACTTAATTAAAATCCCAAACTTTTCTGTTCTATTTCCTACCCACACCAACCTGCTTTTGCATAGGTCGAGATCAGCACATCATCAGGTCTGGCTTTGAACTTCCACACTTGGTCCCATGTGCTGCCCATTGGTTGTGTGATGGGAACACCTTCCAATTCAAATAACTCAGGTCGAATCATTGTCTCTTTCAGACTCAAATTTTTCATTTTATCCATGGTCAATGAGCACTGCATGAAGAAAGCCTTAGAATTAACATGGTTGCTCTGAAAAAAGATGTGAATTTACTCATCTTGAGGTCTCTCTTATTGACTAAATTCCATGTCCTATGATTTCTTTGGCCATGGTTTGGCCTATCTGGATCCATATATAGACTCCGTAAAGCTGGATCTCATTTTCAGAAATGCTTGGTAGTAGTTTCAGAATTGCTGGTAGTATTTCTCTGTGTCTCTAAAAATCACTCTGTTTATGCAGGTACAAAAAGAGAAAAAAGTCATTATTCTCATGTCAAACACATTTATGTAAAATTTTGATGGTCAGTATGAGGCCTTCTAAAGGCAAGAAAAAGTAATCAGAGGTGTGATTCGAAAGAAGGCAGAGAATAACAGCTGGCAATGAAATCAGCATACAGGACCCAACCCTTCCTTTGTGAAGAAAATAAACAGAAACGCCTTTGTACCTTATACTCACAAAAATATTTGCAGACCTTTTCTGTGTTTCGTTCTTGGATCTTTTTACTCTTGAAACTCTTTGCTGTATTTTGAAATTTGTTGCACATAAATAACCTGAACTAGATAGATCATTAACTAAAGGTTGTTAGACTTTAATTATGTAAATCAATCTGTTTTACAATAACTTGTTATTGATTTCGGGATTTCTCCCAAGGAGGCCTCTTAGGAATAACTTTCAGAGCTCCAGAGTCTGGTCAGAGGTAAGCTCTGCTTAAAGGGAGGCTGTAGAAATAATCTCAATTAAAATATCAGCTAGAAAAACAGACATTTCAAACCCAACAGCAAACATTGCTAGAATATTTTCTTTCATTTTCTTGTTTACTCACAGCAATTTCACACAGGTTCAGTTGAGCAGAGTGAGATGTTGGATTGTTGGCTGGGCAGTGACTCAAGAAATTTAAAAAAAGAAGGAAAAAGAAACTTGCCAGAGAATTTTTCCTGCTTTCATGTCTTCACTCCTTGGCTGTAGTGATAACTACACAGCAACTTAAATCTTCAGGCACAAGTAGGTTGAAAACTTGTGTGGGTGGAGATTCCATTCTTCCTATCAGTGTGAGGAGAGTAAAGGAGGAAGTACAGCAGCAGCCAACAGCTGAGCAGTTTTTCTGGCATGATTTATGAAATCCTTTCTAATTCTGTGAAAGAAAAATACTTGGAATTCTCATTTAAAGTGTGATTCTTTACTGGCAACAACATAAAATGTCAGCCAATAGCTCTAGCAATATTATTTTAATTTTTCTCTGTCATTGTCAACAGTTTTGGAATAATTAATTTGCTTCCTAATATCTAATCTAAATTCCAAAGATCCCGCGTGTTCAGGTAAAGGAAAAAAATCCCCAAAATTTTATTCTCTACTTCCCATCAGCACGTGATCCAGCCACCTCCCAGCAAGCAGGGCTTCAGCCCAGAGGTGGTTGCTGTATGTAAGCCTGCTGCACTTACCAGCACTGTGAGGGTGCTGTGGGGAAAATTCACTCCATCTTGTGGAAGGGGCATCCCCAGTTTCTCTGGGCAACCTGTTCCACTGTCTCACTACGCTCACAGTAAAGAATTTCTTCCTAACAACTAATCTAAACTACTCTCTTTCTGTTTGGAGCCATTTCGCCTTGTCCTGTCACTACATGACCTTGTCAAAAGCCTCTCTCCATCTTTGTTGCAGATTCGCTTTAGGTACTGCAAGGCCACAATTAGGTTACCCTGAAGCCTTCTCTTCTCCAGGCTGAGCAATTCCAATTCCCTCAGCCTTTCCTTACAGGAGTTATGCTCCATCCCTCTTGATGGCATCCTCTGGACTCATTCCATCAGGTTGATGTCCTTCCTATGCTGGGGACCCCAGAGCTGGATGCAGCACTCCTGGTGGGGTCTCATCAGTGTGAGGGGGTGCAGAATCGCCTCCCTGAACCCACTTCCCAGCCTCCTTTGCATGGAGCCCAGAACATATTTGACTTTCAGGACTGCAAGTGCACATTGCTGGGTCATGTCCAGGCTCTCATCGGTCAGCACCCCCAAGTCCTTCTCAGCAGGGCTACTCTCCATCTGTTCATCCCTACCCAGCTGGTATTGATACTGGGGGATGCCCTGACCCAGGTGTGGCACCTTGTGATTGGTCTTGTTAAATCTCATGAGATTCCCATGGGCCCACTTCTCAAGCCCGTCCAGATCCCATCAGACAGATGCCATCCTGTCCTTCAGGTGTGTCAACAGCACCACTCAGCTTTGTGTCATCTGCAAAGTTGCTGAGGGTGCACTCAATCCTTTGTCTTTATCATTAATGAAGATATTAAATAACCATGGTCCCAGTATGGATTCCTGGGGGATATTACCTGTCACTGATGTCCATTAGGACTCTGAGACATTGACCACTACCCTCTGGATGCTACTGTCCAACAACCTTCTTATCCATCTAACAGTTCACCCATCAAATCCAACTTTCTCCAATTTAGAGAGAAGGATTTTGGATGGGACTGTGTCAAAGACTTTACAGAAGTCCAGAAAAATGACATCTGTAAACCTTTCCCTTTTCCACTGATATGGTCACTGTGTCATAGATGGCCACCATGTTGGTCAGGCAGGGCTTGCCTTTGGTGAAGTCATACCGGCTGTCCCTAATCACCTCCTTGTCCTCCATGTGCCTGAGCACAGCTTCTGGGGGAAGGTTCTCAGAGGTGAGACTGACAGGTTGTTAGTTCCCAGGGTCCTCCTTTCTACACATTTTAAAGACAGGTACAGTTTTGTCCTTTTTCCAGCCACCTGGGACTTCACCTGACTGCCATGGAGAGTGGCTTGGCAACTGCATCAGCCAATTCTGTCAAGATTCTGGGATGCATCTCATTGGGTCCCATGGACTTTTGTGTGTTCAGGTTCCTAAGATAATCACGAACCTGATTTTTCCCTACAGTGGGAGGGACTTTGTTCTCTCAGTTCCCATCCTGCTGTCTATCAACTCAAGAGGTGAGGGAAGAGAGGTTGCTATTAATGACTGAGCCAAAAATGTTTTTGAGCACCTCAGCCTTCTCTTCCTCCATTGTTACCAGTTTTCCATCACTGTTTATTTTTGGGAGTATACTTTCTTTAACCTTCCTATAGAAGGTTTCTGAGGTTCTATAGGTTTAACATACCTATAGAAGCCCTTGTTATTCTTGGTGTCGCTTGCCATGTTCAGTTCCAGCTTTACCTTGACTTTCCTCACCCCATCCCTGTACAACCTGACTTCATCTCAATACTCTTCCCAGGTTACCTGTTCTTTTCTCCACTATCTGTGTACTTACTTCTTTCCTGTTAGTTTGATCAGCAGTTTCCTACTCAGACTTGCTAGGCTCTTTCCTTCCCTGTTTGATTTCTTGCTCCTGGGGATCGATACCTCTTGCTCTCTATGGAAAACTTCCTTAAAGGTCTGCTAGCTCTGTTCTGCTCTCTTGTCCCTGAAGACAGTCTCCCAGGGGATCTTACTGACTATTTTCTTGAAGAGGTAGAAGTTTGCTTTTCTAGACTTCAGGGCCTTACTTTACTCCTTACCTGATTCATAACACTCAGGATGCAAATTCCACCAGCACATGATCACTGCAGCCCAGGCTGCCTCTGATCTTGATGTCCCTGATTAGCTCACTTATGTTGGTGACCACCAGGTGCAGTGTCACATCCCCTCTGGTAAGGTTGTCTATTCCCTGGCTTAAAGCACTCAGGCATTGAAGCAGCCAGACAGAAATCCACGCATCCGGCTTGTGGCTGTAATCTTTTTGCCTGTCTCAAAGTTCTGATGAGGCCAGAGACTGTATTGCTTCCTCTTCCTTTTTGAATTCTCTCACTCCTTCGTCCAACTTCTTTGCCAAAAAACTAGCTTCTTGGTAAAACCCTTTGTCTTTTTCCTGACCCTTTTCTAATTGATGATATGGATCCCTTATACTCCTTGCCAACTTTTTCACAATTACTGTCATTGTTTGGATCCCTATGTCAAAGATGGTGCCCTCTAACACAGTTTGTGTCCCTGCCTCAACTACAGTCCTCTGACAGTACTGAACTGTGGCTCAGTGGGCACAGGCCAGGGTCCAGTACAGTGCTAGAGGCTGCTGATATTCAGTCTGCTAGGGTCATTTGTCTGTTCAGGTGTAAAGTCCCAGGTCATGGGAGGTGACAACTATCCTGGGAATCTGCCCAAATCCTTCCACACACTCTGCCATCCAGGGGCTGATCACTTCAGGGCACATTACAGTTTTGCCTCATCCAAGATTTGTCTTCTCTGATACCAGGATGACACCAGATTCTACAAGCTTCATAACATGCTGATAGTGTTATTATTAGTATGAAAGCTCTTGTGAGGGTGAACAAGGACCTTGGGAGCCTGACTAATAAACCATCCACATCAGACCCAGATAAGAGAGAGAGATGTATTCCCTCATCTTTTCCATGAGGCAGATACAGCACAGCAAGGCCAGCAATTCCAGGGCAAAACACAGAGACGAAACTTGTATTATCATGTTCACAAAATAAAGAGACAAGCCGTGCAGCCAACAAGCTCTGACCTTCACAGGAGCTTGCTACTTAATACCTGCTATAGCTACAGCACACAATACAAAACTGCTGTTACCTTGAGCCCTATGTTGGGTACCAAAAACGACCGTGGTGAGTTGACTTTGTCTGGATATTAGGTATCCAGACAAATCTCTCTGTGAGATATCACTCCCCTACTCAGCAGGACAGTGGGGAAGAAAATAAGAGTGGAAAATACCTTCTGTGGTGACATAATGCAGTTTACTAAAACAAAAGCAAAGGTCATGTAAGTGAAAATGAAAATACTTCATTCTTTACTTCCCAGTAGGTGTTGTATGGCACTTCCTGGGAATCAGGACTTCAGGACACATAGTTGTTTCTCTGAAAGGCAAACACTGTAAATTAGCAATGCCCTCTCTTCGTCCTCTTTTCTCTTAGCTTTTATTGCTGAGCAGGCATATGTTATGGAATATCCCTTTAGTCTTTGGTCAACTACTTGATCTTTTTCTGGCTCATATACCAGGTTTTTAGTCTGAAGGCTGACAACACCAGAACAAATAATTAAAACACAACAAGCAGAGAGTATATGGATAAAGTACAATATTTTACTTTCTACTTTCAAGTTCTCTCATGGAAGGATTTGCCATTTTCCTCTCTGTGGTAAGCCTGTGCTGGTTCTGCTTGTTCTTCTCATACCTGGTTTGTAATATTATTCACCACTCTTTCATTTATGCAACCGTCCTGGTAATGCAGTAATCCCCAAAGCATATCAGCTGTGCATATGACAAAGAAAACCCAAGAACTGCTTGTTGAGTGGCTCTTTTTTATTGCAGCTGTGAATCTGAGTAGCCTTTGAACAATACACTGTGCCAGATAAGCTAGAGTGAGGTCAAAAACCACTGTCTAGCTTTAAAGCTGTTTTTGAAGTAGGCAATTATCACTGCTCTGTGGCTTTCTTGGGTTGCCTACCCGGATAGCAGGGCTGCCCAAAAGCCGATGCAATCCCAGTGCCCTGGCCGCCCCGTGTGAGGGGGGGGATAACACCAGGAGGGCTCACGTTGGCCCCACCGGTGGGAGCTGGGTTTAGCGTGAAGTGGGGGATGACGAAAGTCGTAGGAGACCCGAAGACAAAAGGAGGGACTCCAGGTATGAGCGCACTGTGGTTTATCACCACAATGGATTCCCAGGGACCGGAGCCTCGAGCAGCTTAAGGCACGGGGTCTTAAGGTAAACAAACAGCCAATTAGGTGAGGGTACAGGGGAAGGGTTAGGGAGGGTCCAGGGTTACAGAGCCAGTAACTTGAGGAATGGGGAGGAAAGAAGGACGAGTAAAGAGGGAAGAACAAATCATTAACTGGATAACGGAGAACTTACTAGAACTTGGGGAGTATATAGAAATTAATTGACAACTGGGTATCTAATGAAGGGACTTGGGGGTGGGCTTGTTATAACTTGGGTTACACCACAGTGATGTCTGTTTCTTGGGGGAGCCCTCTGCCTCTGGGAGCTCTCCACCAGAACTCCTTTTCTTTGGTGGTACATTCTGGGGCCTTCAGGCCTTTATTATTTATACGTACCACCCCGACAGGCAATGAGTGATGAATTCCTCCAGCTGTGAAACAGGGAGATGAGAGCAGAATTGGCTGGTCCAGCGACTGGGTTTCTTCTCTGGAATCATGATTTACAGGGCCACTCTAAAAAAAAGACTAGGCAGTCTCTACAGAGAGCTTCCTCCAGGTTTTCATTTACCTTTTCCTGAGTGCAAACTGGTGACAGGTGTTTCCTCATGTAAAACACACTGAGTTTACTTTATTTTATTATTGAATTTGATTTTATTTTTGCTTGGCTCGGTTTTCTTTTATTATTTCCATAATATCAGACTTGAAGTGGAATGAAGGCTACAAATCCTACACCACTATCAAGCACTATGATATGGTTTTAAGTCTGATTTACTTCATATTTTGCCTACATTTAAAGGTCTATATAATATAGGGTACTATGTCCTATAAATTAAAATCTATATCTGATACATTTGAGTGAAAGAATGTGTTTCTGTGTTATGCTTAATGCTTCTATTACATTTCTCTAAAACTCTAGTCTCCCTCTACTGGACAAAACACAGTCTCTTTATTCCAAAAATGTTAAAATATTTTGAGTTTAAAATGACATTTGATAGCTATTGCTATCCTTAGATACCAACCTGTGTTCCTTATTCAGAAAAATACATACTTTGGAGAAATGAAAGAACACCCTGGACAAACCAAAGTGTTACTTTGAGGCTTCTTGAATTTTAAAACTGCATTAATCTCTTGGTGACTGAGTTAAGCTTGATCTGACTGTGAGTCAGTAAACAACCTTTGGCAACAAAAGCTTTTGGTAGTGTGGGATGCATTTAGAGTCAATCACAAATATATCCTGTCAAAGGCTCCTGGGTACCTCCTTATGCTGTAGAGAACAATCCTGCAGGTGTCTGTAAAATAGGAACATTACTACCACTCTTGTGATGGTTATTTAATTACTATCTGGGTTGCAGCCAGATACAGGTGAAATAATCATCACAGATATATTTATGCAATAGCAAAGTAAGTACTAGGGGATATTTTAAGTGTAAACATAGAATGAAAAGTCCTAAGGCTTTAATTCAGCAGCACATTTAAGCACAATAACTAAGTGCAACCCCTATCAGTAAAGCATTTATGTTCCATTACCATCACACTCCAGAAATTTCTTTGCTTTAAGTATCCTCTCTCCAGAAGAGTTTTCTGATAGGGGAAGTGTTGGAGCCTACAGTGTGTATAACTCTGACCAGCTCCACATGTGTTGGGGTCACAGTCATATTAATATAAAATCTTGTTATTGTGGGCATGTATAGTGAAGTGATAAAGTTTAACTGGAATTCTGTTAAACTTTTAAATTACTTTTCCCAATAAAATATGCATATAAAGTGCTGCAGTGTCACCCTGTCAGTGGGACTACATGCTTTGGCATTGTTTCTGAAAATTATTTTGTAGAAATAAAAGGTCAGGTATTCACTATGCAAAATAACATATTCCCACTTGTAAGTGAGATTTGGTTTAGAGCCACGGGCAGCAAATCAGAAATTTTTAATAAAGAGCGTGGTACCCTTTATGTGTTAAATGCTGGGATGTACTTAAAAACATTAATTCACATGTCAATACATGATTCAGTTGGCTGCAGACTCCACTTGCTAGACTCCACTAGCAAGCTCAGTGTGGGCAATGTTAATGCAGGCAGCATTGCTCAACAGAGATGAGGTAGAAGCTATTCATGTTCTCAGGCTTAAACTTAAACATGGGTGTACCAAAACTTAAGGTTAGGCTTGAGAAAACCACAAAGCCTAGACCTCCAGGGACTACAACAGGCATGCAAAGAGGAGCACTTCATATCATCTCATTACATTACAATCACTTCATTTCAGAATTTACTTTTAATTCTTTCCACTGAATTTCATTTCATTATAAGTCAAGCCCAGTCAGTTTGTTTCACTTTGTTCTCTGACTTTGAGATTTTATTTCCTTTCATGAAATGAAATCTTGCTATTTCAATAGCTTTTAATTTGGCAAGGTTCAGTCCATTTCCCTGAAGTTCATGCCATTTTATTGTTTTCACTTTGTTTCAGAATTTTCTCTCTTTTTTTTTTTTTTTTTTTTTTTTTTTTTTTTTTTTTTTTTTTTATTNTTTCATTTAATTTCATTGAACTCTTCTCCTGTCTCTTTGTTTCACTTGGTTCCCTGACTTTGACATTTCAGTGAGTATCAATTCGATAAGGTTTGGTCCATTGCACTTCAAAAAAACCCCAAACAACTGCACAAAGATTGCTCCCTTGCTCCCTCCACACCTTTCTTCCAGGAACCGCCCATGTGCTGGGCACCTTGGCAAAAGGCTGCTTTTACTGCTCTGCTTAGGGTTAGGGCTGAGAAAACCACAAAGCCCAGAGCTCCAGGAACACTGCAACTACAAAAGGCATACCAAGGGGCTAGGCTGAAGAAGTAAGGTTCTTTGTCTAATTGAATTTTAGTGAGGCATTTGGCTAATGTTCGTAAGTTCAACTTCGTATAAAAATTTCTGAAGCTGTTTTCTGAAGCTTCACATCTGAAGAGATTTTCCTGTCTACAAACAGAAGTTTATAAAATGGAAACTGGAATTATAATTTGGTTGGATAAGCAAATGTTTTTTTGAACTGGAAAAGACAGTCTTCATGCAAAGAAGTCCCAGCTTGAACAGCAGATGTGCCACTTAAACAAACTCCATTTAATTGTTCCAGAAGAAAGTTCAAGATGTTTCATTTCCTAAGGTAGCACAGGGTAGCACTTGAGCATCCTGATATACCACCAGTAATGCAAGAATTAAATTCTCAATCTCAATCTTCAGCTGTAATGAACTGCATGTTTCTTCTAGGTAAATATTGAAAAGATCATTGTGCATGTCTGACAGCGTTTTGCTCTAAACTACTTTCTTATTTTCATAAGAAGGTATAGTGTCAGAGGGAAGCTACTGCTGCCTTTTCATATGAAGGCAGTGGGGTGCTCTATTTTTGAAGTGAAATAGACCAAACCTTGCTGAAATGATACTCACTGAAATTCTGAAATCAGAAAATGAAGTGAAGTGAAGAGACGGGAGAAGATACTGATGAAATGAAATGCTAAAAAAAGGAGAAAATTCAGAAATGAAGTGAAAACAATGAAATGGCATGGGATGGCATGAAGTTCATGAAAAATGAACTGAATACCACGAGTGGATAAGCACGGAAATTGCGAGATTTCACTCCATGAAAGGAAATAAAATCTCAAAGTCAGAGAACAAAGTGAAAAAAAATTACTGGGGTGGATTTTAATGAAATGAAATTCAATGAAAACACAAAAAGGTTTCCAAAGTGAAGTGATTGTAACCAAATGTAATGAGATGACATGAAGTACTCCCCTTGGCATGCTTTTTGTAGTTGCAGTGTCCCTGGAGCTCTGGGCTTTCTCAAGCCTAACCCTAAGCATAATCCTAACCCTATGCGGAGTAGTAAAACCAGGCTTTTGTTGAGGCTGAGGTGCCCAGCACATGGGTGGTACCAAGGAGAAAAATGTTAAGGGAGGGATATTGGGCAGTGCCACTAGTGCTGCTTGGCTCTGGAAAATCCTTAAATGACTACTTCCTTACTTGAAGAATGGAATTCAGATGCTACAAAGAAGAAAAGAAAGAACATACATTCTTTTTTTCTCAGTACAATATGTCTCTTTATCACAATTCTTATTAAGTAGCAGAAAGAACATTACAGACTAAATACTTAAGCTATAAGAAACTCCAATTAATAAGGCTGATAAAAATTTTTCTCTTGGCAGTGTCTGTCATTATGCATGGTTGTAAAAAGACTTTTCTCAGTTAAACACAGTACAGTGAGGTAAAGCAAAGCTGTAAAAAATATTAGTAGATTTTCTTGTGAATACAAAAATTAAATTATTGCCACCAACATTTTGTCAGAAATATTCATTGCCAACATAAAATCTGATACTCTTCAGAAGTATATGTGTCTCACTTGATTCTGTGTTCTGATAGAGGAAGCCAGCTTTAATTTACAATGGTGGATTCTTAATGGTTGACATTTTGAAAATTTTATGTATTTATTTAAAAGTCTGTTTACATTTTCAATCACAATGACATTGATGTGGTTGAAGATTCCTGAAACTTGGGTTGAAAGGGATTGAAATCTGCACCCCTTCCCCGCCCTATAGCAAAAGAGCTCTTCAACAGCTATGGATGAGTACTGGGTGAGGCTACCTGGTGTTAGGAACAGCTGGAACCCAGATGTCTCACTGTCCTACTAAGCTTGCCTGTTGTGATGTGAGTGGAACTGATTCAGGTGGAAATATTTAGGTGGGAAATTTGTTCTCTCCCTTTTTAAATATTCCTCTAGATTTTTTTTCTTCTTATAGATAAAAATCTGCTCAGAGTGTAGTGGATGTGTTCCACCTCTCATTTGAGCATTCATTTGGGGACTACACCATTCATATTAACAGAACTGCTCCAGTATACAACGAGGAGGAGAGGAGTAGATCTAGGATTCAAGAAGTCTGTTGAGGTTGCCATGTATTTTTCTTCCCAAAGGTCAACAAATCAGTTAACCTGTTTCCTTCAGGCCATTGGCATAGAAACAAATAGCAGTGTTCACATTTTCTGAAGAATTAACACTGTTCTGTAACAAATGACCCGTGTTTCAGTGTTACACTCTAGGCTAAGGATTATACTATTCCTTGTGGCAGCTTTAAGGGGGAAGAAACTCTCTTGCTTTTAAGATGTAACTTTTGGGCTTAAAATGTCTGTTACCTTTCCCTCAAGATACAATGGCAACAAAAACCAATACCGAGGTGTTGCTCGCTGTATTTACACAGACTGTGAGTGCATTTCTTTTATTCTAGTGTAACTCTTGTATAGTGGAAGGATGATTAGAAAAGCCTTTTCTGAACAGCCACTTTGTACTGGTCAAGTCTGACAAGCTGTCTTTTCACATCAGGGTACTATAGATGTGAGACACCAGTCATGGACTGTCAGGATAGAGTACTACACAGGTGAAGTTTGCACTAGTTGATTGAGACATGCTGGACAGGACCTTCTCCCTATATTGGTAGCAACTGGCTGTTTTGTCAGGTGTAAGGTTTTATTCCGAGGTGTAAAACTCCACATGCAGTGTGTTGTCACTCAGATGCGGCTGGGTTGCCTTGGTGGAAGTCTACCTCTCTTCACTGACAAGCGGGCCAGCTAAAGCAACTAGAATTCTAATGCAGACACCACTTTGAGTTTCTGATTTTAGGCAGGCTAGATCCAGACCCAACTATGGCTATCAATAGTATGGATTTGGAGCTGCACATATTAAGTAATCGCACTTACAAGTCAATATATGACGAATAGTAACCTATATATAAACAAATGTATATCTAGAAATAAACAAAATTCTTTATTCCAAATCTTTCTTGTCCAACTAAATGCTGAACAGAAAGTCTGAAAAAAAACCGCTGTAAAAAAAGGCATCATTTCTAAAGTATGTGCTAGAATCCTGCTTCTATAAAATGTAGAGTAATGTATCTATGAATTTAATGAGAGAAGAGCTAGTTTGAAATACTACCTTTGTGGAGGATTAAATACTAGTGTAATGTGTAAGGCTTTAAAAAATCTTACAGGCATCTGAAAATTCTGCACTAAACAAGATACTTTTTCATCTCTGCTTAAAGGCATATCTTGTAGAGACCAATCCTCTCATCCAGAGATTGTAAAGGAGGCACATGAGGTTCTGGCTCTCTGTGCACTTTGTGTCATACTTTCTGTTCCTGTAGGTCCAGCCTTGTTCCTTGGGATGCTGAGCTACACGGTTGCATATATCATCTGCAAGACAGAAAGACAGGATCCAGCTGTCCGTTTTGCCCAAAAAGAAAAGTAGATTTAAAGTCAAAACTGATATGAAGCAAGAATGCTATAGGAATAAAAAAAAAAGACCAGACAAGTATTTGTGCTTTGATCTAAAGAGTACGAATGACAAAATTGTTCCAGGATGGTTTCTGTGTTATTTTAAATTTCTTACCTTTTAACAATGTTCATTCTTCATTCTTCTAGTTGTCTTGAAAAATATCTCCTGGAAAGTCATTACCAATGATTAAATCTCAGGACGAATCTTTTAAGTGTACCTTCAGTACAAAATCAATAAAATATGGCCTCCTATTCTTTTATAAGTTTGGATAGGTGTCTTTCCTTAGATTGCTTATGTTTGATCCAAAACTCTTCTGTTGAATTTGGTGAGAGTTCATAAGCTCTATGCTGTTTGCAGCTTTCCAAATGGTAAAAGAATTCAGCAACATATTAATAATCCAATTTTAGTTTTTCTTTTTCAACAAGAATGATGTCAGACATGAGGATTCCTCATGAAATTAAAGAACAGAAGATTTCAAATTAACAGCAAATATTTTACAAAGCAATGCCCTTATAACAACTATGGCTGAATTTCAAGGTTTGGATAATTATGACCATTAATATAAGTTTCATTTTAGATGCTGAGGAAAATTCCTCCTGTCACAAGAAATGACAGTCCTAATACAGGATGAACACACTTGATATTTGTGTGCCTAAAAGATAGCTATTTTTCAGCATATTTTAAAATATGCTGTTCATTAAATCATATCTATCATACTTTTGTACTGTATGTAAGGATAGTTTCTAATGCTATCCAGTATAAGAAGAATAGTTTATATTTCTTCTAAAGAACAACCAAGACAGGGAGATCTACATAAAAGAGATGTGTGAATTATTTAAGGCTATTATACCAAATTAGAGATTTTTAATGTCAAAGAAATATTTTGGATGTTTTGACTGCAATCATCTTAGTCTCTTTTGTATGCATTGAATATGGAAGCTGTCAGAAGTGTTGAAAGTCTGACAGAATTTTTGAGCTAAGTACTTTCTTTTTTGACAGAACAGTTTGGTTTCTGAGTCCTGCATCCTTGCTTCACTGAGCAAGGATGCTGTTATTTTGGCTTAGTTCATTTTGAAGTCTCCAATGGTCATAACCCATAAACCAGAGAGACACAGGGCCATCAATCAACATGCAAAGACTCTTGTCTGAGCTTTGAATTCTTGAGGCTATCTTTGCACATGATGTTCAGAGTTCAACTTGTGGAATATCAATCATTTTTATCATGTGATAAGGGAGCTCTGAGGTTGGAGTTCCTGCCCACTTCTCCACGTTCTGAACTTTTAACTGGTCTGTGACCTACCTGACAGCACTGTTTCTTCAGGCATGGTGTTTGCACACGTAAGAAAGCCTCTAAATATTTTTGAGTTATATCTTAATGAGATGGCATTCGACCAATGAGCCGTGATGGATCCTGGGTTTCAGTGGCTAAACAGCCATTATATGGAGGTGATTTTCTTCAGGCTGATCATTCATTTTATTCTTTCTGCTGTAACACTAGCTAGTAGTTACAAGATAAATACTCATATATATGCCAAATTTAAAATTTGACAAATTAAAATAGTGAAATAATCTGCTTGCTTTGTACATGTATCTATGCTTATTTCCAGCTTTTATGTAAGACTATGTCTTTTGCACCCTTTCCATAGTGTCAGCTACACAGATTTTTTAAATTAATTGAGGGAAAACAGAATCTCTTAGCTTAACTAAACTATTAAAAAAACATAACCTAAATGATACTGGTAATACTGTTCTCCATAAACTCGACCTGGATTTTGCCAACATGCTAAATTGTGATTTTATCATACCAGGAAGTTTGTGACTTGTAGTGACCACTCAGTTTAGGGAATTCTGAAAACCCATATTTTACAAATTGACTGATTCAAAAAATTTATTTATAAATACCAAAAGCAGTTAAAAACTCCCTCCCCATGACCTTCCTATTTTATGATGAAATGTGACTCAAAACAGAATTCAATGGGAAATTAAGTTTGTAGCTGATTCAAAACACTCCGAAGTCCCATTATGTTTTATTTCACTGATTATGGAAACTTCAGCATATGATTGAAGCCAAGCATTTGTGTAATTGTTTTCTTTTTTGGGGGATCAAAAGTTTGAGAGTAAATCTCTTTATTTTTTTTCTCAAAGAAGGTATTCTTTTTTTTTTCCTTCTTGCATAGCCAGTGAGTTTTAATAAGAATTTAATTGTAAGTAGCCTGCCAAACATGACCAATAATCACACTTTTCTATTAAAAAGTATTCATTTTTGTAAACCATAAAGACATACCTCTAGATAACTGCAGCTCCTTCTTTAGCTTGTTTGTCACCACTTGAATGACTTTTTTTGCTCATTATGCTCTCCTAGTTTGGTCTCTGCTGTAAACCTTGTAACAAAATGGAAAATTCTCAGATTAATTTACAGGGATTTCTTGTGATTCGCTGAGGGTCACAAAGCTGTATGAAGATGGCAGTTGCTGCTGGTTCCAGGGAGTTTTATGGTTGGTGGTGAAGCTATGGAGGAGCTGTACAATACCAGGCTATTCCTGGGGTGTAGGTGATACGCGGAAAAGACTCTATAACCAATTTAGTTTATAGAGTAGGTATGTTTATTTGGCACCAGACGCACGGGGCATCTCTCCTCCACAAACATGCGTGCCGTCAGTGGGCTCAGCTAAGTATTTATCTGGTTACAGGTTACATATGCATTGGATTACACAATGTGGCTATGCATATTCATTGTGTGTCCCCGCTTCATATGGTAATTAGCCCAAAAGTCATTAGCATCCCAATACACCTACGCACTGCCACTTAATGATGAAGTAAAGGTCTTCCTCAGATGAAGTAAGGCGTCTTCCTCAGATGAACTTTTCACCTTTCTTCCTTGTGCATGCTCCCTAAACTCCTATTCCAAGTCCGAAGCCCAGAGCTGGTTTCAAGACTTGAAAACAGGATATTTGGTCCTGATTTCCCTTCCTTATCAGTGGCCATACATCCTCTCTTTTCTCTTTGGCAAGCAGAATAATTGTTGAGCAAGCGATATACATTGTCTTGTAAGCAATATACATTGTCTTGTAGACAGCTGCAAAATTTCAACAGGACCACAATTAGCAACTAACCCTTAAAACCTAAGCACCTTGTATCATAGGTATGGGCTAATCTGGGGCCAAAATAGCATAAGGGTTATGTGAAGTTAACTTCCTAAGCAATAGGGATCTAATCCCCTTGGACACCCCAATTTGACCCCCAGTTGCTTCTTCGCGGGTCAGGAAATCTCCTGTGGGTCATTACTGTTAGCTGTGGGCAAACATCTTGGAAATATGCTAAATTAGCATCTGACTTGCTTGAAGGACTCAGTGATCCCTTAGTGTGCAAAGACAGTGGATACATCCCAATGCATATAGGAAATGCAATTATGTGTGATAGTTATAAAACGTAACAAACTCCCTCAATTGTCTTCTAAAACTGCACAGAACCAATGTCAAGGCTTAGCACCTGAAGCTGCTGTCCCAGAACAGCCAATGCAGGAAGAGATGACGAGTTTCACTTGTCAGCTGGCAGCCAACATTTAGCAAATCTAATTCAGAAAGTAAGGTCAGGAAACACTCATATGAGGAGCCTTCCTACCCTTGTCAGAAGTGTGAGCATTTCATGATAAAAGTATAGAAGTAGGTCATAAATGAACATTTATTTTTAATGTTAATGCTCACTCAAAATTTGAAGCCAGGTGATCACCTCTATTTAAGCGACTAGAGTTGGCAAGGCTTCCACCCTATAGGGATTAATACTTGGACCTTTTTGTTATACAGTAGGATTGTGTACTATATACTATTTGTTTCCTTTTCCAGCATGTAAAAGCCAACAGCACTACCTTATGAACATTCCTAGAGTGTCTCTAGATCTCCCACATGCCAGAAGTGGGTTGGAGCACTCTCATGAGGACCGTTGCAGAAAGAAGCATTCTGTCCAAATTAAATCCAAGGGCTCCATCTCACCTGATGTCATCTACAGTGACCTGAGCACCCTCTAGCTGCCTAGTCCTATCCCTGGTATCTGCAAGAAGCTAACCCAGCTGTGGGTTGCTGAAAGGACTAAGATTCTGTAATATATCACAGTTGGATATGTGATGCTAAATCCATAAGCAGATTTTCTTGCTACATTTATGTTGTGCTTTGATTGTAGGCCTGTTTAAAACCCAGTGCAGAGGGAGTACAGAAGTAAGTAAAAGAGAATGAGAGTTTCCTGGCCCAGCAAACACAAGCCTCCACTCAGAGACTGAGTTACACTCATGGAGGAAGCCAGGTCTATTGTAAGCCAGCAACCTCCACGTGCCCTGGATCCCATCATCCATTCTGCCTCCACACCAGAGCTGGACCAGCAGGGCTGCACCAGGGAGTGCTTCTCCTTGGTTCTTGGCTGTGCTCCCTAAGATACCTTCAAACTGACTGTCCCTCAGCATCAGGATGTGGATTGTTCAGGCTTCCCTTGAGCCCAGGGATCTAAAAATGATCCTTACCATCACAGTCCTGCTGCTTTGGGAATAGAGCAATGGAGAGCTAGTAGGGACCTCACTAGGCATTGTGTTCTGCACAAAAGTTTAGGACATCCCTGACAGGCTCACTTATTTTAAAGACATAATAACACATTTGATTCCTACTTGTAGATGTCTCCCAGTAATAATCCTATCAATTCGTGGCAGGCATAAAGATTAAATGTGATTAAATTCAACATGGAGAGTGTAACTGTACAGTTGTGTGATTTTCCTCATGTTATAAAGTCTGTTTCAGCCATGTTAGGCTTTGAAAAAACAAATCCTATAAATAAATTAAAATCTTGTCCTTTTGCCCTTGAGACAGTCCATTAACGCTAAGAGGTACTGTCACATGTATTTATTCGGCTCAAAATATAGGCATATACATATATGTGTGTAGTAATTTATATGACTGTGTACATGTATGTGTGTTTGTCGTGTTTGACTGAAGGATGCCTCAGGACTCCCATTGTGCTTACATTACAGACAAAGATATTCCTGTCAGTTCTGTCTTGTAGTTCAGAATGAGATAAAGTACAATATCGTGCACTTTACATGTAAAATACAAAATAAAAGAAAAGTAATGTTAAGCACATTTTTTCCCTCTAAATTCAGCTTATTTCTTGGTATCTTGTCAAATGAACTTGGTTTTCCTGTTCTCGGTAATAAACCACTGTACTTCAGCAACTAAATGGTTCAAACCTGTACAGTTTTCTTGGGGATCAAGCAGCAAAAATGTCCTTTGAGCAGTGCTCTGTGAGTGCTCAGAAGTGTTTCAGTTAGTGGACTACTGTCCTCACTGCGTGTTCACTTTTCTCACTGTAAAACCTAATTTTGTATTACCTCCCATGTCAACTGGTCACTTATTCAACTCTCTTATTGTCACTCAACAGTGGTGGCAAGTCATAGGAGCAATCACATCCTCAAAGACTGAAATGAGATGTTTTTTGTTCCAATAAGAAAGACTGGCTGGTCTCCAGAGCTCGTCTGTCTCTATCTGCTTTTCTGCCAGGCTTCTGCTGCTTGCACTCCTCCTCCGCCCTTAGATCAGTGCAGATGCCTTCATAACCATGGAGCTGCTTTCAATGTCCTATTATTTCATCATGAAATTCAGTCTTTTTTGTTTACAACCCCCTGCTTTCATCGTTAAAGCTCTTGAATCTTGACATAGGATGCTGGGAGAATTGATGCAGGAGCTTGATAATGAGATGAAGACTTCCAATCCCAAAACCTGCAATGCTGCAGCAGGCCCTGATGGATCTGGTACAGACAGCAAGCACTGCTGGTCGACTCTGGTCTGTCTGGATATAGGTGTTTGTGGGCCTGCTCACAGCCAGGACAGATATTAGATGCTTCTTATTTCTCTCACTTTGTACAGCTTCCTGTGCAAGCTGTAGCCACTCCTCAAGTCCTAAACCAACGAGCCTAATTTCAGAAGTTTTTTTCTTCCAAAGCCATGGCTCCCCTTTGAAGCATGAAGTTTCTCCTAGAAGAGTGCTCTGATGCTCTCTGTTGCATTAGATGTTGGGGGGATCACAAAGAGTTGAGAAAATCCTGTCCTAGTGTGATTTAGGCAAATGTGCTGGCTGAAATTGCATACCAGGGATTTAAGCAACTTCCACTGCTCTGAAGGAGCTGCCTGGCTCTTCAGAGACTCCCTGGCTGCCAACAGAGGCCATCACACTACACATGAGAGCTCAAAACCTTTCTGTGGATGTGGCAGTGAGCTGCAAGGCAAAACCATCACAGCTGGCCACTAATGATGTGTGTCACATTGTCTGGAGAACAGTGGGAAAGACCTAGGGATAGATTCGTGGTGGTGCTGAGCACACTCACAACTGATCAGGAGCTAATTGAAAATGTGTTTTAAATATACATAGGACTACGGAAAGGCAGTTTTGAAAAACAAGAATGTGGCACTATAACTCTCTGATGTAGTTACAATCCATAAATTAAGATAATACTTTTGGAGCATATTTCTATAATTTTGTTATCCTTAACAAAATGTTACACAGAAGTCCACAATTTAATTACAAGTTTTTCTAAGAATTTATTTTTTTTAAAGTATAAGCAGGATACTTTCACTAGAGGTCCTTTATTTTTCTTTTGAAAATTATTTCCTTATCAGCTTCTTTGTACAGTCCATAAAGTGATAAGGCAAACACCTTTTATATTTGCTACAGGCTCCATTGATAACTCAGGTTGGTCACCCAAGATTGATTAGCACAGCTTAAATTCTAGCTTTAGACACTCTCTGTGTCTGAGTTTCTCAAGTGTAAAACTAGAGTTAGTATACAGATTGTAAAATTAGCATTATTATTGTTCCTGATTCTCTTAACCATACAAGTAGAGAAAGATTTTTATTGTATTAAAAAGTGTAGAAAGAATTTGAGGTTATCAGCATCAGTTCTGCAAAGTCTATAAATAATTTTAAAACATAAGAAAAGAATTTTTTGATTTCTCAATATGAACTTGTTAATGACTTTAAATACCCCATTGTCTATTTGTTCTAGTTCAACCAGTGGAGTGATTTTGCAATATATATATTTTCTTCATATAAGAATTAAAGTTTTACTTCACATATCTTCTCATTGCTTTTTTCCCCCCATGCACGATTCTGAATCCAGAATATGTCTGGGTGATTCCTGGGTAAATAACAGACAGATACTTTTTCTTTGGCAGCGTAGAGGCAGGTACTTTAAGAAGTATGTTTTTTTTTTTCTTTTTTGCCCTGATCTCACT
Organism: Pomatostomus ruficeps; assembly: GCA_013400735.1. Lineage (NCBI taxonomy): Eukaryota > Metazoa > Chordata > Aves > Passeriformes > Timaliidae > Pomatostomus > Pomatostomus ruficeps. The sequence goes on along the minus strand of VYZT01060747.1, from coordinate 35,251 downwards.
CATTGCTCTACAAGACTTTGAGGACCTGCAATTATTTCCACCACCATTGGAGAAATCACTTAGATGCTTAAAGGTGATTTTTTGCTTAAGTGCTTTACTGATTGAGCTTTTATTGTGCTAGAGAGCATCAATTAAAAAAAAAAAAAGTCCCTTGTCTCCCTCATGATTCAAAACATCTAAAGAAACTGAGCACCATACAGAGAAGTTTAACCTTTAGAAAACATTTTGTGAGGCATTTTAATGAAATGCAAAGAATACTTCTAAAATCCTTAGCATTCATCAGCCGTCGCTTTGTCTATCAAAATACCCAAGTTAATTAAAAACAGCATCAAAACCCAAGAAAAGCAAGGATCCAGCCTTTGGCAGCTGGCTCCGGTAGATGGCACTGCTCTGAATAATTTGAGCAGGAGCCAGAGGTTTCCACAGGATGCTCCTGCCCGGCACCTGGGCAGCGGCTCTGAACCGTCTCCAGCCATCCTCATGCTGGCAGGAGAAGGCATTTGCATTCTCTGGAGAGATTTTTGCTCTATTTTGTTAAAGTAATCACGAGTTTGTTGCTAGCCAGGAAAAATAATTGCACCCATGTGGAGGCCAGTGCACTCCCACCACAGGGACAACAGAAGGTGCATGGGTGGGATGAGCCCTATTCAAGTCAGTGCTCTCCTGCATAGGGAGAGAAGACCTCCTCCTAAGATATTTTGCATTAGTAATTTATGTTAATTCCTGTACCCCAGTTGGCCCATTGGCCTCATCTCCCAGTTGTCAGTCCCCTGCCTGTCATCCCTGGTTAACACCCCAGTTCTGGAAAGTTCTGTTTCACTCGACACCCCATTGGTCCTCCTCCCTCTGCCACTCCCTCAGTCTGTCTCTATTTGGCCCTGCACCCTGGCTCTCCTTTGTGCCGCCTCTGAGACCTCAGCTTATTGGTCCCTGTAGCTCTGCCTGCCTCTGAATAAAACCCTATGCACAGCCATTGTGCAGGGTCTTTCAGTCTCTGGAACCCTTCAAGCATAGTCTGATTAAACTGCCATGGAATACCAAACCGAAGATCCTTCCTGCTTTTATTCATCAGTTTGAGTGCTGCATTGCTGGGCTATACAGCACAGCAATAGCAGCTGCGGGTAGGGGACAAGAGAAGCGAAGCCAAGCGGGCTGGCGGGGGCCGGCCTGCTCCTCAGACGTCACCGCCTCCAGCAACCGCTCTTGCATCGCTGTTGCTGGCAGCTCTCGCGGCTGTGCAGACTTAAGCCCTTGCAGCAGAGCCACGCTGTTTGAAAGGCGCCGCACCGCCTGGCGATCCAGGCTTTGGGAGACACTCCCAAGAATCGCGCCATTTTAAAACCACTGTCCCCCCCACGCTACCACCAAATCATACCCACTGCGGTAATCATGATTTGCTGGCTGCTGCTTGCACCTGTTGCTTCACTGGATAATAACTCTTCCTCCTGGTTCACTTCATGATAACTCTTCCCTCTACCCGTTTTGGTTTTCAGCAAATTCAGCTTTCATTCTGTCAAGTTCCTGGTGGTGGTGTCAGTGATAGGAAATGTCCCTTCCTGACACTGTGTGAGCTGCCTTGAGAGATTGTGTCTCTGCTGAGGGGTAAGTTCGCCCCTGTATGTGCTGCTGATTTACTTCCACAAAGGGAAGCAGGGACATAAATGCTCCCTCTACAAAGGCCCTCAGGGACTGGAAAATTTAACTTTTAGATACCTTAGTGCCTAGAAGAATCATTTGTCCTTGATTAGAAGCCCAGGCTTCCTTGAATCAGAGGACTTTGGCATTAGACTGGACTTGGTGCTCATGTTTGGGATGGACAGTTCCTTTTCTGTTTTTATTTCCTATTTTTATTGATCAATTCCCTTATCAAGTTTGTTTCTTACATCACACCACTCTTTTCAGGTTATTAAACAGGGACATTTTTTGGATCTGGGAGCACTTTTTGACTGCTGCTTTTGGCTATTACTCTGATTTCTGGGAGGGGAACTGTGAGTGCCCTCAGTACCTCTGAGCTGTAGGGGAAGTAAACAACATGAGGAGCAACTTTGATATGAACTACTGAAGGGAGTACACAGCTTCCTACCTAGGATTCTGTAATTTGAGGAACCTGACTTTTAGTTAATTCTTGTTATCAAGGAGATGAGACCTCTGAAAATAGGTTTCTTCTCTCTTGTTCCCCTGGGTATATAGCAAACCACAAACTTTCTGGGTCCTTGTGCTGGAAGGACCTGCAATTTTTCTGCAAGTTGTCACAATCATCTGGGATGAACTCCCTCTATGGGGTAGGTAATTCTCTTCAGTCTGAGAACAGCATGAGAAATTCTTGCCTTTGTTCCCTTCCTTTGGACCCAGTTCTCCTCAGCTGGGAAACAAGTGCTGTTTTAAAGTGGGTTTTTTTCCTGAGGTAGTCGTTGACCTGTTGACTAAAAACTGGAGCTGAGTAACTGGTGTAATCACTAGCCTATTACACAGATTATTCTCTCCAGCACTTGGGCCAACATATATTAAGACAAATTATATAAAGTGGAACGAGTAGACTGGGAGGATCACAATCATACAGCCTTGTTGACATTTCCATTACATGGCTGGAAAGGCAGGAAGAAATCTTCCCAGGATTTGGCGCTCCAAGAAAGTGGAAGGAGAATTTGGAGGTGAGCGCAGCCCCTTCCCTTGTAGGATGATACATCCTTTCAGGAGAGAGCAAGGCTGCTGGCAGCAAAGGTCAGCCCTAACTTTCTCCATCAAGGCCCTGTTGTGCAGTTGAGGCAGCTCTCTTCTCAGCATGCAGGTTTTCATAGTTCCTACTTTTAGCCTTGTGTAAGATCCAGCCCTCTTTCCTTTTGCAGGTCCCAGCCTTCATTGTATCCATTGTAGACTTTTTTCTTTTTTCTTTTTTTTTCCTTCCTTTCTTCTTGCCACCATTTGGTTTTGTTTCTGTTCTTGAATGGAAGATGTAGAAATCCCAGTTTTCCCATTTCTGCCCCCCCACCCCCCTCCTTTTTTATCATCTTCCATCAACAAACCCCGGGGCAATTTGCTGGCAATGTGTTGTGCAAGTCAGCAGGCTCTTGAAGGAAACAGCATTTTTTTTCTCCTGATCAGTTTGAGTGCTAGGAAAAACAAAGTGGAGTGAAACATCTCTTTCACAGACACCCAACAGCAAGACACTCTTGGAAGCACTCATTCCCTGATTGTGAGGTTCTGGGGATTATATCCCTAACAGGAGAAACCTGGCAACCATGTCCATTATTTTTTTGACACAAGCCTACTTAGCTATTTTTGAATTGTGTTCCATCTTGTTGGTGCTGGCCAGACACGGAGGTGGGGGAGTGTTGCCTTCACCAGCTGTGCTCAGGGTGACTGTATAACTGGAATTGGGTAAAGTACAGGCTTTAGCAGGGGAAAATGATAACTTAGGCACTTTTTTTCATTTTCTAAAGGCTCAAGAGAAATAGTCTTCACTTAGCAGTCTTTGTTCCTGCAACATTTCTTTTTTTAAAACTTTCAGTGGGAATTTGAGCTGGTGTTTTCCAAGTGCATACAACAGCTGGCTTACTGTGCTGTGTGTCACTCTTCAAAAAACCAAAATAAGACCAGCCAGAGACAAGGAGACACCGAATTCTCCCCTGTCTCTTACCCCAGGCAAACGATTCCCTAAAAACAAAATTTTAGACAACCAAATATGAATATTGTCCATTGCCATTTCCTACTGAGGTAAGTAGTTTGAGGTCATCTTTTCTATATTTATGGCTTAAAATACAGACACCCTTTGTGCTTTGTTATTGTTTGCACGACTGAGTACTTCCATAGATTTACGTTGCAATAAAGGATGGCTTAGAAATTAAATGTAAAAAGGCAGCCACTGCCACTGGGGAATACAGTACTCTTCCAATCAAGGCACAGCTTCCATTGAACAGGCTCACAATGTAATGCTCTTTTAAAAATGTATTTAATGTAGGGCTGAAATTTATACAGCATGAAAGGATGAGGCAAAACCCACCTTCCAGTCCTTTTCAGCCTTTGATAGAAACTTTGATCATTAATTTAATAATATATTTAGTTGTCTAAATTTGTGAGGTCTGCTGCAATTTTGCCTGAACGTGAAAACAGAGACCTTTCTGGGCACCCTGTCCTTACTTTTTTTTTCTGTACAAGAATGTCATGACATTTTAAAACTTATGGGCACTTTCTTTTCTTCTGCTCCTTAATTGAACAGCAGGATACATTTTTAAACTGCTCCTTCACTGTGGTTCTGGAACACCCCCAACACAGATGTCTTTCTTTTGTCATTTCTCTTCCCTCCTCTTTAGAAATTATATCTCCCAGACAAACAGGTGAAGCTTAAAAGGGTTTTTCTTCAAAGAGGATTTTAATTCTTGTGTCTATGTTTGCCAATTGCAAAATGTAATAAATGTGATTGCCTCTGGGCTTGACAACAAACCTCAGATATCAATTCTGGAACAAGTATTTTCAGAGTTACTAGGCTGCAATTATAGTTGTGTTAGCAGGTGTGAATTATTTAGTTGAAGTCAGAAACCAGTCTTTAGAAAAAGCAGATTTCAGGTGCAGTTTGGCCATTCAAAATGTGTTAATTGCTTGACAGAATAGGTTGTCTTATTATGGGTTGGATTAAATTTTGTTGAAATTAGTAGATCTTTCATTTAAGATAGGTTTATGAAGATCATGGGCATGTATTTCAGTCTCTAGAGGCAGTCAAGACAGCTTGGAAATGTAAGTGATATGTGCAGATGAGCTGGGTCTATCTATTATTTTAGCTGTACAGTTTATGTGAATGAGAGAATAACGCTAAATGATAAAGGAAAAAATCACAGTGAATATTGTATAGCATCTGTGTGTGGTCATGACAAGAGTGTACTGTGTGTTGAGATATTGGATTGAAGGAGTGGAAAAAAACCTTCAGCGATCAGTCCACCTGACTTTCTTGGAAGTTTGATGTTGTACATCACTGTGAATGTACAAAATTACAAAATAACCCAGAGTTCTCTGATCCAATCACCAAGTTTTGCATGAAGTAGGACATCACATCTGTTCAACAGGATCCTGATGACCTTTGCCCTTTTCGTCCAGGGCTCAAATGCTTTTTTATAACCTGTATACCTTTTGTAGCTCAGTTTTTCATGCATGTAATGCCCATGTCTGTGTTAATATTTAGTGTGTATCCAAACTGTCCTGGTCCCAGAAAAGCAGAAAATAACCCAGTGTGATTAAGACCAGCTGTTAAGGGTGGGAGTGATGGGGTTTGAGGGGACGAAGCACCACACATGAGATGAGCAGGCTGAAGCTTTGTGGCTGGCTGGCTGAACTTATTTTGCGCAGCTCTCTTCTGCTGGAGCAAAAAAGTCTGCTCACCCATGGCCATGTCCCTTTCACCTGGGTGTTCGGTAAATACCTAGCAGATAAGTTTGCTGAGAGAATTTTATTGAAGGAGAAGTGAAGGGAGAGACAAATACTGAGCAGGTAAATGTTGGAATTTGAACCTAAAATGTCTTCAGAAGTTACACTGGCAACAACATCCTGAAATTCGGGGGTGGAGAGGGAGAGACCCTGTCCCGGGGCTGAATTAGTGAGTTGCCTTATCTGGGATAACCAGCATCAGGGAAGCTGTTTGAGGATGGACGGTCTTCTGAAGCTGCTGCTGTGCAGCTTGACTGTTGCACATTATTCACTGCTCAACTGTTTCATGAATAATTTTCAGTAGCTCAACAAGGGCTCTAATCAGGTTCAGTGGAAGTCTTTCCACAGACTTTGCCTCTCTGCAAGGATAAGGTCCTTGAATCACACATTGCTGGCTGGTAGTTCTCAGAAGGAAGAAGTTGAATTAGTTTTCCTGGTTCCTGCAGCCAGCAGAGTGGAAATATTTTGTGTCATCTGCTTTGGACCTTGAAATTGGAAAGGTAACACGAGCAGGATGCAAATAGCAGTATTAATTATAAAGGAAGAATATTTAGGGTACAATATAGTCACCTCCATGTTACTTATGTAAGGGTGGAAAGACAAAACCAGAAACCTAGACTTTTTCTTTCTGTCTGGGAATTCTAAACAAAAAGTCTTAGCAATGATGGTTAACTGTTTCACTGGCTTCTGTTTACTGGAATCATTTATAAAACCCCAGCTCTTGGTTTGTCAGTCAAGAGGCCAGAAGATGTAGTTGCCTGCATAAGGGGAAACTAAAAAAGGTGAAATGCAAGTACAGGAAAACTTGCGGGTTTGGAACTCTTGCTGCAGAGGAGCTACCTTGGCATCTCTATTCTGTTCTCTGTAATACATCCAGAACCATGCCAGCTCTGTGCAAGTGCTCCACAATCAAGGTCACTAGGCTCATAAGGTCTCCACGAGACGCACTGTCTGTGTATCCCCATGCAGGATGATCCACCAGTAGCTGCTGGCTATAGAACTGTTGTTTCTTTGAGTGATTTACCAGGTATTTGGCTGAGATAATCTGAGAAGTGCTGATAAGGGAGTTCGGTTTTCCTCAGCACACTTTGCAACTTTGTTAGTAGAGCCTGCTGAGGCAGACGTGGTGCCATGAAAAATAAACAACCCCCCTAAACATTACAGCCAAGAAAGCTACATACTCTCAGCTTCTTGGATATGATATGGGGATTGTCGCAAAATGATGTTGGAACTGAAGGAGCTTAGGAACTTTGTGGTTTCAAAGTTAGTCCTAGTCAGCACTAATGACCAGTAATTTGCAACCAGCAGGTGGCTGTTCCAGTTTATTCCTTATGAAAGACATATTCATGAGTGTGAGATGAGAGAGGGGAAACACTCTCCCACTGCCATCTCTAATAAAGCAGTAAACATTGCTGAATGCCAGAATAAAGAGTATGAATTTGATTTGTCCTGCAGGAGCTTTCTGATGCAGAAGCAAATCTGTCTGGTGGCTGAATTATTGATGAAGGTTGTTGTTTTTAACCCTAGTGTATTGCCTGTGATGTGGTAAACACAACTTCTCCACAGGTTCTCAACCTGATTGCTGGCCAAATTTTATTCTTGATTGTCCATCTGTGGCTGCTATTAACTTAGATAAGAGTCACTGTCATGCCTCTGCAGGTAGCAATTAGGCACAATTTATTTTTGTCCTAGATACATCCTGAGTGGTAAATATTAAAATTTGCATAGAGTAATTTTTCATCCTTAAGTGTCCATTCTTCCCACAGTCTCTAACCAGTAGACTGTGTCTTACATACAGCCCACGCACACAGAAACAACAAAGGATCAGAGTACGTCTTCCTGCCTTCCCTGTCTTCTTACCCTTTGACACAGTTACTTGTTGTGCAGATACACCAGAAGCACATTTTGTGTCTGCCTTCTTTAGTCTTTGCCTCTACAACTGAGTAAGTATGTCAGGAGTAATTGCAAAGCTATGGATTTATTGCACACATAGGATGGCAGTAATCAAAATACCAATATGCCATTAGTGAGCCTTGAGACACAAGACAGATGGAGCTGTGACTGATAAAACACCTTTCTTAGGTGTTTAGCTGCATCTTAACATTAGAGATCCATTCTTGACTATTCAGCTGAGTAGAGATGAGCTGTTTCCTCTTGCTGCTCCATTTCTTGGTGTTTTATTACAAAATTGTATGAAGTCCATATTTTTTTGTTTGACTCACCACAGTACACTTAACAAATTAACTTGTTGTGAAGATGCCAAAAGGGAGTTATTTTCCAATGATGCCTTTTCCACAGAAGCCTTTGGACACATTCATAAAAAGAGGAAACCCAAAGGCACACAGCCATATGAGACTGTAGAGTACAAGATGAAATAAATGTGGGTGTGGAGAACAGAAATCAAAACTCAGAGCATGTTTACAGAAAAGATTTCTAGTCCGGTGAGAAAAGCTGCATCCTCTCTGTCAGAAAGCATTGCCATTGTCATCCTGTTCCTGAACACAGGTTTGCAGCAGCTTTCTGATACCATGTCTACATGGACTTCCATGAAGATGCACTTATCCAAGCCAAGGTCTTTCCCGTGAGCTACAGTTTATAGGGCAAATGATTGACATAAAGGGTCTTTTTGCTGTTTTAAACAGCTGGGAAGATTTTTTTAAAAAAGTCAGGCTTGTGGTTGATGAATAAAACATGACTCAATGTGATGCCATTCAGCAAGGAAAGCTGTGGAATAATTAAAATTTTTGCACACATGGATTTTGTACGCTGAGAAGGATTTGAGGTTTCTTTGGGGTAAGCACTGAAATCTCTTATAAAGTTGTGAGTACAATAGGGCACATAACAAGTAACTATCATTAAAAATGAGAGTGAATTGTTCCTGTTAGAGGCACATGAGCATAGTTATTAGGAATACTTTCTACCTGTGGGAGATTTTTCTTTCTCTTTTTTCCGTCCCCAAGCTCATCAAAGGATAAAAGGAGAAAAAATTGAGTGTAATGGGTTTATTCTTTCTTTGTGAGGTGTTTGTGAAAGCTAGCAGCAGTAAAAACCCTTTGTCGGCTAAAATAATAGTTCTTTAAAAAGCTTTCAAAGGGAGGTACATAGGCAGCATTAGAAAAAATAGAAGGTTGCATGTCATTTGTAGGCTGGTTGGGTTTCAGTGGGCTCCTAGTCTGCTCCTGAAACATATGTTTAATCTGCCACATACATACCCTCAACTGATAGCAAGACAGTATATTAGAATAGCTGTTTCAAGGGAAACGCCTTAGATATTCATCAGAGCCACATTTTTCATTTTTGTTTTCAATTTTACAGAAGTCATGGATAGTACCTCATTGTCCTGGAAGACAGTCTATATTGTGCCTCTACTTTGATGAGCTAGTTACTAGGCCACTGCTGCTAAAGGTATCCTTCTGTGGTGGTGACCCAGCCTGCCTTCTCTATGAAAATTAATGAAATCAATTGGATTGATTTTCCCCCTCAGGACAGTGATCCTGAGGGGGATGGGGAAGGCGAGGTTGGGGAATTCCCTGCTTTTCCCGCCTTTTAGGTTTTCAATCCAAGTTTCAGTTCCACTCCTTTCCCCTCAGAGTTATCTTAATATTCATAAGGTTATCTTAATATTCATCAAGTTCTGGAAAGTTCTGTTGTTCTATTATGTTGATTGGTTAGTTCAAGTATGTTCCTCCTCTGTTCAAAAATTATTGGATACCTGTCACCCCTTATCATCCCCTGATTTGCTGAACCCTGGATCCTCCCCTTTATACCACCCCTATTGGTCCCTTTTAAACCCTGTGTAACCTTTCCTCCACGCTCTCTGGTAGCCTTGCATCCCTGACCCTCAACTGCTACAATAAAACCTCAGGTGCTGCTATGGAGAGTTCCTCTTGCTCCTTTGTTCCTGCCTTCGCTGCTTTAGTATCAACTGCGGCTGCTCTCCCAGCCTGGGAGCTGACAGTCTTGAGAAGAGGGCAGACCGAAGCCTGCAGCAAGTGGGCAGTCTGACCCCTGAGCCAAGCCCACTCATCGCCCACTGGCTATAGGGCTAGCAAGCGGTCAGTGACACCCTTCAAACCTTTTTTTTTCTCAAAATCAATCCAATTGTAGCACTGCATTGAACAGGTTGAGCGGTGATGTCAGAACATGCTTAAAACAAGTGATGGCCTTGGGTGGTTAGCCCTGTGTGCTCATTAAGGCATAACCAAAATAATTCATGTTAAATAATGTTGCTTTCTTTTCCTTCTTCCTTTTTTTTTTTTTTTTTTGTTTAAGTACCTCTGCCTTAAACTTGCTAATTCCACCTTTTAAATATAGCCTTTGGATCACTAGCAATTTGTGAGTCATTCATTATGTTTATTATTTAACTGAGGTGGTTTATGACCTTTTCTGGACACTAATATATTTGGAAAAGTATTTATGAATTTATCTACATTCTACCTATGAATCAAAAGGATAACTGCACAAAGCTATTCAAAATTTTTCAAAAATATGCTAATGAAAAGCAAGATCAAATATTCAACAAACAATAAAGAAATGGCAAATTCAATATTGTCATTTTTAAAGAGCTATGTGTCTGGCAGGAAGACACAGTATTCATTGCTTTGTGAACACTGAGTGAAGCTGAGGACAGTGCGATTGGTTTTTAAGTAGTATAATTTATTCTGGTTAAAGTGCTTGCAAGATGGGACCTGTGGGATCATTTTCTGTAAGTGAAAGAAAACTTCCTAGATAAGGTCAAGTTGTGTCTGGTCTTTCCAAAGCAGTTAACATATGTGATGGCTCCAAAGGGTCCTGACAATTGCCTTGGGCTCTACATGAGCTTTTTTTGCCTATTTGATCTCTGAATTCTTATTTCGCCTCAGAATACTCGTGACATTGAAATTTATTATTTAATGTCTAATTTAAATGGCCAGAAGTATTAAGCAGATTTATATTACTTTTAAGTTTCAGTCCCAAGTAGTTTACCACAAGTGTAGTGTTTTGACCTGCGGTGTTTTTACCCTGGCTGGATGCCAGGTGCCCACCAAAGCCCCTCTATCATTTTCCTCTTCAGCTGGGCAGAGGAAAGAAAATACAACAAAAGGCTTGTGGGTCAAGATAAGGATAACAGGGAGAGGTCACTCACCAGTTACCATCATGGGGTCCTCCAAGGGCTGCAGGTAGATCTCTGCTCTACTGTGGACTTCCATGGACGGCAGGGGCACACCTGCCTCACCATGGTCTGCACCACGGGATGCAGGGGAACCTCTGCTCCAGTTCCTGGAGCACCTCCTCTCCTTCCTTCCCCACTGAACTGGGTGTCTGCAGGGCTGCTGCTCTCACATATACTCACTGCTCTCTCTGTCTGCAGTTGCTGTTGTGCTGTAACTTTCATCCTTCTTAAAATCTATTATCCCAGAGCTGATACCACTGTCACTGATGGGCTCAGCCTTGGCCGGCAGTAGGTCCGTCTTGGAGCCAGCCGGCATTGGCTCTATTGGACATGGGGAAAGCTTCTGACAACTTCTTACAGAAGCCACCCTTGTATTCCCCAACTACCAAAACCTGGCCATGCAAATGCAATATGCCCTCTAATAGTGTCACAGGAGGTACAGAACAAATGTAACTGAGGCTAGCACAAACCCTGTTTTCAGAAGTTTTTTTTTTAAAGAAAAGGACATAATTCTACTGACTATGAGCAAAAATACTTCTTTATTTAACAGAAAAGATAAACTAACTTTGGAAGTGATAGATTACTTGTGCAAGAGTGCCAGATGTTAAATATTTGTTAGTTTCTTGTTGGATTCAAAATATGGAGATGTCCACATCTCTCTTGTTGCCAGCAACTACTGATGGCCATCACAGATTGAGAAAAGTGGTAACAGGCCCACCTGTCACAGAAAGGAACTTGAAGGGCAAGTTACTTCACAGGCATTGCCAACACATTTCTGAAACATATGAGTGTTTATCTGCAGGAGTTTGCAAGCAACTTACATCATCCCTGCAGCCCACACACACATATATTTATATATATATATATATATTTGCAAACCATGTACACAGATATTGACACATATTAATGTTAGACATTTTCCTCCCAGTAACATTAAAACTTGATTTAGCTAATATTTCTTAATCCCAGGTAGGAAGATGTAGATGCGTAAATAGGAACATGATTATTGTGGTAAAGAGCAATTCAGTCAAGAAATTCTTGACAGAATAACTTGCTGGGATAATAGAAAAAATTAATGGAGGAAAAAATATATTCAGTTTGATGTCTTCATTGAAGTAATCTCTTGCACTCTGTCCAAGAGGCTGCCTATGACCAGTTAGTGAAAGATACGCTAATTTACCCAGATTGTGATTTGCAATATGTCAAAAGACTAAATAAAATGGGAAGTAACCAGAGAAAAAACAAAACAAAAAGAAACTGCAACAGGTCTACAGTGATATATTGCATCGTGTCTTCCCAGCAGATTGGTAAAATCATTTGTTCTGTGGTAGCTGTAGCCCATGATAAGATTGCTGCATTTGATAATTATAGTTTGTCTTTAATAAAGGTGCCTTCCTGGATAATTCACATGCCTCACTCTTCCTTTTCAGGAGAGAACATCGTAGCACTCTCCAGTTGCTTCCATTTTCTTTTTTCAGGTCAGTATGCACATTGTTTATATGTGCAGTCCCTAATTCCTCTTCTGTGGGTGCCCAGGTGGCCAAGAAGGCCAGTGGCATCCTGGTCTGTATGAGAAATAGTGTGGCCAGCAGGACCAGGGCAGTGATCATCCCCCTTTGCTCTGCACTGGTGAGGTCACACCTCAAGTCCTGCATCCTGTTCTGGTCACCTCAATTCAGGAAGGGCATTGAAGTGCTGGAGCGTGTCCAGGGAAGGACAACGGAGCTGGTGAAGGGTCTGAAACACAAGTCCTATGAGGAGCAGCTGAGGGAACTGGGGAATGCTTAGCCTGGAGAAAGGGAGGCTCAGAGGGGGCCTTTTTGCTCTCTGCAAGCACCTGAAAGGAGGCTGTAGCCAGGTGGGGGTTGGTCTCTTCTCCCAGGCAACCAGCGACAGGACAACAGAATGTAGACTTAAACTGCACTAGGGGGGATTTAGGTTGGATATTAGGAAGAATTTCTTCACGGAAAGGGTGATTAGATATTGGAATGAACTGCCAAGGGTGGTGTTGGAGTCACTGTCCCTGGAGGTGTTTTGGAAAAGACTGGATGTGGCAATCAGTGCCATGGTCTGGTTGACAAGGTGATATTCGGTCATAGGTTGGAGTCAATGATCTCAGAGGTCTTTTCTACCCTGATTAATGCTGTGATTCTGTCCCATCCTTGATCCTCTCCAATTCACTCTCTATCTCTCACACACTGCTAAAACAGCTCCTGACAAAACCTCTCATGAGCATATCTTTTTAGCCAAAGGTCAGAACAGCAACTTCTCTAATTGACTCCTAAGTATCCCACTGTTCCTGCACCTCCTTGTCACTGGGAGGGGGCATGAATATTTTACAATTACCTGCAGCCCTTTCTTCTCTTAGAGAGTATGCGTGAAGCCTCACCTGAGATAATTGTAGGTTGGCAAATTAAACAACAGGTCTATATGGCTCTGTTCATTCAGTGCTGTTTGGCCTGTGGCAATTTAGGGGAGAGTGGCTTTATGGGGAGCTGAGAAAGACCTTGTTACTTCATGAGAAATGCATGGTCTTTGTCAAACCTTTGGTCTTCATCATGCTCTGGGTTTGTTTCTTGCTATTTCACAGAAAAGAAGTAGTATATGTTCTATGAGAATATGGCCACAGGTAGTGCCTGGATGTTGGTTTGCTTTAGAAAGCTGGGGAAAAAAAGCAAAATAGGTGAGAAAATCAGGGTATCTAGGAGTTTGGAGAAGAGAAATTCAGGAGCAGTGATTTACTTCTTCATTGATTAACTGTATGTGAGAAGGTTTCAAGAAGAGACAAATAGTGAATTGCCTACCACTGTGTGTTTGGTATTCAAGTTGTTTTATTTTGATGTAAAGCAATGACAACATGGCTGGACAAAGAGAAAGAGAACTGACTGTGACTAAGAAATAAAATCAGACCAAAGATTGAAAAATGCTAAACCAATGAGAATATGATTGTAAAAGATCAACCTCTCTAGGAGGCACCTAATTTCTGGTCATAGTCTCCTGCAAGATGCTGTTCTTTCCACAGAGTTTAATTTGCAAATCATCTTTCTTTCTCTGCTAATGTCCTGCAGTGTAACCCCCAGGCCCATCAATAAAAGATGTGGTAATGAGTCACACATTCATTGCAGTCATCTCATCTGCAATAAAAATTCAGTCCTCTGACACATCACAATATACAAATCATACCAGCATGCAGTTAAGGTTGCGACTACAGAGCAGTAATTTAGGGGAAAAAAAAGATATTAGATGGTGTAATAATCTTGAAATCGAGTATTGGACACAGATAAAATTCAGATTTCAGTTTATAAATAAAAGACATCTGGGTGTGGTAAGCCTGGGAATGTTGGCTCTGCCCTGCTGCAACAGCAAGCTGCAAATGCATTGAGTGTAAATGGAGGAGCCAATTAGGCTGTGTTCAGGGTCCCTCCATTTAGGGCTGAAATAAATAGCTGGATATTCATTCAACAGGTTTCCAAAAAGCAGGTTCTGTTCAGATAGGAAGCAAACTAATAATGACTCTTAATAAACCTTTCCCTTGTCCTACTTGTTGCCTTTTACATGTAAAAGATTAAACTCTCGTTTGTAAACTGATAGGCAAACAGCTCTGAGCAAACTGCCCATAGAAATCTTAAAGATGATTGATGCCATTTTTGCTTGTGTGTCATGCAGTAGAAAGAGACTGCTTTGCTATTTATTTTATTTATGCTGTTTAGCTTCTGAGAGGGAAATGAGAAAAAGCATTAATCAGAATTTCTTATTCAAGTTCTCTGCGGGCCTCAAAGTGTTCTGAGAGGAATCAATACGCAGAACAAGATGCTTGTTTCAGTTTTGTATACTAAAAAGTTTTATATTTTTTCTGCCCATAAAAATGCTGTTAGACTGCTCAAACCTTTTAAAATGCTAGGTATTGAAAAATAAAGAAAGTGTTCTATGGCGATATGAGTAGCTTGCATACATTTTGTAGATGTGTAAATGTATTTTCTGAAAAATACAAGTAATGTATACATTGAAGAGACTGTCATTATTGACAGGTTTCTTCAATTAAGACTGTTTTTTCTTCTGCCCAAAGATAGTATTCCTGCTAAAATAGTGACAGAGATGTGTCATACTGCACGCATAGATATCAGCACCTGTGGACACAGGAACGATTTTGCTTTTCATGTTTTGGATCCCACATGGACACAGAAAAAGGGATGGCAGGAGTGCACCTCCAGAGCAGAGATACCATGGGTAGATCCTAATGAGTCTTAATCAGCTCCAGACTAAAACATCTACATTTAGGTACAGACAAGCAGTTTTCCACATGTGAACCAAGGACTTGGTTCTGTTTAAATGTTGTTGAGATGCCCTCATTATTCTGCTGGCCTCTGGTGGCTGCCCTGGAGGGGAGTGCCAGGCCAGACAGGCCTCTGGCAGGTCCTGTGCCTGCTGTATTTGCCAGCCTTCCCAGGGAGATCTTGATAGCAGGGCTGTGTAATAGGCATGGTGTTTGGGCAGCTGAATTAAATTAAAAGTTTCCACCTACTCAAAGAGTACCTGCTTCAAATCCTTGCTTATATGAATATGTTTACATGCAAATGCCTAAATTTAAGTGCTTGCATCTTAAACTGAACTCTACCCCTAGTCTGGCTCCAGGGGAGCTAACTTGGCCAAGCTCTTTGGGTAGCCAGACATAGCAACTGCTGTGCCTCACTTCACTGTGTTACACACACATGCTTGGAAACTTCTGTCTCCATTTTGTTCAGGATCACATTACTTTCTTTCTTAGTGCTAGGCAGCTCCCTCCTCTGCAAATATTTCCCCTGAAATCAGTAAAACTTTTTGCAGGAGGAGATATCCCTCCAGGTTCAGAAAAGTTTGTTACCTGTTTCCTGGGAAGTACCACCTGTGTGAGGGATTTTGGCTAGTTAGAAAGATCAGTAGTTACTGCAGAAAGGTAAATATTTATGAAGCATTTCCACATATTCATGTCCTACACACCCTGATTTTTTAGGTAGGAGCTGCTGTGAGCTCAGGTAGCCTGTACACTTGTTCCCAGTCAAGAGAGGGACTGTTCTGGTTTTGAGTTTATGCATGGGTTCAAATGAGTTCCATAAGCAGGCACTGGATGACCTTTTCAAGTAAATCACTCATGCCTGGTTTAAGGTAATCTATGCTGAACAGAAGTTTGAGAACAGAATGACATAAAATTAATTGGTTTATAAGTTTGCTGAAAACCTATAATTTGATTTAAAGGTAACAGTCTGAAAGGCATTGGATTCCAGCTTCATAAAATGTAATTGTATTTCATGTATTTAAAAGAGACACACACACACACATGCATGTAAATATAAATATGTATGTTAATAGCAAAAGGTGGTATAGAAATAACATCAGCCCATTACAGAATGAGGATGGTCATCTAATAAACAGGGACATAGACAAGGCAGAGGTGTTTAATTCTTTCTTTGTCTCTGTCTTCCCCACTGATGATGGGCTGATGAAGGAGATCCCAGGGACCTGAGCTGGAGGACCATGGCTGTAAGAATGATAAACTCCCAGTCAGCCCTGAGCTTGTATGGGATCTGCTGCTCCAGCTGGATCCCTATGAAGACTTCAAGTTCTCTTTTTGAGTGTGTATAAAGTGTCAAATTTCTGGTAATTCAAAAATCTGAAGAATACTTTTTCTTACCAATTAGTGAACCTAAGGCATTTGTGGTTTGAAGTAGCCTTGGAAAGTCCAAATACTCATTGTGTAATGTCGGGTGACCACTCATCTTTTCTCACTTATTGCTTTCAGTGTGGGGAAAGTGCATACTGAACTTTCCCATCCACATCAAGACCCTGAGTCAAATCCCTTGCAGTATCCCCATGTTTGAGTAGAAATGACGCCTCTGTAGCATTTCCAAACTAAATGGCCAACCGCAGCAACTTTTTTGTTGCACCATTTTAAAAGTTTTCCTTGGCCAATTTTATGAAACAATTAATACAAGAGAGATATTCTGTTTTTATAGATGTACTTCTGCTCCACCTTCTACTGACAGTCATACTGTGTCTCCAATGAAAGACAGTGGTGAGATTTGGTGACTGTAACGGACAGGTAAATGATGTCATTTACTGCTAAATGTGCATTTGTTAGAAGGTCTCAGTTTCATCCCGTGTAGGTACATTGAAAGCCAAAGGTATTTCACTGGCATGCTGGGGGTTTTTTTTCATTCTTCAGTAACAGCACTTAATATATTGAAATTAGCTTTGTTGAAACGTATTTATTTATTGATGGTTTGGGGATATTTTTGCCTAGCAAATATTCAAATCCTTTTGTGTGCATACATTGTGAAGCCATACTTGCTGTATTTTTGTATTCAGGAAACTGTATTCTATTAGCTTCAATTCATTAGTGCTTTTTGGTAGCAAACTGGTAAGAAATACAACTCGAATTCCTAGACAGAGCCACACGTGCTTAAAAAGCATCACCATAAGTGGTGATGGATCACCTGTTGTGATCCATCACCACTTATCTTTTTGCTTAGATCAAAGGAAGGGGGTTGCAGATTGTCCCTGTCAGTGTGTTAGTGCAGAAGGAAGGATTTATTGTCATCTGCCACCATTGGGGAGTCACAGCTTGGACCGGGAAGCATATCCTAGGGGAGCATTAGGTGCTGAGCTCCTAAAATGGTCATCAGCCCTCAGTTTGAATGGTGACCACCTCTGTGCAGAGGACAGGGATCCTGAATAAGCCCACATGGAGGAGCCTGGCAAGCAGCCTGCAGAGCCAGTCTGTGCTCTGCCTCAAAAAATTGCCTGTAGCACGGGTCAGACCGGCCAACTAGGCCAAGGAGCTCAAAGGAGAGCTAAATAAAAGACCACACAGAGACAGCAGACGGAGAGGGCAAAAAGAGAGAGGGCAGAACCTTCTGACCTTTATTTATATGTTCTTAGAAATCACCGTGGATTGGAGGTAGAAATGACCACCTCTCAATTCCATTGGTCAAAGCATCAATCTATCATATTTCTTTACTCAGTATACTAGAATGATAACAACACAGACAATTAGCAAAACATAGATAGTTGTTAAGAAACCATAGCCATGTTTACAGAAGAAGTGTGAGAAAGTATTACAGCAAAGAGAAACACTAAGAAACTGCAAAACTCAAAACAACAATTGCCTTTCTCTGCTGGGGACTCCTTGAACAAAACTCATGGAAGTAAGTGCTGCGCTCATTTTTATTCTATGTACAACAGGGGATCATGGTTGTATAAAGCCACCAGAGGAAGCATGTTTCCTCCTCCCTAGCAGTAAGTTCAACGTTCAGGGCAGTCATCTGTGATGTGATAGATGGAATTTCAGTCCCCTCTCCTGTATGATGGGAATTCAAAACCACATCTTCCATCTTTAGGGATAGTCCCTACATAGACCATTGACTGTACCAGTCCCTGCCATAAAATCATTTTGTACCTCCTGTATAAAGACTGCTCATTATAATATCAAGATGTGCCTAAACAAGCCTCAGAGAAGGGTGAGTGCTCTGTTTAGCATAATGCTTGCTTCTTTTCTCTGTGCTGGTTTTTCCAAAGGAGAAGTGGTAAAATTGTCTTCTGAAATGACTTCTGTGTTAGTGATGAGCAAGGAGTGGGGAATAAAAGTTTGAACCTGTTTATATAATTGAATAAATTATTATATTTATTTTTCTATATCCTAGATGAATGTTTTGGTTACTAAGACTGCAAGGAATTTGTGTCACTTCTGCACTGGGTGTCATGAAATTGGTGGTTCTGATGTATTCCTTTTAGCTCAAATCCATCAGAGATGGAGAAGAACCTGATAGGAAATGTGCTGCCGGGTGTGACAGGAGTCATGTGGCCCAGGGCTTAGGCTGGGAGCTTGGTCTCTCATATTTGCATCTCTCCAGTCCTGAGTGGCTGTGTTAGGGATGTTAGAGAGTACCCCTGTTGTCTTGAGTTTTGCAGTTTCTCAGTGTTTCTCTTTGCTGTGATACTTTCTCACACATTCTGCTGTAAACATGGCCATGGTTTCTTGACAACTATCTATGTTTTGTTAACTGTCTCTGTTGTTTATCATTTCATTCTCATGGGTGGAGAAATATGATAGACAGATGCTTTGACCAATGGAATTGAGAGGTAATGATTTCTACCTCTAATCCACCGTGATTTGTAAAAACATATAAATAAAGGTCAGAGGGTTCTGCCCTCGCTCTCTCTTTTTGCTCTCTCCTTTGCTCTCTCTGTGTGGTCTTTCATTTGGCTCTCCTTTTGGCTCCTTGGCCTACTCGGCCTGACCCGTGCTACATACCCCTGCTCTCAGGGTCCATTTTTGGATCTCATTTCTTTCTAACATACAATGCTGTCTGCCCTCACCACCCCCTATGGCAGCACCTTGCAGAAATCCTCTACCAAGCATGTGACATGGCTTTCTTGAATTCAGTCTGGGCTACACACTGCTTTAGTGGAGCTCTGCCTGGCTGTGACAAGCCACTGCCTGGGAGCCTGTGTGGATAGAGAGGCATTGGGGCACTGACTTCAGCAGGTAAAGCACAGACAGAGACACGGTCATGTGATATCACCTGTGGGCCAGTCTGATTTCCAGATCAGGTCTGGATGTCTCTTTGAGTTTCTCTCTGCTCCCTTTCCTCTCTTGAAGAGTGATGCCATGTTTTCAACTCTTCTTTCAGCAGAGAGACAATTACAGACTCTGAACACAGCTGATGAATAAATGTGTGGGTTTTTCTAGCATGGACCGTCTTGTGAGGGAGAGAGGAGAAGTAGCTGTAATCAACACATTGTGAATTAGACCTTCCTCCCCAGTCAACCTCATGCGTCTGTCTCATACTGCTCTATGTGCTTATGGGCAGCAGAAAACAGGAAGGAGAATATAAACAAAACATTTGATTAACTCACTATTCCTTTCTTTCTGACTGTAACAGAATCAGCATGCAAATGCCATTCTGTGCTTTATTTTTTTGCATTGACAGTGTAGCTACACAAAAAAATATTATGATCTGCTGCTGCCAAATGCAACTGAATGAATTATTCTGAAGCACTCTGAAGCCTGTCTTTGTCACAGTCTCCTGTTTCAGTCCCTGTCATGCACTGTGCCTATCATTCATTATAGTTGATGGGTTGAGGGCAGAAAGGTGTCTCTCGCCTTGTTCTCTGGAGAATTTCGTCTTGTCTGTCTCACCTTCAATCACTGCTAATAGCTCTGCTGGAACAAATTCAGGAGGGGGCTATGAGGAGACGATGAAAATATTTCACAGGGCAGTTTATATTTTAATAGCTAGTTTTAAAAATGAATTTGCTGGAGCAGATCAAAATGAAGATTGCTTAGAGAGATTTTTCTTACAAGCCTTTAATTAATCTTTAAGCCCTTTGCATTCTTGTTACATTTTTCCGTGAATTGCCATGAAGGATTGGGTTGTACTTTGATTGACCAATGACCATTTATCTTATGAATTCATTAGGATGAGTTACAGTTCAACAAAAACTGTGTTGGAGGAGAGAACAAAATAGCACTGTAGCTTTAGGATTGTATTTTTGTAGGATGCTTTCACAAATTTTCAGCTGCTGCCTCTACTTTGCTTTTTAAGCACATTGTGGCTGTGTTTATGGCACGTGTCCTATCACTCTTCTGATGTCCCGCAAAGGTCAGAGTGGAGGAGCGTGACAGAACTCACCATTTTGGCAGGAGCTCAGAGGTGCACAAGTGAGGGTGGAATTGGTGGACTGTTCTTTAGGTTTTTAGATTGTATTTACTATTGTTTTCTTGCAGGACTTTCTGACCTCTCTGTGCCACTAGAATGTCCATCTCAAAAGACAGAACTAAAAATCTAGTTCAAGAATTTAAGAAATAACTTATAAATGTTCCTAATCATTTCTGTGAGTATTTTTTTCAAACAACTGTAATTTAATTGCATGAGGTAAGAGATATATTTGGGTATCCTTAGGAAGAGCTTATGTTTCAGTCAGCTGTACTAATAAGTATCAAGTGATCAAGTATCAGTAAAAGGAGAGACCTCTTGATGTCAGTGGTTTGAATTACTATTTGCTTTTATGTTGCTCTCATTTCTATAAGCATACTGGGTACAAGCTTTTGGATAACAAGAAAGGGTTATAACTCATTGCTGGAGCAAAGGCAGACATCTCTGTTAATATTAGTATAACCTGTGATTTGATTTTGCATCTACATCCTACAATTTTTTCACAAATGGTAAATTGTGATTGTGTAGAAACTGGATGAGAAGGGTGGTATTAAAACCCTGGAGTGAGACTGAGAGTAACAGGCTCCGTACCTGGCTCTATGCAGGCTGTCTTCGGCAAGGTGGGCAAATCATCCTGCATGGCTCTTGCAAGATACATCCTTTAGAGTATATATCCTTTGGGATACCAAACAGATTGAAGACTCTCTCCTCCTGTCTCTCTCTGTTCACAGTCTCAACTTGAGATGCCTGTGGCTCAGTGCAATTGTCTTCTCAATGTCAGAAGGCAAAATGAAAATAAAATATGAATCCGTGCACACTTTCCAGAGTGGTATGAAGAAATTAAATCAGATTTGAAGAAACTAAACGTACTAAAGATGGTTTTTCAGATCACACCAGTGACTAAAGTAACAATCTTTTTCATTATTTGCTGTGATTTTTTACAATTTAATTGCTTTGACACAAAATAAACACTGCATGTTGAAGCCTTTTTAAATTCACTGATTGAAGTGCAACCTTTTCACACTTCATTTTTTCCCCCTGGGATTACAAGGTTAGGATTTGTTTGAGAAGAAAATAGGGCATTTTGGTGCTAGACTTGATGACATCATTGTCTGCAACTGTCAAGACAAAAATGACTTGAAGACAGATCATCTCGTTATCGGAGGCTTGCTTCAGCAGTCTGGAACTTACAACCAATTTAGTTATGTCAAGGCATTAAACCACCTTTTCAGTCAAGACCAGGTATGAAGTAGTAAATTAAGTATGTTTTACCAGATTTTAATGATGACTATTTTGAATTAGTTGCAGAAACATGCAGTGAATTAATTACGTTAAATGTTGCAGTTGAGGAGTTCAGAGATTAAAATCACTTCATGACTAATGGAAGTGCAAACTGAACCTTTGTGCCCAGTGTCACTAATTTTCAAGAATCTGTGAATGTTGCAGTGCTTTTGCTGGCCTGCCACTGAAAGCTGTGCTGCAGGGGTACACCCAGTGGGCTCTGACTGCTTGTGGGCTTTTGGGTCCTGGAGCTGTAGTGGCCCAAAGCAATGTCCTGACACCCAAAGGGTGTGGGCAGGGGCTCCTCAACGACCTCTCTGCAGCCCTGGTGCTGTGTGGTGCTGCCTGCTGGTGCAGATAGAGCAGAGCTCCTGCCACATGTGACAGGTGGTTTGGCTCATTTCAAGTCAGGTGGGTTACTGCGTTTTCACCCTTGTGTGGTGTACGCTGTCCTGATGGCATTTTTTATGCTTCCCTTGGGGTACTCGTGAATGAAAGTAAAAAGGAAGGATGCAGAATGAAATCTCTCTGTCATACATGAAACTCAAGAACCCCAGTACAAAGATTGGATTATTAAAAAATATGCAGATTAATTATCCTTCTTTTTGGGCCTTTTGGATAATAGAAAATCTAGCAAAATTATTTGGGTACATATTTTCATTTTGACTTCAAAAAATGCCAATCTCTGAATAGCTCTTTTGTCAAGTCTTGAAGGAACCATGAAAATATGAGCCAGCTCTTCTAAATAATTGCTTTTTACACAGTGTAGAATACTATCCTTTCTTATGTTGTCTGAGTAAAACCCCATCTCTGTTACATCCAGCCAACACAGAAAACAAGTCTACTCTTTGATTAGTACAGAAAAATGTGTGTGAGTAATGGAAGTGGTGCCTGAGTCTGTGCTTTCCTAGACTTAGCAGTATTAAATTGTTTTATCTTGTCATGGGAACTTATCTAAGAGAATTTCACTATCTTGAATGAGTGAGATATGCAGAGGTTACAATCTCTGGAAAGCACCAGACCATCACTTCTAGCATCTTCCACCGCACACCCCACATTTCTAATCTTACTAATGGTATTGTGACCATTCCAGCTCTTGTGGAGCTCAGAGCTGGAAGACTTCAGAAATTCATGTTTCAGGTATGGGCAATGTTCCTTCTATTCTGATTCCATTGCAAGGGACTCAAAATGAGTTATCCTTTTCCATTAAGCATTCCTCTGCTTAGTAGCATAAATATAATTAAGATTGTGGGCCCCATGACTCTTTTTAATGGAATTAGATCTCATGACTCACTTGGGCATTATCTGAAGAATGTCTCCCTATACAAAATGACTCAATCACTAAGATTGCTGTCTGGCAGCATGCCAAGATATTAGGACCCAAAGAGCTAGCACTTAATCTGATTAAGGGACATCTTTAATATTTTTTGAACATACATGCAAGCATATTCCAAATATCTTTCCGTCCAAAAAAAGAGGTTAAGAATTTATTTCAGGCACACTCTGCACTCTAAAATGTCTTACAACATTATTGATCTTTTTAAAGTAATTGAATTTAATTCTGAAACATTTTGCAAAATTTCAGATGAAAAAATCGTGCATACAAATCAGGACAAAGTTTAGGACCATAAGGAGGTCACTGAGCACTGAAGGCTGCAACTATCTGCACTTTCATTTGTTTAGCCATTTTTCCTTTTTTTACTCGCTTGATCTCAAGATTGAGTAAAAGAATTGGGTCAGACTAAATATCCCATTATTAAATCCCCACCATTACATTCAGTCAAAAATTATTAGGAAAATGTGATGGGAAGCAGCAAGCTTTCCTGGTCGATGTCAAGTTGACCATGAGTCAGCAGTGCCCTGGCAGCCAGGAGGGCCAACCCTGTCCTGGGGAGCATCAGGCCCAGCATCGCCAGCCAGGCAAGGGAGGGATTGTCCCACTCTGCTCTGCTCTGGGGCGGCCTCACTTCGAGTGCTGGGGACAGTTTTGGGTGCCAAAATATGAAAAAGACATTGAGCTGTTAGAGAGTGTCCAAAGGAGGGCAACAAAGATGGGGAATGGCCATAAGGGGAAGCCGTAGGAGGAGCAGCTGAGGTCACTTGGTCTGTTCAGCCTGGAGAAGAGGAGACTGAGGGGAGACCTCATTGCAGTCTTCAGTATTCTCATGAGGGGAAGTGCAGGGGAAGACACTGATGTCTTCTCTGTGGTGACCATTGATAGGATCCAAGGAAAAGGCATGAAGCCGCGTCAGGAGAGGTTTGGATATCAGGAAAAGTTTCTTCACCAAAGGGTGCTTGGACACAGGCCCCCCAGGGAAGTGGTCACAGCATCAAGCCTGATAGAGGTCAAGAAGCATTTGAACAATGCTCCCAGACTCATGGTGTGACTTCTGAGGCTGCCCAGGAGTTGGACTCAATGATCCTTGTGGGTCCCTTCTAACTCAGAATATGCTATGATTCTATGATTCTTGTAGTATCTCTTTCACTTTCTGAGCATAGTTAGTAGTGGGACTTCTTGGTCTGAAGGCTGTTTATATTTAAAATCTCCCAGTGGATTAATCTTCCCTGAACTGGTTCAACCATTTTTGCTCCCACTTTAATCTTCTTTGGTACTCAAGGTACATTTATATACTGTGCCAAATTGTAACCAGTTTCTTGGTTTAAGTGTTGTCTGCCAGTGAGAGGAGAAGAGAAATGCTATAACCATATTCCTAAAACCCGTCATTTATATCTGAGAGGATACTTGCATTAAAAAGGCCCAAATTTCAAGATGATGCTTTGTTACCAAAAGCCAACAGAGTAAAGAAGAAGTGCAGGTTCTATTCTACCTGTTCCTCTGCAGAGGTGTTGCATATGACTTTATCCAGTTTTAGGTATCTGGGCTTGGATATGCTGGCCAAGATTTTAGTGTGTTCTTCTTATTCAAATTATTGCCCCAATTTATTATTTCTCTGTTCATTGCCAGAAAGCTGATATTTTCTCCTCTTAAAAGGAAGAGGGAATAATTAATAATTAAATTAGCACAATCAATCATTATCAAAATAGTTTCTATCAAGTATAAAATTTCTCATGGTGATAAATGGTGAACAGTGTCATTCCTTATATTTGTTCTAGCCTGACAGAGGCGAACTCATCTTCATTTCTGGTAAGTGGCTAGATGCCACATGGTGTTAATATCAGAACGGGGTACTTTCAGTCATCTAAAATGAAGTTGTGTGACACAACACAGAACCCTGTGAAACCTCAGTGGATATACAAGAATCTACTAATACCTATTCAGAGATCATGCAAGATCCTTTTAATTGCTGAAGGAGTTTTCCCACATGCTGGCGCTGAAACTATACCACAGTCTAAAAAGATATTGGCAAAACTTTCTAGAAGAGAGGTTTTCTGAGGGTTTAATGTAAGCAGCAACTGCATGCATACAACTTTAATATGCCAGTTCAAGAAAATATTGTCTGCTGTCTATTGTGTCTATCCTAGGATGTAAGTGTGATTGATATGCTGCACCAGCAGACACCTACAGACCCACCTGAAAACATGAGACTCTGCCAACAACTGTAGGTGTTAAGCTTGTGTTTATCCCCTGCTGAGATAGAATTGACATGGAAAGTTGTTTTGTGCTTCAAGAAAATACCAGTAGAGTTTAAAATAGTAATAATTGTTAAATTCTGTCTTAGCAATAGGGCCTGATCTGTTGTTCAAGTCAGTGAGGGAAAAATCTGTCCTTTCTGAAATAGACAGGCACTTTCCCATGGACCTCAGTGGGGCCAGGCTACAATATATGGCTTGTAGAATTAGCTGCCCATAGATTAGGCCCATAATATTTAAAGTGTTTCAGAAAAAAAGTGGTAGTATTATTATTTCTGATTTACAAAGCAAAAAACTAGAGCCACCAAGGTGAAAGACTGATAATTCCCACACTCTTAGCCATGAGCTTTTCTGGCTCCCTAGATGGAGAACCACAGGCATGGTTGTTCAAAACAATGTGTGAAGCAATACATAAATATAAAATACTTGGAAACTTCACCATTTGGCCCCAAAAATACAAGAAGCCAGTTATCTAATACAGGGTAATTTTTTTTTTACTTTATGACTTTACAAAATGTTTCGGATACCTGTGGATAAACAGTCTAATCAATGAAAACTTTTGATTGCTTTGAATGCAGTAGCCATCTGAACACACTAAAATGAGTGAGTGCTTAAATTATTACTGATGCATTTACCCACAAATGCCTTTGCCCAAAAGCTATGATTAATTTTGTTTTCAACCCCTATTTTGACTTAAGTTATTTCTTTGCAGTGCTCATAATAACTGTTAGTATGAACATTTCTTAGAGCAAGTGTTTAATTTTCTGAACCAATGGGGTTGTCATAAGGCAACCAGAATCTTGGTTAAGCAGGAGGCAGCTGTGCATGTGATAAGGGATTTTTCTATAGACCTTTGACAATTTTTTCTGCATTGTTCCTTACAAACAGGGTGGAAGATGGGAAAGGTCAAAGTCCTACTATTGGAATTCTGGACATCCAAGTTATGATTCTTCTCTTGGGCCAGTCTTGGTGTAGCAAAGCTTCCTATGAACTGTGCTGAGGGATGCTGCTGAGTGCTCCATCTGTCCTCCTTTACTCTCTGCTGCCAGTAAAGCAATACAAAAGAAATATTTTGTGCTTTCAGGTAAGTGGAAGAGATAGATAAGAAAAAAAAAAGGAACAAAGAAGGAAATAAAGGAAATATATCTTTCAATTATAAGGACTTTTTAAAGATATGGAAGAGAGAATAAATTTCTCTCAGTGTAATGTCCTCTCACAGTCAAATTTTTGCCTTCCTGAAATATTTATGAATATTGCTTTCTTTTTTCTTATTTTCTTCTTCTGTGCAGTATGTGGTCTTCACTTGGAGAAATTAGTCTGGTGTATCTTCAAAAGCTGAACTTATCTGAACAATGTCCATCAATCTGACAGACACACTGCTTTATTAAATTGCTTAAAGACACTGACAAAGCCCATAACTATGAATCTTAATCTTAAGGATCTCAGTTCTAATTTGTACAATGTGTTCCACTAGATTAGCACAGAGAAAAGATAAAGTGAAAAGCTGACTCTGTGTACAAGCTAGACAGTGCACAGCAAAGCCCAAAATCAATAAAAGCAGCGGAAAATCTGCTGCTCGCCTTTAGACATTTACTCAAGGAGTGAAGGCATTTTTATCATCAAGTTACCTGGATTACAGAGCAGACTTTATTTTAGATGGCATTTTCCCTTTCAGGGAATAATAATTTTATTGTGGGATTTTCCCTTTCAGGGAATAATAATTTTATTGTGGAAACAGACGTTTTCTTCTTCTTTTTAGCAGAAAAAAGCCACAACACATTTATAAATATAATAATAAATTCTTGTGATACATTTTGAACCTTCTGAAGAGAAAATCCACAGATGGAGAAAGGGAATACCTGGTTTTCAGGTACTGGTGAGCCAGAAAGCAACTTCTCCCACATGTGAATTTCAAGACCTCCTTGTCATTAGGGCATTCAAACATGGTATTATTCTGTGTAGTGACTGAAAGCTTGAAATGTCGTTGTATTATTTTTTTCCTTATATCCAGTTGGATCTTCCTCTGTTTCAATTTGTGACTACTGTCAGTTGTTCTGCCAGATTCCCGCATTAAAGGGCCTGGCTCTATCTCTTATCTTCTCTTAAATACTGGAAAATTGCTATTAGGTTCCCCCTAGGACTTCTCCAGACAAGAAAGTCACAAGGGTGTATTTGAGACATAATACACATTTGTGACTCAAGTCCAACATCAAATTGTTTGTTTGTTTTATTGCCATCCTTACAAAAAGACATCATGAAAATGAAGTGTCATTTTGCTGCAATAAAGTGCCAACATGGAAAGTCAAAGCAGCATTAATGCATTAAAAAAAAACAACAACAACTCCATTTCTTTGTGTAAATTTGTTCTGGGGAACAACTTGATAAGCAATGCTACATTGAGGTTTAAATGCACCTTAAAACTACCTAGTCTTTAGTAAAAATTATGGCTTTTTTAAGGCACTGGTAATCTTATTCTTTCCACATCTGCACACAGAACTCCTACCTAAACCAGAAGTCAAACATTACTGAATTTATATTCCCTTGAAGATGGAATTTGTCTTTTCAGTAACAGTTTTCACAATGAAAACACTTTTATAGCGACTGCCTCTACTGTGTTGGTTAATGTGTGCAGGACGCCTCCAGGCTCATCAGCTGGTGTTCCTTTGTACTGAATTTAGATGTACAGCTTTTTCTTTATCTCTTCACTACCCAAGGAAGCTCTAACTCCTGTAAATGGAGAGAAACAAAAATCTCGAGAGAAGACTCCTTTTCAAACTAGGTGTGTAGCACTGGTCAGGCCGGCCGACTAGGCCGAGGAGCTCCAAGGAGAGCTAAATAAGGGACCACACCGAGACGGCAGAGAGCAGAAAGAGAGAGAGGGCAGAACCCTCTGCCTTTATTTATATGTTTTTACAAATCACCGTGGATTGGAGGTAGAAATCACCACCTCTCAATTCCACTGGTCAAGCATCTGTCAATCATATTTCTCTACTCAGTATACTGGAATTATAAACATAGGAAGAGCATAGATAGTTGCTAAGAAACCATGGCTATGTTTACAGAAAAAGAGTATGAGAAAAATTTACAGAAAGAAAAACACTGCAAAACTCAAAACTCAAAGCAACATAGGTGTGTGTTGGTTTTCCTTGGGGCAGAGTTAATTTTCTTCATAGTAGATACAAAGGGGCTGTGTTTTGGATTTCTGCTGGAAGAAGTGTTGATAACTAAAAGGATGTTTTAGCTATGACTGAGCAGAGTTTCACAGCGTCAAGGATTTTTTTTGCCCCTCAACCCACCAGTGAAGGGGCGGGAGGTGCACAAGGAGTTGGGAGGGGACACAATCAGAACAACTGACCCCAAGAGACCAGAGGGACATTCCATACCATATAGTGTTGTGCTGCTAGAGAGCATCTCCCTGCTAGAGAGAGCATCTCATTTTTATTGTATCAGGGTCTTGTGGAATTGGATCACACTGTCCATAATGCTGTATTCAGATTACTTGAAAAGTCACTTGTCACTTCCTTAGGCAGGATGTGAAGCATAAGAAGTAAGTTCAACTGCTTGTGTTGAATGTGTTGTATAGGTGTAGCCTGGTGTGAATGGTACCTTGAAAGCATACAGCCTATCAGCAGCTGGTTGGACAGTAATCTAAACAGTTTAGGCTGAATTTAAGAGCTATGTGCTAAATGAGCCTCTTGTTATCAGTGGTATGACAATTCCTATGTTTGCACCATGAGAAATAAAGAAATTTAGGTTTAAGTTACTTAGTACTGAATTGCCTCTTTGTAAAAAAATTCCCAGCCATGTGTATTTTCTGCACCTATACACTTACACATATATTAATATAGTTTGGTAAAAGACTTCCATAGATACACAGGCATTATGCTGTTTGTACTATTTCTTCTCTAATTTCCAAGTCAGTATGAACTTCCTTTTTCCATTTTTGACATCAAGACAGTGACTCAAAGTCACTTGCAGGTTCAGAAGATACTCTATGTACTTGGATACTCTTGTAGTGCAGAAGCTGTTATGGAACTTGTTTTTTGGTAAGTTACATTACAGAATAAGCTTTATTTATTTGATTACATTGCCATTGTGGGGCAAGCACGAGCAATTTAGAGTATTAAACTGAAGCCGCAGAGAAATGTGAGAAGTCTATTTAGGGCTCCCAAAGTTTGATTCTTTGGATAAGAGAGTATCTTGTGCCAAATGAACATTGGAGTGGCCTTCTGATTACTTTCAAATGTACTCTGTAATTTCATTATGACGACCTTGAATGCAGAGTTGTATCAGTTCCTTACAGGCTGACTCATCTCCACTACACTCTATTACTCCACAAAGGGTCAAATCTCCACTTCTTACTTATTCACCCCCTACACAGAATTCCCATGGGCATCTAAACCACACATGGTTTTGAGACACAACACATTTTGGGCAATATCTTTATGAACTATTCAATAGCCAAATTAAAAGATGCAATGTCTCTAAGTTCATTATTTTGGATTGGCCTCTGCATACAGCAGCCTGGAGGGCAACGCTGTTTTGGAAGGCTCCCTTTCCATTTCCCAGAGTGAGAGGAGGGTACAGATGCTGTTTCAGACACTCCGCAATACCCTTGTTTGGCTGCAAAGTATATGACCTTGCTGATGCACTGGGCACCATGACTGTAACACGTTTCTGAGCACAAGAGAAGGCATTTAAGCATTTTTCTTATGTCCATGAGCCATGACTTAATCCTGAGTCATATCTTGTAGTTTTGTGTAGACTGAAAAAAGGTGTCATTGTACCTACCATTTATAAATAAATCTTCAGTTTGCACCTAAATTATGCAGTAATATACTCTAAAGTTTGAGTAACAGTAGCTTTTTTCCTGCCTTTTTTTTCTCAATTAAATTGGAAACATACTGTATGAGATGTTTAGACATTAAATAAAATATAAGGTGAAGAATGGCTACAGAGTTGTAATCCATTACCCGTATATAAATCAATCTGAAGCAATTATATAGCACATCTTAGACAATGAGGATGTAACAGGCAGAGGACCACCTATCATCTTTATGCTACAAGGGAAGGGTCATAGTATAAAAAGGTATCTTTTTATCTTTTTGAGAAGATATAAGTCAGTCACAGTACTAAACATTTCATCTGCTTGACTATGGCTAGAGCTCAGGTCATCATCCTCTTTTCCACCTATATGTGAGTTTAACTGAGACTTAACACTTCCTGCACCTTGTTACTGGCATCAAGGGATGTCACACAGGGAACCTGTGAGACATTGTGGTATCCAGAGTTCTCATAGTGCCCCTTAGAGCAGTCAGTGACTTCTTCAGGGGTTTCCATCTTTCAGTAAGAGTGGAGTGGTAGTCAGTCAGTGTTTAAACATTCAAATCAATGCCATTGTCTCCGTTTCTACCCAGCAGTTTATATCTGCTCATATGATCATCTGCCCCGGTTCCTTAGGAAGGGCCAGAGTTGCCTCCCTTGCCTTGGAAGCCATGATGCCTTACGATTTAACTTTTATATTCTCAGATCCTGTACTGCTTTAGTGTGTAACTCTAAAACTCCGTATAGTCTGGTAGCTCCTGTTCTCCCATTCTAGCTAGATGTAACAAATCATCTCTAGACTTGGACTCAAGGACACCTTGTTGTTCCAGGCCCTGAAATATGTAAACTAGACCTCTAAAAGAGGGGACAGACTTGAGGTAAATTACATCATTACCTGAAATTGTAATTGGAGAATTAACCTGGATATGTAAATTGATCAAAACTTATAAAAGTGTAAAAAACTCATGACTGGTCACGTATCTTGGGTGTAGCTTCTCCTGGAGAGGGCTGCTGCCTGAGATGTACCTATTGAAGGCCCTTCAATAAATACCCATTTTATTCTCTTAATCTTGTCTGGCCTCTTTTCTAGGTAGCCACTCCAAGGCATCAACCAGAGGGTTGATATTTGCTTGCAAAGAGTTGCCATAGTGCTATGTTATGATGAGGCAGCTCATCTCTGCTGTGGAGGTTGTGTTCATTGCTGCTTTTCTTGATAATTCTTTGAGCTGGGTGATACAAATTACACTGGGGAGTGGCTATCAGTTTGCATTAGGAAAAAGAAAACAATGTACTTGACTTTTCTAATTGTTCTAGACAGTTTTTTGGGTTTCTTTTTTTTTTTTTTTAAGACTGTGCTGTTCTTAATATGTCACCCTCTGGTCATTTTTCTGCTTTCAGAGAGCAAATTTCAAAGAAAGAATCTCATCCATCTTGTTCTGAATCTGCCAGAGTGCTGTAAACAGCTATGCTACCTGATGTTTATAGGACAAGATAGAACCATTGATTTTTTACATGAAACTCCCCATTACCCTGAACAAATTGTAGTGAGGTAAAGCTAATGGCATTACTGCAGCCCTTCCAGATGAACAAGACCTGGTTCATCTGACATTCTGTTTTGTCTTACAATCTCTGATTAAAGCTTTTCTCTGTTAGTATGCATTTCTCTAACTTGCTTTCAAACTGTTTGTAGTAAAGCAGTTGAGAGAAGAGTGTCTCAGCATATAATCAGCAAATGAGTTACTGCTATTCTCATCTACGACACATTAATAAATGAAAAAAATTACTTAATGAATTTTATTTTTTCTGTTCCAGTTCAAACCTCTGACACTTGCAATTTCTATACCTTTGAGAAAGAAACTCAGGCTGGAAACTGACTTGCTTCATACTGAGATTGCAAAGAGCTGCTCCCACATCTCTGTAAAAATGGTTCTTAATCACTGGTGATTTCTCAGAGTTGAGCAAGGGACATGAGGTTGGCTGACTGAATCCTATGCTTGATATAGAAATGGAGTCCCCACAATTACCACTCTGATTTGTAAAAAAAATTATCTCTAGGAGAAATGGAGGAATGCATACCAAGAGTGAAGCTACATAAAGATGCTTTATGTTTAGAACAGCTAGTGATCCTAGCAACTCAACTGTACTCCAGATGATGAATTGTATCTCTGGCTCTGTAGGGCAGGGAGTAGATTTAACCATCTTTCTCACACACAACATGGCAGTTTTCTAGCACTTCTGGGCCCGGGTGTGATAACAACAGAAGACTACTGAAGACCAGAGCGATCATGTATCACAGAGAGAAGCCTGTGTAAAGTACCAAGCATAAAAATATGCAAACCCAACTTTCACTCCAAATACAAATCTATAAAAAATGCCAGGAGAGCAGAAATATAAGACAAATTAATTATTTACTTTAAATATAGAATTTCAAAATAGAGAGCTACCAACCATGAATGAAACATTCTCTTGGAAAAGAGAAAGCTTACAATGTGTTTTTTTGCTTTCCCAGCAGCTTATAACAGGAACATGTGGTCTTATTTAACACCATAATTACATAATTTTGTGCTCAGTTAGCTTTATAAGCCTCAATGGAGGATCATGAGCACCCCTTTCACACAACTCTGCATTTTTTTTGCTGTTAATTTAATGCTTATGAAGAGCCCATAAATTTTTGTATTGATCTTTTTTTCTCCTTGCAGACTTCAATCACATTAGTATATGGAAGAGATGGGAGTCTTTAACTCATTAGAAGGAACCAGTTTAATACTGATCCCATCAATCTGTTCTATTTTTACCTTGGAGACAGAAGTTTTTCTGGAAAGGGTGTAGTTATATGCATCTGCTGTTGTGTGTGTACCTAGAAGGCAGGATCTGAATCTACTGAGGCAGAACAGAAGGAAATAGTAACATTACAGGCTAGATGAAGAAGAGACCTTTTGGCATGCTACCAAGCAGAAAGCATAATTAGAATGAATTTATAACCACAGTGCAGCTACTTAAGGAAAACCAGGAATACACAAGCACAGCTTGGTATGGTTCAGAGTTTTACCTGTTCATGTGTAAGAAAACCCCACTAATTCTACTGACACATGCTCCACCTCCTTTACATTTAATCACTCTTGGACTTTAAATGCTCTGGAGTGTTTTCTACTTTAGTGCTCCTTTGAAACTCTAGCATCTGGATGACTTTAAGGACTGATTTGAATCAGTAAAATATAAAAATGTGTGCTTCTGTGATTAACAGCTTCTTTTCATTAGGTTAGCTTTCTCCTTCTTTTGTTTTAATTGCTGAGTCTAGATTTCTGAAAGGTGAGTGTATGAACTAGCAGGGACAGCTTCACCTGAAAGATTACCACAAATAATGCACAAATAAATCACTAAAGAGTGAGATATGGAGAAAAATATGACAGGAATTTACTAAATAAATCAAGTTTCTGCAACGAGAGTAGCTTCAATTCTAGTAATTAGCACAGTGTGCAATATAGCAATACTTGTTTCTGCTTAATTTGGGAAACTCTTTTGGAAAGATGGCTGAAATATGGGGAAACTGTATATACTGAGCAAAACAGTGACTGGATTTTACAACTTTATTTCAAATCAAGACCATGGTCCTCAAAACACTGAAATCTAATCAGTGTCTAATCATCTAATGACTGCTAATTTGAGCAGCAAGCAAAACTTTAATTGCACTAGTGTTATTGGATGTGCATAGGAACATATAGTGGAAACAAAAATATGACTACAGAGAGAGTTTTTATGGTTTAGAAAAACAGCAAGAAAAAAAAAGTAGATATCCAAGATAGAAATATTTATAAACTGAACAACAGGTACACTGTGTGGTTTTCCTCCTATGTTTCTAGCTGGTAGGAACAGGCCAGAGAAATAGATCTTCATTCTTCTAGAAATTTGTCTTCTCCTGTTACTTATCATGTAACATGACACCACAACAACATCAGGAGTAGCCAATGTCAGCCAGATGTTAATTAATTTCATACCAGCAATGAATTATGGTGCCTTAACCTGCACCTCCATCTCCTTTTTGCTTTAGTCCTCCCAAAGAGCTGTCATACTATTTCCTAAAAGTTCAGTTTGTTTCCTTTCAAGCAAATTACCAAAGAAGACTAATATAATTTCAGATTATAGACTGAAGCAAAGAATAAACTGCAAGATCAGAGAAATTTCTGTTCTAGATTCCATAAAATAAATAAATGCATAAGAATGATGCAAAAATTTTCTAATTGTATGTTTGATGAAAAGAATATCTGTAAATCAGTGGTTTCAGACTTTCTAATTGTTTAGTAAAAAGGTCTTACAGAACATAAAATTTCTACAAATATTAGTTTCAGCTTCTTTCTAACTGAAATTTATTAGGAACTTATTTGTTGTCTATATTTTTCTTTAAATAAAATCAGGCAACAGATGAAACATGAGATTATTAATGAATTTAACAGTGGGGCTTTTAACTGGCCATTACAAATCCAATGTTTATGTCCTCACAAGGGGAAAAAAACCCAACACAAAACTTAGTAAAGGATTTAATTAACTAGCAGACAGCCTAATTTTTCTTTTTGCATCTGTCAGTCAAGCAGATAATCAATAAAAAACCGTATTGTCAATATTACACCATTGAGTTCTCATGTTTTGATGTTTTTAAAGGGAAAGTTTGATTAACAATGACACTTGAATTACAGTTTTCTTAAAACTTAGCATAATCAATCCAGACATGGCCATGTACCCTGTGCATCTCAGACCACAAGCCTGAACCTCAGCTAACTGGCATAATTGTCATTTGCCACGATAATCTTTGGTATATGGTGAAATAACAGAAATATCCTGGGGCCTGTTGCACCTGCAAGATGTGGGCCAGGACCAAAGCCCTTGCCCACAAACACAGCTGAACCTATATTGAGCTGGTAGCAAGCTAAAACTTTCCAGAAGTGCCATGTCCATGGCTAGGAGGTAGTTTTGTGTGGAGATGTTCTCAACTTGCTCTCTGGAGAAGGGCCTGTGTGTACTTTGATAATCAGCTGAAAGGAGAATAAGCTTAGAAGGAACAAAACACTCTGTAGTGTGGTGGCAACTGTTGCAGGCAGGCATGAAAAGCTGAGTCCAGTCCTTGCTCCAGACACAGTTTGTGTATTTTAGTAGATACTGGCTACTGTGGCTGGTGCTCAGGATTTCCCATTTTCTGATCAAGTGTCCTAAGACAACCCTGGCTAGTGCAGAGTCAGAGTCTGCCCACAGCACAGAGGCACAGTGTGGCAGTGGACCACTCAGCTGCCTCCATGAGAAATGG
>VYZT01060745.1:0-127271 GCA_013400735.1 Pomatostomus ruficeps | reverse complement strand
CAGTGAGTGGTTTGAAAACAAAAAATCTGATTTTCACTGAAATTTTCTAAAAGCAAGTCAATGGAAAGAATTTGATTTATAAAATATTTTACAGAATGAAAAGTTCAGATTTAGAGAATCTTTTTGGTGTTTTTCTGGTTCTGTAGATGTACAGGACACATTTCAAACCAAGAAGATAGGGAGTAGGAGAAGGTTTTTGCCACTAGAAATAGCTGCCTGCTAGTTTATCTTTCCAAAAAACGCAGAAGGAAGATGTTTTCAGTCCAGATGCTTATTTTATGCAAATCAAGAAGATACTTTCAGTTTTAATCACTTAAATGAAGAGTAATGTCCAAGCGATTTCTGTTCAAAGTTTCCTCCCAGATACAATTTATAACTCAGGGAATCTTTCCTTGGCTAACGAGGAAGCAGTAAAAGCACTCCCTCCTTCCACAGGTGAACTATTTCATTTCTCTGAGACAAATCAGGAGGCATTTGTCATTTTCAAGTTATGTTCCAAAGAGAAAAAAAGTAAAAAAAAAAGAACTGTTCAAAGAGGCTCCGGGGCAATTTTGTTGTCTATTATTGTGTAAAATATAACAGTGTAAAGCTTAAACAATAAAAGGTCAAGCAGGGATAAGACTGTGCTAAAGAACAGATCGCTGCTGGGAGTCTTGGAAAAATGGGCAGGTGAGTGGTGGCTTGTGAGTGGGAAGGCAGAAGGTGTCACCACGGGAGGATGCTCAGCCAAAAACCAAGAACGGGTGGAAAGTCAAAATATGAAGGAGAAAAACTCCAAAAGAGGGTCCAGTCCATCCAGGCTGCTGCACTGCAGAGCTCCCACGGAGGAATGTGGGTTCTGTCCCCACATGGGCCATTTATCCATGATCCATGGGGGTCCCCTGGAACTTGGAATATCTGTGAATCTGTGAAACTGATGGCATCAAGGGAGGGATTCTTTTCCGTGGCAGGACTATAAATATGCTTGCTGAAAGAAAAATGTTGGCACAAAAGCAAATGATGGGTACAGACCGGAAAATAAATTCGGGCAAAAATTTCGCATCTGAGAAAGAGCCCTCCATAACCTTCCTGCTCACATCAAAAATCTTCCAGAGGGGAAGGAGAGACAAGCTGGAATCAGGGGCAGCCCAAGCAGAGGTGGGGAAGAGAAGCAAAGATAACAAAGGTTCTGAAGGATGTTAAGTCAAATGTATGCAGAGAAAACGTGATCTGACACTTCCATATTTTCAGGGAAAGAAATGTATTCTTAAACATTGTGTAGGAATGAAGAAAAGGGAGGAAATGCCCAACCAGCCCGAAACTCCTGCATGCCCTGTGCACATTTCCTGGTCAGGATTAGAAATGCTTCCTGCATTAGCTCTGTGTGCTCAGACCTGCCAGCCATAAAGGCTGACAGTGCTTTTATTCTGCTGTTTTCAGTCCTGGGTTTAACTTTCTCTGTGCATGAGACATGGATATTCAGACAATATAGATCATTATTCCTTACAGGAGAAGCAAATACAAGTGATTGATATCCTTATTTCTTTGGAAAAGAGTTTAAAATGGATTGGCAATGGCTGAAATTACTCTCCTTGCTGTCATGCTGCCAAAGCTGGACATCCTATTGAACTACTGGCAATCTACCAGGAATATAAAAATATTAATAAAGCCATCCACAAACTATGTCATCTTTCCTAATTCACCTTTGGAATGAATTTACTTTTGTTTTCAGAGGAACTGCCAAATCCTTCTCTGTTGCTGTTCTGGCAAATTAATGAAAGGTTTGTGGCCAGCGCATTGTTGTGGTTTAACTGAGGTCCAGTGCTGGGTTAAAAATGAATGTGAAGAGGCACAGCCACGTCTGTGTCCCCTCATCCCCCCCATCACAGCAGAAGTGCTACCGGTGATGCTACCAGCACATCCGATGCCTGGGCAATCTCTGTGATAACACCAGTGACACATGATGTGATAAGCAACACAAATGTGCCTGACAACTGTTCCGGGCTGGAGCCTACTCAGCACTTTCAAAGGCAACGCGTGGAGACAATCAGGCACTTCCACTTCGCCCAGACCAGGTAATGACGGCTGTGAAACGGCTTTTCAAACGACACAGGCTAGAGTTTATGCAAGAAAATGAGAGAGGACAAGACAAAAGCTATATTCGACAATATTATGGCTTGCTGAAGCGTTTTGGCAAAAGTGGAATTGTTTTACTTACCCTTTGCCACCTGGCTTCTCTTGGAAAACGGCAGAGAGCAAGTAGGAAATGGGGCAGAGATGAGAGGTCCTACAGCACTATTGTGTCATTTCCCCATGAATATGGATGATCAGAGGTCTTTCTTACCCTGGACAGGAGCCAGAGGCTCGTAGACGACTCGATAACCCTGCAGGACTCCATTTGCTGCTGTCGGCTCACCCCAAGACACGTTGAGAGTAGTGCAGGTGATTTCAGAGAAGGCCAGGAAGCTGGGAGCGCTGGGTGCTGAAAGGATTGCACACAGATTGAACTGCAGCAGCAGTCTGATGTACATAAACATTATAAAACATTGCTTTATTTGCCCAGCCTAAATCTAAAGGAAACAAGCTGAGAATGGGATTTGTCAGTGGTATCCAACTGTCCCATAATCAGTCAGAAACGCAGCCTGTCCTAAAAATACAGCCAGCCAGCTGCAAAACTGAACCTCCACAGCAGACAAGGAGATTGGGTGTGGAAGGGAAGGGCCCCCAGAAGGGTGCTACGGGAGCCACCTCCTCTTCACAGCCACCACCAAGGGCATTGCCTTCACCCTGTGCCAGAGCACTCTCAGTACAGGGACTGCTCAGCCTGACTGGGAGGCTGCTGATCCAGCTTGAAAAAAAATAGGGAGGAATTCTAAAAAACATGCTGATTGTCTCACAGGAGTGTCAGGGCAACTTGCAGGCACTGGAGATGAGTTCCTTCTGATTTCCAGGTGTGGTAGCAGAAACCAGAAACAGCCACAGACTGTTTCCTTCTGGACCAGCTGAGTTTAGGAACTGGTCCTTCCGCCACTGTTCTCATTTCGGCTGTATCACTCCCTTTCCACACACCCCACTTATTTGATGATTTTTCTTCCCCTTTCAAGACCTCTTCAATGTAAATCCAAACAGCAGTGCCCCGTTTCCCCTGGCCTGTGCCCGGGTGAGCAGGACAAGGTTCCGTACCCGCCTGGTGCGTCCTGCCCTGGGCGGGGCTGCTCCTGGGGCCGTCCCCGGCCGCGTTGAAGGCAGAGATGCAGACCAGGTACCGCGTGTGGCTCGTCAGGTTCTTGAGCCGCACCGTTGTCTCCGGCAGGAAAAGGACCTTGACCTTCTCCGTGTCGTTCAGGCTGTCGCTCTCCCAGTAATAAATCTGTTGGGACAGGGAGAGAGAACCCCAGGATTATTGAGGTTGGAAAAGCCCTCTAAGATCACAAGCCCAACCATCAGCCCAGCGCCACCACCATGGTCACCACTCACGTTCCCAAGTGCCACATCCACGCCTTTGGAACACTTCAAGGCTTGGTGGTTCTACCACCTCCCTGGGCAGCCTGTTCCCATGCCTGACCATGCTTTCAGTGAAAAAATTTTTCTTAATATCTAACCTGAGCCTCCCCTGGCATAACTGGAGAGCATTTCCTCTCATCATGTTTTAGTATATCCCATACCTAGAAAATATTTGGCCACTGCAGCTACAAAACAACCAGAAGAACAGTGTAGTCTTGCTCTGGACTCTGCCGTTAGCTGGGATACTCAGGTTTTTCAGCACATACCAAATCTTTTCCTTTGGCAAATTCTGCTGAGCCCAATGACCACGTAGCTGAGTGCATCACTCAAAACCAGAGCACAGGCTGAAGAACACGGCCTAGTGACTGCAGGTGGGAGCTGCCAGAGCTCAGCGAGGAGAGGTCAGTTTAAACTCTCCCTGCAAGGTGAGCTGCCTGTCAGCACTGGCATCCTGATCCACCCTGATGCTCTGTGACTCCCCTCCGTACACACACAGCAGCCACACCACTGGTGTTCACAGCACGGCCAGGCAGATGCCCTCCTGAAGAGGGTAACAAAGATTCCTCCTAAAGTTCCTTGAGGTGCTTTTCCCCCTTCTGCCATTACATAATTTTTACCCTGATGCCATAAAATTAGGCTTCGGGGAAGTTGTTTCCAAGAGGAAAAGTGGTGCCAGCCCTACTTATTGGACAGGCCTGGCAGTGAGAGCATTACACCAGGCCAAAGCGAGCCAGGGAGCTGAGAGAACAAGCCAAGGCAAGACTCCACCTTGGCTCTCCAAGCCAAGCTGCTGAAGCCATCTATATACGTACAAAAGGGACAGGACAGGGACTGATATATAAGGATGCCTGTTAGTGCCAAGAAGGGGTGCCAGATTATTCACATTGGCTTGGCTTTCCTTCACTTATGGATCTAAATTCATGGAGAGAGGCAGAGCCAGACACTGAAGCCAAGCCAAGCTCCAGTGTTTGTAGACTTGCCCATTTCCCCTCTCGGAGGGTCCATTCTCATGCTGGAGATGCTGAGCAGCGTGTCTCTGCAACGTGCTCATCTCCTGCAAACCAAATGCAATTAATACTCTGATTTAATTTTGCTAAAGTCAAGGAAATGAAGCAGTGCTTCCAAAATCTGACCTGGCTCAGGCTTCCAGCTGGAAGAAAGTTCTGCTCTTCCTAAAGGCTTGTAACATTTGATAGATAGAAAGCTCAGTTAATTTTCTTCAATACATT
This sequence comes from Pomatostomus ruficeps, assembly GCA_013400735.1. NCBI lineage: Eukaryota > Metazoa > Chordata > Aves > Passeriformes > Timaliidae > Pomatostomus > Pomatostomus ruficeps. The sequence continues at coordinate 122,559 of VYZT01060745.1, read as the reverse complement.
TCTTGCCTCCAGCTCTTGTGTATCTGTGTTGCTTTTTGGAGCAGATATGTTGCCTGCATAAGTGGAGCCGCGTCCTTATCTGCATGCCCTGTTTCCCCATGCTCTCCTTCTCCAGAAATAACTCTCCCTTTGCTCTCCTGACCCCTCCCAATCTCATTCTCTTTTGGTTTTGGGACTTGCTGCTGTTCCCTACTGCAGCCTGAGCGCTGTTTTAATTTGCCTTACGCGGTGAGGGCGACTGCACTTTGTAGAGCTCTCTCACAAGTAAATAGCAATGCCAGGCAAGATAAATGAAAACAGGAGAAACGGGAGGATTGCCTTGTAGCCTTGGATGTTCCCGTTCTGGCTGTCGGCAGGAGGGGGGTCCCAGGTGAGCTCCAGCTGGCTTGCGGAAAGGGAGTTGACTTGGATGTTCTGTGGGGCCAGCGCCGGTGCTAGGGAGGAAGGAAGACAGAAGGATTAACAGTGACAAGCAGAACCAGCTCATATCCAGGTTTTTCATTTGCAGGAGACCCAGGACAGACTCTGTTTATGCCACAAGTCAGCAGTGAGCCAGCCCCGGGGTGTCTGTGTCATCGGGATGTCTCGGCACACGAGGAGTGAGGAGCAGCTGAGCCTCGGGACGTGGCTGTGCTCTGCTCCATGCAGGCTGCCTTACACACTGAATCAACCCAATCCTGCCAGCAGCTTTGGAAAAGACAGGAAAATTTTGCCTTGGTTCCCTGGTATTTGGGGCTCACCTCTGGCAGTGGTTGGTGCAACTGATTGACTGTTCCTGGTGAGCAAGGCAGCCCCTGCCACCATCAGCCCAAATCCCCCTCAGCAGCGAGACTCAGGGCCAAAATACCGCCTAAAGTACCTCCAAACCCAGTCAGCTGCTCATCAATTCACTCATATTTTATGAATGACAAAATGACTTTCAGTTTGCTCCTTGTTAGCTCCACTTCGATTACACGTCCACATGCACACCCCGGCCCCCTCTGGCTCCTGGTGGCATTGCTTCTTTGCACTGTGCTAGAAAACCAATCTGTGAGTGCACCTGGGTCACTCCATCCCTCCCTGGGTCAGGATCCAACTCGGTGCAGGTGGATTTTCCTCTCCAGCGCTGCTGAGGACGCTCTGCTCTCCCGACCTGCTGCCTGTGCCTCCGGCAGGCTTTAACAAAACCACTCCTGCAAAAGGAGCTGAAGCGTGTCCTGGTCAAACTCCAGAAGCGGGGAGAGAAAGGCAGGGCAAAGGCTGCACTTCTCCTTTCTCTGTGCTCACGGTGCCACAGCCTTCAGCCAGACCCCCTGAGGAAGTCGTCTCTTCTCTCTGCCCCTTTCTGGGCCATAAATAGAAGCGATAAAATATTCACCGCTTGCACTGGATGGCCCCGCTTTAGCTGTTCCTCTGGAGACTTCTTTCTTAAGAGAGAATGACCTTCATAAGTCACACTTTTCTACCAATACTCCCTCCCCCCAGAGTTATAAAATAAAAAAGTAATTAACACCCACTCAGCCTGACACCAACTATTTATTTTGTTCTAACTGTGTGGTTTCCATATTATCACTGCCCACCCTGCCGTTAATGGAAATGTTAATAACCAGCGCCAGGTTGTTGTGACAGATGCTTGGGCTCATTATCAGAAATTCTTATTTACCGCTCCATTAAACGACAGAATCGCACAAAAAAACAATTCAATCAAAACTAACTGGAGGAATTTTAACAGCCACATTAATAATCCAAAACATAAATAAAGTTAATGTCTTTTGCATGTTTGCCATCGGCAACTCTATTGCAAAATTATTGCTATACAATTAAAACGTGAAAGGTAAAATTGAAAATAGCCTTTATCCCAGGGCTCGGTTAAAACTATTTGTTTATTGTGGGTGGGGTTTTTTTTGTTTCATTTTTGGCTGGATGGTGAATGCATGAGGTGACAGTGACCATCAGTAAAGCCCAGCTCGGTCACAAGGGTGCACTTGTCTAATTATTGCCCTGCCTTCTGCGCTCGCCGCTTGGCTGGATGCCCTCAGTGCCAGGGAGCGCTGCTAGGGACCAGAAACCTCAAGACTTTGAGACTTTCAGAGCACAAACCATAATGTGAGGCCAAACTGATCAGAGAGAGCAAAGCTGAAAACACATCCCGGAGATCTGCCAGGATGACATGCTCAGGGAAACAGGAACGTGTACAAACACAGAGGAAAATGGTCGCTTTAGCAGCGAATTTCCTTTCCAGGGAGTGACACCACTGCCTGTCCTGAGCTGACAGCTTCAAAGTGTTCTCAACACCCAGCTCTGAAGCAGCATCTACGAGAGCGTTTTTCTTTGGATGCCATGTGCCAGCCTGGAACAAATGCTGCTGCTGAGACGCGACCATCAGAGGAGACGGCGTGTGCAACCCGCTGCCAGAAAACACCGCTTCTCCTCAACCCCTTCCTGGAGAACATCTAAGAAACACGGTGGTTAAAACCCGCCAGTGATAACTGCACTGACACACTGCTGCTGGAGCTGCGCTTCTGCCGGCACCGCGGCGGAAAATTTGACGGGAGGAACGAAAGGGAAAGTGTAGAAAAAGACATTTCCCTTCGCCACCCCAGAGCCTCCACGAGATGCAAACTGTTTGGTTTTGTGCCCTGTGAGCCTGTCCCTCTGTTCAGCTTTCAAAGGCTGATGCGTCCCTCCTCCTCCGAGCACAGATTTGTTGTTGACAGCGAGGGACAGCAGAAGAGCGCGGCTGATGCTTGATGTGGCCCTGTGCTGGCAGCACGTTCCATTAAGGGTGAACTGAAATGCTTCAAAAAGAAGGAAACACATCCCTGAAGACCCTACCTGTTTGCAACCCCACACCATTCCCTGAATACATGGATAGATAGCCTGCGCCAATAAATGCAAGTGCATTTTAAAGGTGAACTCAAAAGGCTTTTTACCTTCTAGGAATGCACTTCAAGATTACACAGCTCGGAATTTTTCATGGCTGTTGAAATCTCAAATACATAAAAAGCAAGGTTAGAGCTGCATACCTCACACTGCTTTAGGTGTCAGTGACATTATCAACTATAGCAGGAGCGCCACAGACCCCCGAGGGCCCAAACACAGCTCTTGGCAGGTGGAAAGCATTTCACTTCCCCTGAAAAAAGCATCTCTGTGCTCGTGTGGTCTAATTCTGAGCACGTATCCTGCCTTGGAATGTCATGCAGATATTTGTAAACATTTCTTTTCTTATCTGATTTCAATTTACCTTCGAGATTGTCTCCTTGAAACCCTCGCTCAGCCAAAACGTAAGGAGAAAGACTGAGCAGGCTGTATAGTAATTAGTAACAAATAGTAACAAATATGGGCTGGGCTGCTGTTGGCAGGATCATGTAAAGACAACAAATCTATCTAGGAACGTGGCGAGAGTGTCAAAACGAGCCCATAAATAAAGTTACACATCTAAATCCACATTTAAACATATTCCTGCCCTCATTTCCCAGCCGTGCTGAGCAGCCTCTGCTCGCACCGCAGGCAATTTGAGCTTGCAAATGCTCCTAACCTTTCAAGAGAAGGTGCTGAAAATCCCCGGTGGCCTCCCTGCTCGGGCGCTCCGCGCTCTGCACAAGGTTCACCTCGGCTCTTCTCGCCTGGGATATTTGTTCTCTGGGCTCTGTGGCACCCAGAGCTTTCCATCAATGCAGAACCACAATTCCTTTTCCCAGTGACAGTCGCCGCCACGCTCTGTGGCACAGGTAGGACACAAATCCTCGTGATTCATCGGGCAAACTCGGTAACTGGTTTTGGGAAGCATTCCTCACCGCTCTTATGTCTGCTCCACTTTCTGGGGAGCACAGAATTTCTCCTCTCCTGGCTTTCTAATTGTTCCTGCAGTGGCAGCGTTGTTGGCAGGACATTCACAGACAGGTTTGGGACAAGATTCCCTGACACTCACACGCCATTTAAATAACCACGTGGGCCAAAAATGAGAAGAAAAATGCAGTGAAAGAGACTGAAGATTTCCTGTGCATCAGCCTGATCCCAAACAATCCCAAGCAAATTTCTGTTCTGTAAAGACCTCTGATCCTTTTCTATCTAGCAAGTGTTTCCCCCCAGTTCTTCAAAGCACGACTTGGAGAACAGGCCTGCCTTTATTCCCCAGTAATCAATATGTTTGCATTTTGGTGTTAGCACCTAGAGGCCAGAATCTCATTGCACAATGTGCTGCATAAACACAGAACAAAGACACAGCTCCAGGCCCCAAAATCCTCTAATCTGTCTCCACATTACAATGGAGGGGTGGTTGCAGCATGTTTTGGGTGCCAGCTGTAATTTACCTACCTAGTGATTAACAACAAGGGAGAAGGCACAGCAATATTCCGTTCAGCGTGTGCTGATGGTGGAGTCTTGCACATAAGTGCCTCCAGAGTTTACACAGTGATTCCTGGCACACACAGTCATGGAAAAATAGAGCTGGAAAGGGTTTGGAGAGGGCTCAGACATCATCCTCCTGTGTCACACTGGGATCAGCTCGCTGGTCAGATCTTCATGTAATCTCAATCACTGACTGCTTTCCAGATTGTGCTGTCATTCCCACACAAACTCTGCCAGCAGCTCTCCACTTTAACAACCCTTAAAATAGGGATTTGTGCAATACCCATATTTTAAAAATAAAAATAAACAAAATAGGGGTGGATGTATATATATATGCATAATATAACGATAACTCATAAAATACCTCTCACATTATTCTTTTTGATGCCTAACCTAACCCATCCTCGCTGTATTGAAGTTCTGTCCCTGCAGTGACATGGAGATAGCTGCTTCTTCAGCTGCAGCCACTGCCTTCAAGGTACAGAGCAGATAAGCAAGTTTAGTGGATTCTAAAGCCAAAGACAGCACAACGAACAGAAGGTCACCAGATAAAACAGTGAGACTGATCTGCAGAACAGGCAAAGCAGAACACGAGGGGCTTAGAGAAGAAATGTGAGGATGGTACCTCCCAGGAATGACCAAAAAGGTGGATCTGCAGATGTCTGCAGCCACTCCCTGCAGGAAGGAGAAGTGGCATCAGAGAGGAACGTTCAGGGTTTATTGCCCATTTTCTCACAGCGCCTGCGAAGGAGCGGTGGGAGGAGCGGAGCCGCCCCGTGCAGCAGAGCCTCGGTGCCATCAGGGGTGCTGCGTGAGTGATGCTGATTAGCTCAGTAACAATTAGTCAATTGTGCTTCAAAACCAGCCACTGCGAGGCTGCTTTCCACTGTGACAGAGCTGCACGAGCTATCTTTAGAACGTAAAACACACCTCCCACTAATTTCTGGCTGTTTTAGGCTGGGCTTCATCCCGTGGTGGAAGTCGGGGCTTTATTCAAGGGCTGTGCTTTCTGTGCTTACTCAGAAGTGTTTCAGAGGCACTGAGAGAGGCAGAGCCACGTTCCAGGGATGTGGCTCTTCACCCCTCCAAAACCCTCCATTTGCTCCGTGGGTCTGAGTGCTCCTACCCTGGCAATCTGGCACCACCAACCAGTGCTCTGCCCGGCATTGGGACACCCTGAGACACCAAACGGGTTTCAGGAAATGCCCCTTTCCAAGGGATGTCGATGCATGTGTTGATTTACATGGCTGCACAGATCAGTAAGAGAAATCTCCTCATATACCAATGGAAGTGGACACAACAAGAACTTGAAAAACATCTCTCTCACCTTCATGAACTGATGAAGAGAGAGCAAAAAATGCAAAAATAGAAAGATGTGGAATAGAAAGACAAAAATAGAAAGACAAACTTATTTTAGTGGAGAAGAAAGGGTGAAGAGGAGAAAGAGAACAGCTGTCAGAATGAGGATTTTAGGAGTCTGGAAAACCTGCAGTTGTTTTACTCTGTGCCCTCCTATCTGGCAAACACTTGGCTCTCTCTGTAAACCATATTTAGTACAGTAGCTGTGTTTTGCCACATCAAATTTTTAAGGGTATTAAAGTCATGAAGAAACATAAATTAAAGCAGCTGCAACTGATCCCCAAATGTAACATCCCCAACTTCTGTGCTTAGCACTGGGAAGCTTCCCAGTGTTGGCACAGGTATATCCAGCACCTGCAGAGATACAGGAGGGAGCTGGGGTGGAGGGAGGAAGGAGGGAGATGACATTCCTGCAAACTGAATTCCTGCAAACTGAAATGGAACAAGGACTGGAAATGGAGTGTCCTTTCCATGGACACTGACCTAGGGGGTCACCTGCCAGTGCCCTTTTTGAACCGAGGAGCCATTCTGAGCCTGTTCCTCACCAGCTCTTCCAGCGGTGGTGAAAACACTGCTGCTGTGATCCCCAGTCTTTCAAAGTGGGGTTTGGATTTCCCACGTGAGCGAGCCACGTGCAGTCTGGGAATCTGATGGGGCAGACACAACCTGGGTGATGCAGAGGTTCCCATGATTGCAACCACAGAGCAGTGCTGTGAAAGAGCCTGCAAACGGAAACTCCACACTTCTCCTGTGCTGAATTCCACAGCTCTGCTCAGCAAACACAAGCCTGGAATTGGCCATCACGTTGCATACTGAGATTATCCATCATGGGAGCGAGAGAGCCTGGCCCCAAAGTAAAGCCCTCACGGAACTGTCAGCCTGCCTCTGCAAAGGGTGTACAGGTGGTTAAAACCAGAAGGGGGGGGGATAATAAAATGAGCTTTTCCCTCTGTTTCTTTCATGTCAGCAAGGATGTGATCACACCCAGGCAGGCAGCCCATCAGTCAGCAGAGATGGGCCACGAGCAGGAGCAGCCCGACAGCATTAGGGATGCACAAACACAGCCAGGCACAAACCTGCAGCTGAGATCCCCTCGCTCTTGCAGCCACGCAAATCAGGGCAGCTCCTGAAGGCCCCTCTCCCTCCCAGCCGTGCACACTGGGGTTATCTCTGGGATAAGCAGAGCCAGCTGCGTCCTGAGAGCAGTGTCAGCTCCAGGGAGTGCGGGATTCACCCCCACGAGGTGCTGGAGGTTGTTCAAGGGATGCTGAAGAGCTGCTGCATGTTTGATACACTGGTCTGAGCCTCTCCCGTGTGCAGGGGGAGCAGCGCAGGATGGGAAAGCACTGCCCTCCACTCTCTTAGCAGTCTACCCACTAGAAACGCAAAATTACTGATTTCAGGTTATTTCCCCACGCTCTCCATGACCCAAAATTCCTCCTCCCCTATTTATAGTCACGTTCCGCTTATTATAATTTGTTAATGCCACATTTGAATATTGTAATACCACAAGGTCGTGGCAGCTGCCAAAAAGACCCACTTCACATCCACCAGCAGCAAAAGCAGCACCTCCTGAAGTCTAATCAGCACCAGCAACTGCTCCTGCTCCACTGCAGCCACGAGAGCGTATCAAATAATCTCCACTGGGTTTGCCATCTCCCAAATGTCAAAAGCTGCATCAGAAAAAAGTCAAAGGGCGCAGGTGAGATCTGCCCCTGGAATAACCTTTCGCTGTGGCTTTAATGCCAGTTTGGGCAGCTGACCCCCACGAGGGATTAATTTAGGATTTACAAATTGCAACGGTCAGGGAACCCCAGGCAGCCCACAGAAGACTGTGTTCTCGTGCTCCTGGGGAGCGAGAGATTAAATTTAAATTCTCTTGACTCTCAGTGAGAGTTTTCTCTTTATTTTTCATCCCTGAGATCATCACTGCAGTTTTACACCCCCATATCATCTCAGTGTCTGGACTGTTACGGCCAAAACGTTTCAGACTATTGCTAATTCATACTTTCGTAAGAAAGAAAAGGCAACTTTTTTGTTTTCCGTCTACCACAGGCAACCTGAAAAGCCTCCAGTTCTGTGATTGACGACGGATACAGCAAACAGATGTCAGAGAAGAAAACCAACTGTGTTTCTCCACAGCTGGCTTCCCAGCAAAGCGGTACGGAGGAGGCAAAGCCGCGGGAGGCGAGGCCCATATGAAAATACTTACAGCACAAATTTTGCTCACATATCCCAGGATGACTGCGAACAAGCAGAGCAGGGCTGCACAATTAGGCGAGATAGAAATCTGGCTGCAAACACAACCCTGTAGTGAAAGGCGCTCCAGCTCCAGCCTGTGGCTGCTGGAACAGGAGATACCGGCCAGGGGCTTCCCAACTTCTTTACCAGGGCAGTTTCTGCTTCGTTTGACTTCTCCACTGATGGCTCATGTTTTGTGAAGGGAAGGTTAATTCCTCTGCTTTTAATGCAGTAGCTGTGCTGTCAGTCCAGCAAAGCTTTGCATACACGATCAGGCTTCTCCTCCCTCCGCCCTGTGTGCTCTGTGCAGGGCTGTCCCTGCTCTGGGCTCTTCTCAGGCCACGGAACACTGCGGGAACAGCGCGTTTGTCCTTCCCCTGCCACCAACTGCGGCACAAAGCCACCAGTGATGAATTCGGCCACGGGAGCCTGCCCGTCTCGGGCTACACTCAGCACCAAAAAATCAGCATCAAATGCTTGGGGTTGGGAGAGGGAAGTTCATCATCAGAGCAAAAGGTGGCACGGAAATCACAGCCCAACACCTCCCAGCCCAGCCCGAGCCGCGCATCAAAAGCCGCGGATATTTTTGCTCGGACAGAAACATCTTTCCTACATTGAGACGTGATAAAAAGAAGCAATTAGACCCGAGGTAGGCAGGAGCTGCCGCACTGCATAAAGCACCGTGCTGTACCAAAGGCTGCTGATGACCAATATTAACAACTTAATGAGCTGTTAATGAGGCGCGCGTTCGGCTTTTACTTGCAGCATGAAAACATTGCAAATCATTTTAGGGAGCTTCTGGGCTGTCAATGGAGAATTAAAAGATGTCAAATAAGCCCATCAAATATATGTCTCAATCTGGACACTGCTTTCCAGTGCATTCGCTTAAAATTCCTGCTCCTGTATGGTAGAATAACTTGCTTTGACAGCACTACGACTCTCAGACTTTGCTTCCTTCTGCCTTGACATTAGATTTCAGTCTCCAGAGAGCTGCAGGGATGTCTTTTTGACATGTTGACATTAAGGACACTTCTTCCACAGACTCACACTGGCATGGTTACTTTCTGTCTGCCAGTGTAAGAGCAGCTACTGAGCTAAACTACCAAATCTGGAAGTCTAATTAGCAAACCTTCGCATCATCTGTAAACAGATTAAGAATACAAAATTACCCTTAAAAAATAGCCACTTTGAGTAGGAAAGGGAGCCAAGGCTTATGGAGAAAATTCATTTCCATAACTCCCCAGCACTGTAGCAACAGCAGCAGCACACAAGCAGTGACTAATGCTCCAATGTGAGCACACTTTAGTTTGTTATTTTTCACTGTCCTGTCGCAGCCCTGCAGGATTAGATCCCGCAGCCAAGAGCTATCAACACTCCTGTTACCTCCGGTGGAGCTGCATCGATGGGAACAACAAATCCAAATTGGACTTGCTGCAGACAGCCCTGAGTGCAGCCCCTGTACACAGAGTGAACCCGGAGAAGTTTAAAACCCACCAAGAAACACTGATGGGATGTGCCCAGTGGCCAATCGTGCTCTCAGAAATGGGGTACTGGGATACAGGTGTATTGGTTTCCAAGAGGAACTGCAAAGAGATTATTTGCCCAATCCAGACAGCAAATGTCTCACCATTTTTTTTTCCTTCCATCTTCCTGCAGTTTGCCTTTTGTGCTCTGCTCTGACTTCACTCTGTCTTTTAGCACGTTTTTGGAGAACATGGCTTGCATCTTTAACTCCAAGCTCATAGGAGACCTCCTCCTTGCTTGGAGAGAAAGACACTGGGGACAGGGTGGCAGCCCAGCGCTGCTCCTGGAGCAAGGCACTCCCAGAATGAGAGGGTAAAGCTCATCCAGAACCCAGCATGACACTGGAACAGCTCTGCAGGTTCTTTAAATTAAAAGGGGAGGGGGAAAGGATAATCAGTTTCAAACACTCTGCCATCCCCCAAAAAGAAGCCTTTTGCTGATGCCCAGAGGTGTCAGCAATTAAAAGGCAAATACCCAATTATTTCCAAGGCTTGGTGCTTTTAAAGTGCCAAATTTGCCCTTTGTTTAAAGTTTGAGCAAGTGAAACCAATAATTTGTTTACCATTCTATTTCCCAGTGGCTTCCCTCCATCCCCTTTTGTTTATAGAGGGAAGATCCTGTCCTCTAGGCTGACACGTTTTAGACGACTGCAATGTGAAATGGCCACGATAATCCTTCTCTTCCCTCCTCCAGTGGCATCTGGGATGGCACTGCCCACCCAGCTCTTGCAGCTGTGCCAGCAGCAGCGTTCTCGGTATCTGCACAGGCACAGCCAGCCCACGTGTCCCACTCAGATAGCAGAAAATAGCGGAGAACAGCCACGGGGCCGCGGCAGGATGGAGGCTGCCAGCTCCACTGCGCTGGAATGTTGGCATTCCTCTCGCAGGCTGTCACCAAGGAGGCACCGGGGACTCCACACAGCACCTCCTCCGCCAGGTTTGGGGCAGGGGAGGAGCAAAAGCTGCTGTGCTGGAAGAGAAAAGGGGGCAGTGCTGGGGGACCCCCTTCTCCAGAACGGGAGCAGGAGGTGACTCCGTGTGGGGAATCTGCAGCGAGCACATCAAAGAGCGAGGCCTGAGGAGATTAAAGCACCCAAGGGCAAAGCGGCCTCGTCCTGCCAACCTCCCCTGCCCTCAGCACAAGAGACAAAGGGACATTGCCCCGGCACAGATAACCAGGGCAGAAGGGACAGGAGCTCTGTGCTGGAAGCTGTTCCTAAAGGGGAGCCAAGTACTGGAGTCAAGGCTTTGCTTCCCTACAAGGCTCCTTTGTCCTTATCACGGCTCTATGTAGCCTTTTCTGTCCCAACCCTATCTCACTGTTTTTAATCTTGGAGCTTTCCAGGTGGTTTCTGTTTCTGGCCTGCCAAATGCTGAAGTTGGCCAGACAGCTCCGAGTGCTGCCCCTGGCATTAGTGGCAGAGCAGATCTTCCCTCCCTGTGTCAGCTACGGGTGAATAAAAGAAACTTTGTGAAGTCCAGGAACATTTGTGGAGCTGCAGGCAGGAGGACAGATGAAAATAATTGCAGATAACAGGAAGAAATTTGCTTTGGTGTCTGCTAGCTTTGCACCAAGAGGTGGATTCAGCTTTTGAAGAGAGAGGTAAGAAGCAGTCATCACCCTGTGCCATTCCTGTTCTTTTCCAAGCTACAGTTTCACTTGGAAGAAAATGAGAGGGCCAGGCAACCTTCTCTGAAAGATGATGGTACAAGCAAAGTGGCATTTCAATGCAGGACTTCTAAAGAAAGGGATTTGTCTCCCAGCTCTTTTTACTCCTCGCCTTTCCCATTAGGGAACCAGCTCTCAGAGATCATCATTAAAAAGAACAACAACAACAATCCAGCCTCATCAGTTCTTGTGAATTCTGAAGGTCACCAATGTCACCATCAGTTATAATGACACATGTCACTCCCCTCTTCACACAAATGGATTTACAACCTGTTTAAAGGCTGATGGCTCTCGGAGCACTTCACTCCTTCTGCCACCTCCTCTCCCCACACACTCACCCTGCTCCAGCAACAGCTGCTGGAAGAAATGATGAATTCCATTACTTTTCATCCAAAACAGCTTTGCAGCGTATGGGAGAAGCACTGAAGGCTGCAGGCTCGTTAGCACAGGATTTGTATTGCCACATTTCACTTTATTCACCTTCCCAAATTAGGTGAAGCACATCTGGCCCAAACCTGTGGTTTCTGTTTAATTAAAATGCAGGGAGTGGAGTCTCCCGAACTCCAGAGCCCCCCACACAATCAGGTGCTGACAGCAACCTGGTAGAATAATGCTCTTGATATAGTGGCTGCTCTAACAGAGTCTTAATTTCAGTGGAGCAGAACAGCACCTCTGGTAGCAGCTGCGTTTGGGGCTGGGATGAATATCCATACCCAGCCTCTCGCTGAACACTCACTGCCTCCCCAATCAAAGCCAGCATCCCTGACAGCTGAACTGTTAAATGAATTAACAAGGCGAAAAGGGGGCTTGCCAGCGGGGCTGCGACTCCCTTCCTAATTCCTGCAAGTGGTGGCTTTCAATTTTTCTGTCATTTGTCAGGAGATGCACATGGTTCTCTAATGAGCAGGGCAGAGCTGCAGCCAGCTCTAAAAAGGCAGCGTTAGAGGATCTTCTGGGCCTTGGAGGAGAAGGATCCAGATGCTTGAGGCAGGTGGGGGAAGGACACGGGCTCTGCTCAGGCTGAACAGGCAGCACATCCTTCCCAGCTGCGCTGAGCTCAAGGACTCCCAACTCGGGGAAGAACTGCTCTCCACACCGGCGAGTTTTGCCAATATCCAGGCAGAACTCAAAATGGAGCATTTGATCTTATGGGCTACTCTAACAAGGAAAAGCATTTGCTCCACCTGTAGAATAAAATAAAAAAACACCACCAAAAAAAACCCCAAATCATCAATAGATCCAAACCACTGCCATCCAGTTTCCCTGTTCACCAGGCAAGTTGGGATATAGAGGCCTTTTACTCATGTCTGGCCCATTGTTCTCTCCCAAAATTCCCAGCTGCCCATCAGTCAGAGGCAGGGGAGTCCTGCTCAGGCTGCCCACGGGGGCAGCTGGCTGGGGTACAGCTCAAGAGCACTCCAGGGCTGCAGAGAATCTCCCCATTTGGGTATATTTCACTCATTTAATTGGCAAAACTTGCAGAAGGTTGGTTTTAATGGCTTTTTTCCCCGCAAGTTTTTCCAGATGGTTCCGTTACCTACTGGAACTTTCATTGTAAAAGTCCAGGTATGATCATAGGAATATTTTCAAATCTAACAGGGGAGAGCACAAGAGGGAAGGAAGGAATCACAGACGCTTCTCCTTCTGCATCACTCAGTAGAAGCTGAACAGCACAAAAACCATCAGCAACACCAACACCCAACAGAAGTGGGTATTTTGGCTGAGCTGGCCCAAGCCCAGCACATTTCCCCAAGGGCACAAAGGCTGTAAATCCCTTTTTTACGAGCCGGAGAGGGATGTTCTCCCCCTCCCAGAATTACTGCAGTGCTCAGGGCAGAACGAGGCCCCGTTTAACAGCGCTGAGACATGAGTTACCTGAGAGCTTCAGGCCAGGCACTGGCCACCTTCACTCACTTTGTGCCCAGTGCTGTGCCTGTGCCAGCACTTGTTGTTTATTGGGAAGCTTTTCTCTGGTTTTAACCTGGATGCCCCGTTGCTGCAGCTGAGCAGACCCATTTTTTTCCAGCTTGCTGCTTAACCGCGGGTAAGAACATTGAGCAAACAATAACAACAAAAAATCTTGTATTTCCACAGCACGCTTTAACTCAGAGGTGTCACAAATCAATTTAAAACTTAAATTGCAATACCACCTCCAATCACTTTACTCACAGGATAAATCACAGCCAGTTCTGGAGGTGGAAGAGGCAGTTATATAACAAAGTGCAATAACTTGGCACAACAAGAGTGAGAATCGGCAGGAAGATCCTACATTCATCACTTCTGCTGCGTGAACCTGGATGGTCCCTTTCCAGAGGTAAATCCAGGAACTCCAAAACACCAGCCAAATCACACACTACAGCTTCAGCCACACCAGTCCTGCCTGGGAAAAGTCTCCTGGACATCACAGAATCATGGAATGGTTTGAGTTGGAAGGGATCTCTAAGCTCATCTAATTCCAGCCCCACTTCCTTCAGACACCCAGGGGTCGTGTAATTATCTCAGTGTCCTCTCAAGTTTGCCTCCTCCCATTGCTCTGCTCCCTGAGTGAGGAAGATCTGGACTGTGGGATTAAAGACACGATAGAACAGCGTTTCCTTGTTTTCCCCAGCTGATTGCCCGTGCTGTGTACATGTGTCTAAGTGCATGTGCTGGCTCCATTTGCAGCGGGGAGATACTTAGCTCTGAAACAAAAATGTGTTTTGAAGCCAGATACAGTTGGCTCCACTTGGGACTTTCTTTGCTGCAGTTGCTGAAGTAAGTTGGAGCAGCAGCAAACTAGAAAAAAATGTAAATATTGCCAGCTGTCTCTCCAGGACCACTCTGCTCTAATTAATTTATGATGTTTTCAAAGAAAGATGGTGAATGTTGCACCATATTTGAAATGAAAAGGTTAAGCAGAGTTTAAAAAAATGCGCAGTGGAGTTTTTTTTTTTTTAAATGTGCTTTGCTTAGTTTTGAGCAATAGCATATTTAACGACTAATAATAGAATGAATTAGTGCTGGCTTTGATAGCTCCTCCATCCCAGAGCCCTGAGACAGAGGAACAAAGTGCAGCCAGCTCTGTTACTGGGCTGAGGACGGGAAGGTTGAGCTGCCTCCCCTTGTTCTGAGCTTCAAACGCTGCTGCAGAAATGGAGCCCAGAACTAGCGAGGATTTCAGCGCCAGCCTCTCTCCAGCTGGGATCACCTCGAACACGGCCCCGCTGGCAGGGCTGGGGGAAGGCATCAGCTCTTCCAGGGCTGCCCTTCCCAGCTGGGGTTTCCGAGGGACAGGCTGGCCGTGGCTGATCTGGGCTCTGACAAAGAGCCTGTTTCTCAGGGCAGTAACAGGCGTGGCTGCACAACCATCCCAATTTCCACCTCCAGCCTTCCAGAGGGGGATTTTAACAGGATCACAAAGGACTCATGCACCAGATGTGGGGTAAGAAAGGCTTGGACAGCGCTACTGACCCTCGGCCTCCTCGGGGGCCGGATGCAGGCGGAGTCCTGGGAGCACCCAGCGCCTGCTCCAAAGGCAGCATCAACCTGAGCTGGTGTCTCCTTGCTTCGAGAGCACAAAAACACAGCCAGGGGTGGTGCCAGGCAATGCCTCTGCACAGAGAGTTAGAAAATAAAAGCACCAGCTTTCCAAGTCTCCCTTGTTTTGTAGTTTTGTTTCTTCTCCCTTGTGGCTTTCCTGTGCTCCACTTTTCACTTCTTTAACTCGAGTCAATTTTTCCCTCCAGCTAATTTGGTATGAACAGTCATCCTCCTGCAACTCCAAAAATATTTTCTCTTCTTTCTTTCAAATGCCCTTTCTTCTCTCCTTCCTGCAGACCAACTGGTTTTCCAATGGCAAGAAACTGTCAGTGCCTATTCCAGGAGAGTGGGCTACCAAAGCCTGTCAGCAGTAACAGCTGGGGAATTTTTCAAATAATCCCTTTCCTGGACAATTATTGAACATTATCTGGAGAATACTAAAACATGCTGGTACTTAAAAAGAAAGAAATCAACTAATATTCTTTTCACCTACCTGCTTCACCCACGAACACTTCCACTGGTGTGCTGGTAGGGCTCTCACCAATGACATTGTAGGCTGTCATTAGTACTTCGTATCTCTTGTATTTCTTCAACTCTGAAAAAGTAAAATATTATATATTAATATTAAATATTATCATTTATACTGTATTACAGCTATCTCTTAGACTCTAACACCTCTTTATCTGCAGACTTGTCTCTCAGGAAATGTGGCAATAGAACAGTACAGGAGTGCAATGTCTATTCCAGTCCTTCCTGAACTCACACCCCACAGCAGTATTTGCATCCTTACGGAAGATATTTGTGGTGAAATGGCAGGATTTTCCTGTATTTCCTCACAGTGTCGCTCCAGTAAGAGGAATAATGATTTCTCTTGGAATATACTCATTTCCTATGGATAAATAACTGAGGGAACATCTCCGGATCATTCTCAAGGACAGAAAATGGCAGGATTTGGCTTTCAATGTCACCATAAGTTCTCCTTTTGATCTGCACTGGTAGGAAGGAGCCTGCCAAGCCTTTGCCTCATGCCTGGAATGCTCATTTAGGGGGGCATTTGGCAACTGCTCTGCTCTAGAACGGCCCAGCTGCAGCAGGAGCAGAGGGAGAGCTGCAGTGGGGGATCTGGAGTCCCATTCCAGGGTTCCTCCTCCTCCAATGTGACCTCAGCCCGACCATCAGCCACAAGGAGAAAGGAGAATTCGAAGGCTGGACTCCATTTGGCTACCAGGCAACAAATCTGTTTGCTGACACAGAGGAACTGCTCTGACAGACGAGGCAGGAGAGTGAGAGAAGCGTGAAAAAATTCAGAAAACCCAATTGTTTGTGGGTAATTAACAGATGCAACGAGGGTGGAGCAGAATCACATCAACGTCATTAGGGGAGGCAGCGCCTGAGCAGTTTCAGATTTTGCATTTTCAGGATGAAAGAATCAATCCTAACAGATATATTTATCATCTACAATACTTAACAGGGAAATTAGAGTAAGAGGGCAATCAATAACATAAATTGCCCTATTTAAATGAGCATTGAATTAAGACACGCATGGCCAGAGGTCCAAATTTCTCCCTTTGCCAATAATTTTCCCTGCTATCTATGAATCAGAGTCCCCTTGACTCGGGGGATGACAGTGTGCCATTGGTTTGGTAAACTCAAAAAGCCTAATTAGCCAAGTTTGTCTAATTTCAGTGTCACAGGAGTGTTTACAAGTGTCGTGCTCCAATATCTGACTGCGAGTTCAGCATCATTCCCCAGTCTTGGGGGAATTAGATCTGATACATCCCTAATTTTTTTATGTGGATATCACTAAATTCGGATGGACTGCAAAAGATGGAGCCAGCACATCAGAAATAACAGAGCCGAGTTCACAAACAAACAAACAATGAGATATACACTTATAACACTGGGCAGCTCGCAGAGGTAAACTTTATTTTCTGCCATGAGAAGTCACAAGGGAGATTTTAGTGTTAACTGGATGTGGAAGAAAATGGAACACAAGAGTTCATGCATGCAACTTTCAGTGGGGATAGGGCTTCTTTTATTTTTTTTTTAGCCCATCACAATCTGTGACTCAAAAGCCTTGGGCAAAACCTATCTAGTGAACCATCACCACCACAAAGCAACTTGCCTTTTAACTCTGTCGAATGTTATTTTATTCATTTCCAATTGAAAACACCTCTGGAGATGCACATAAATTCATTGGGCCCTTTCTAAATTGGCCTTGTACTCCATGGAATGCCCGAGCATGGCAATGCTCGAATCACAGGACTAATGATGTGATACAGCTAAACTCAGATGGACTGCAAAATACGCAGCGAGTGAATCAAAATTCATTTAGCATCAGCAATACCGGGTTGCTAGAGTCAATAATGTTTTACCTTCCCAGCAGCCACGTTTTTACAGCAGCTACCTACTTGCATCGTCGATGTGTCTGGGTGGAGGGGAAGCGAAGGCTTAGAGAAAAGGAAACTCGGGAAAGCCAGAATCATTAATCTGTGTTGATTTCTGCTGGAGAGCCACAGGAGCTTGCCCGTGGAGCATTTTGAGCCATTACAAAGAGTCTCGTCTGAAGGCAATGTGCACTTACGTGTTAATTCATACGTCGTTAATGCAGAGCTGCTGTTCACTGTCTTGAAGCTGCTTTGGGCTATTCAGGGTAAGCAAAGCAGAAAGCTTGTTACAGAGCAAGGAAATAGTTATTGCAAATGATGTACAGCAGAGACAGAGGCAAATGAGGCAGCACACCCATACACAGCTCAGGCTTCGGGACTATACCTTGAAGGGCAATAAAATCACATCACTCGCTCGCAACACATCGAGAGCATCTCGCTCACGTGGGGCTCTTTCATTTCCTCCTCAAACAGAGCAGCTCACAAACACACAACACAAAAATGTTCTGACTTCTAGATTAAGTAGAACAAACGAGTGAAAAGGAAATGATTTCCAGGGGCGAAAACTCTCAGTGGTGCGTTACATCCTGATTTCTCGAGATGCAGAATTCAGAACCTGAAGAGCTGCGGAGTGCAGAGCTGGGACGTGGGCCACAAAGTGAACACTTACATCAGGGCAGGACCTGTTTCTTTAAGTGTGAATTTGATTTCCCACAGTTTCACTCAAAGAATTCAATATTCCTGCTGTGAGTGAATTGTAATAATATGCTAAGCTGTGCAAAACCACGGGTCAGTGAGGAACAGAGGTGTTCTAAGGTGAGAATTATGAGGAGAAAGAGGGAAATTGATCTTAAAATACATTTGTCTCCACCCCTTTCTCTCTCTGTTTCTTGACTCCCTGGAGAGGTGCAGCTCGTTTTTTCTCCTCTACAGTGATTAGGAACATTGCTGCAGGGCCAGACAAGAGGAGGGAAAAGAGGAGCCTGGATGGTTTCACAGGCTCCCTGGCTTGTGAGAGCATCCAAATTCATTATTTCATAATGTACACAGTCAGTCATTCAGTTTTTGTCTGAGAAAGGCCCTTGTGCATTCTGACACCTCTGAGAGCTTTACATCCCTGTCCTGGTTTGAACTGCACGGTCTGAGAAGTCTCATTAGCTCTGACCACGTAAGTGAGGTCAGAGTTGGGTGCTTACGTTACACTTCAAGCACCCACTTATCCCACACCCTCATTAAAATTCACTCCTCCTTTTGTAGAAATCACTTCTGTGGGTTCAGGGAAGCATGGCACATGATGTAAGATATTAAAATAGTCTCACTGAACCCTGTTCCGCTGCTCTTGGAGTATTATCTGATTCTGAATATTCCAGTGACATCAAAGGGGACAAAAGCTGGTCCCTCCATGAGCACATCTCATTGCTGGACCTTATTTCTCAAGCTACTGAGGGTTCACATGTCTGCCTCCCATCATCTTATGCTGCCTATTCTTCCCTCTGATTTCCTTTCTAGCCTTTATCTAAAAAGCCTTTTCATTTTTTCTATTATTCCTCTCCCTCTCCACCTTCTTTCCATGCGAGCCATAAATCCCAGTGACTAACATGGAAAGCAGGCACCTAAAAATTCTTGCTCATCTTCGCTATTTTCTTCTAAAATATGGACAAGCACTTTGAAATCATAAAAATTCTATTTAAAAATTCTCCTCAGCTGTTTTCCTGTACTGTAAAAAGAAAAAAACCAAAATGTCAATTACAAAAACAACTTAAAAAAATAGCAAGAAAGGAAAAAGTTGCCAGCTGAGGAAAACGAAGTGTCTCTCATTTGAAGGCAGAACAAAGCGTACCAGGGTAATTATGGACTGGAGGGAGTGGGGAGCAGGAAGTCAGAGGCTACAGGGGGACAGACCATCAATCCCAGCACGCTGGCAGAGACCAGCAGGGGCCATTACAATGCTGATCACACCGGAGTCACTCGCATTTTTCAGCGTCTTCAGGCCGATTGTGTAAAACCTGAATCATTCCCGGCACTCTCAGACTTACATTTTATTTCTGTGGGGCAAGAGGGGGTGCAGAGGCTGGTGCAATGACAGATCACCAGAGTGGGGTGTTTTAGGGCCCAAACCACAGGCTTACGTGTGAGCTCTGCTCTTAGAGCTGAGGGGTTCTGGATGTTTTTGGATTCCGTCCCAGGCCTGGCGTCGTAGTCCAGCTCCCGGTAGTAGATGCGGTACCCCAACAAGAGCCCGTTCAGACTCTCCACTTTGGGTGGCTGAAAAAAAAGGGGAAGAAAAGCTCGTTAAGGTGTGCACAGCAACAACCACCCATCACCAGGGCAGAGCCTCTGTGCTCGGTGAAAACACACATTAATAACACCCAGGGCTGTGCGGTTTGAACAGCACAAGTTAAAGGCAGCTTTGAGGATTTTGCTCAGCTGTGGCCATTGCAAAAGGCTCTTGACTGAAAAATCCACACCAAGAGCCAGGCTCCTTTTCTTCTTGGCCAACAGAAACCTGGCTGTGATGAAAAGTATAAATCAGCACCCCCAGAAATGCAGGTTGCCTTCCACCAACACCAGAACAGCCAAGCAGCGTTTCATTGCTTCCAAAAAGAAATAAATTATTCTGGCACAAACAGAATTTCTTCAGTGGCTCTTTTCCTTGGGGGCTGATCACAGGACATTCTTCATTTGGCATTATTTTACTGAGAGACTGATGAGCAAATAAAAAGGAAAATGAAAAGGAATAATCAAAATGGTTCTGGCTTTGCTTAGGAAGACAAAAGTAGGTCCAATAACAACCTCATAAAGGTATTTAGAGAGGAGTCCCAGTGTGATGGGCTCTGGTGTGTGCACAGAGGAAATCCCAGGGCTCCTCCAGGACAGCTTGCAGCAGTTTGGCACACACAGCCATGGGATGGCTCAAATATGAGATTTTTTTCCTTCTGCAGCATGTTGGGAGATGCTCAAAGACAATACCTCAGCAAGGCTTCTCCAGCAGCCCCTGCCATCCTCCTTCAGACACAGACACACAGCTGGCTCACCGAAAAGGAGATTTGTGTCTGGGTGGCTTGCTTAAGTAGAGACAAGCAAAGGGATTCCTCATGTTTGGGAAAAAAAGAATTACTTTCCTCAGTCTAATGCAGGCTAAGAACTGCAGAGAAGAAGAGATGCCCTGAGCCATTTATCTTCTAAAGATCCTTTTAGTGAAATTTAAGGGGCTGAAAGCGTAAATGAAAAGGATTTTAATGATGATCTTGCCTTTAATCCAGAAAGATCCCTACCAGTCTGGAGAACTTTACTGAGGAAAAGCATTGTGTGAGCATTAACAGCTGGTGTGAAACACTGTCACAGTAGAAGGTAACGCCCCATGCAAGATTAATGAAGAAATTAAGGACATCTCGCTAGGAAAGGAGGGAGATCTCCGGTAATAACCTGGCACTCTGCTCCCAGAAATAACATGGATTTTCCATTACTCCATTGTGATAGCAAGAGGAGGGAGAGGACTGGCCTGTCTCAGTGCCCAGGACTTTGCTTTGGGTGAGGGCTGAAGGAATTAAGTAGAAATACTGCAGTTTATGGAAACCAAACCAGAAAATAATGTGACCCAGAGTCTCAGGAAGCTACACAGGCACCAGGAAAAGGAGCGACCTCCACCAGAAACCGAGCTGGTTCTCCAGCTTCCCAGTATTCCTGTTGGGAAGCTGCTCCCAGCCCCGCCACTTGGTTAGAAACCTTCATTTAATTTCTGATCTAAATAATTCATAGCCAGTTTCGAAGCATTTGTTCCTGTGCTAACATTGCCTTTTGGGTTAAATTGTTCTTCTCCCAGTGGGGTGTTTACTCCCGTGATGTATTTTAGAAAGGGCAATCATATTCCCTCTACGACTGCGTTTTACAAGGCAAATAAATCAAGCTCTTGTACAACAGCTTTTCCCAGTCTCAGGCTGAGAGCCCCTGGTCCAAGGGACTAAGAAAATAAACCAAATAAAGTGCCAGGCCTCTCCAGGGCTGCCCGTGATGTTACTGGACCAGCTGAAATGCTCTCCTGTGCAAGAGGATGAGATGGGGTTACTGGGAATTATCAGTATCTCTCTCCTGATCTTTTCTCTTTTCCAATCTTTTGGTTGTTTTCTGGATTGTACTGAAGTTGCTTTAGCCCTGGTGGTGCCCTTGCAGGGAAGGGCTCCACAGCACAGCAGTGTCCTCACCTCCCTCTGACTTTTCCTGTTGTAATTACTAATAAACTTTTTTTAAAATTTAAAAGAAAAAATAAAAGTTGAAGTGGAACATCCTGCAGAACTCTAAAAGGAAAACCCTGCTGAAGCGGGGGAGGAGACTGTGACTCCGGGCTCTGCCATGTAACTGCCTAACAGGTAAATCTTAATTTCTCATCGTGATCCAGCACTGACCTTATGAGAGCAAACATTGTTTTCTTGTGCTATCATGTGACTCCCCATTTTTATCTTCCTTGAGATTTAGGCCAGGAAAGCTCAGAAAATAAATAGCTTGCAAACTGTCTCTCTTTTTGCCATGGAAATGATGATTCTTTCCTGCAAAGGGTACTCTGCTAAAAGGTCAGGTCTTCCCCTTCCTATCTGTCTTCTGCGGACAAAACTCTGCTTTTGATGTAATGGATTATTTAGGATTTTGCAGGAAGGCCTGGGGGACCTGCTGAAATAGGTAAAACGGTTCTGAGTGGCAGCCCATAACGCTGCACAGAAGTAAGAGAAACGTTTTTGTGCTGTTTAAAGATAAATAAATAAATAAAGACCGAAATGTAAGTTTGAGTAATTGTTATCTCTAAGGTGGAAGCAGAACAGTACATGATCCTGATGTTAAGTGTAACATCCTCCAGAACATTTGAAATAACCCTGCATTATTGATACAACAGACCTCGCTGGAAATTACTTTTTTTCTTCCGCCTTTAAATTCAAAAATAATGGACTGATTGGACCAAGCAGCTGAAAGCCCAGATAGTGAATCGAGAGTTTGTTTTGTGAATTATTAACACAGCTCAAAGTTAAAAATTTAGCTTTGCTTGGAAATCCACTCTCCCATTTAGCTTGACTGCTGTTTTCAGTTTACATTATTTCTTAGACACTGCTGTGAAACTTCCTCTTAATTGGTGGCTATTGTGGGACTTGAAGATTTTTGTTTGTTTGAAAAATATAGTACGGTTGAATTACCAGGACCTATTAATATCCATGTGGTAATGACATATAATCGCCCACAACTCCCTTGAGATGGCTCTGGCACAACAACCCCATTTCGCTTTCATGAAATGAAAAGCATCCAATTACCTAAACAAGCACCTATTTCACATTAACTACACACCAATAATCAGTCAGCTGGGGGAATGTTTATTTCCGTGGTCCATCCTCTCTGTCCTCTCTTTCTGTACATTTTTTTTCCTTTGTGGGGGCTCTTGTCGCAGATGGGGAGGTAGGATTTGCATCTCTCTGTAATTCCTTTGGTGAAGCTGCTCAACATGTCTCCTGTTTGCTCAACACGCTGTCAGCAACGCTGCTGCTCAGGATTATCCTGCGTGAACGGGGGCCTGGCACCCGGCAGCACGGGCAGGCAGATTTTACAGCGCTGCTGCACAGCAATAAACAGACCCTCACACAGATATTTCTCTTCCAAAAATGCAAGGGGGCCCATCTGTACTGTAAATGCGTATTTACAAATGTACATTTTTCGCTGTAATGCAATCTGTCCAAAGCCACCCTCATTGTGAGTGGGGGACAATGACTCGGGAGCAGGGTGGGCAGGGCCTTCCCAGGACAGGTCATGGATAACGTGCAGTGACCCCACTGGGGTCCCTCTGTCAATGCCCACTCTGCAGAAAGAACCCTCAGGCACTGGGTCACAAATGTTCCTGCACCTCTCACGAGGCCAGCACTGAGAGATAAAGGAAGGCAGAGGAAATGCCAATATAAAATACAGACTTGACACAAATACTTCCCCATCCCACCCGGAGAGCTCAAACTTCCTTTCTTTTCTCTGAAGAAATCTCAGTGTTTCCCTCTCAAAGAGCCAAGAGGGCATGTGGAGCTCCTCGGAGGTGTGAATGGCATCTCAGGCACTGACTCAGGCTTCTGATCATTGCAGCAGCAGGAGGAGGCCGTGCACGACGTGAACCAGAGCTTTTGATTACCTGATCCTACCAACACCACACTCTGTGGAATGTTTTCCGTGTAAAGATGAACATCTATGGCCATCAACAAAAGGGCAGGAGAATCTGACAAGTCACAATCTCGAACATGGCTACAGGCACTCCTTTACCTCCCAGTGGGGCACAGAGTAAAAGCAACTGCCAGAAATCTCCATTCATCACCGAAATTTTTGCTAAATCGGGCAAATAAGGAAGTAGCTGCAGTCCTTCAATGTTAGTACAACACTCCCAGCTCAAGAAAATGTCCCTGGCACCTGACCCTGAAAGTCAACAAGTCAAAGCAGCCGAAAAATTCATCACAGGAACATCAGAATTTTTCATTTCACCTACCTGCCACTGCACAAGGACGGAGGAAGTCGTGTGGGGAGTTACCAACACAGAACTGGGTGGTTCGTCTGGAACTAAACAAGAGAAAAAGGGAAAAAAAGCAGTTACAGCAAGAAGGTGGGAAAGGGGCAGCTTTTCTTGCACTCATCAGATTATTTTTCTTCACTGCTGAGGGAAATCTTCCATCCCAGCTGCCCCATGGTGGGTCTCAGCAGCATGGTGGATGTGGAGGTTGGAGCCCAGGGAGAAGCCAGGCACTCCTCTGACATCCCCTGCTCCACCTGTGGCCTTGGCAGCTTGAGCAGGAGCAAGAAAAGCTGAGGGCATTAACCTGGAGCCAGCTGCTCACAGACCATTTGTAAGGAAGTTAAACCAGCTGTGTGTGAGCTCCAAAGGGTGAGAAGACTGCTCCCAGATTTCCCAGGAGATTTTTTGCCACAGCTGGGGCAAGCCCACCTGGAATTCAGGAGTCTGTGCCACAGAGTCACACATTATTTTAGTCAGGACTGCTTGATTTACCACAGGTTAACCCCCTCCTGAGCCCATGGCCTGTGGCACTCCCAGACACTGCACAGCAGCTCAAAGACACCAAGCAAAGGCTTATCAGGAGCTCACAGCCCTCCGCAGTGCCATGCTCGAGTGGCAGCGCCGGGGCTGCTCAGCAGAATAAACTTTCAGTTTGTTGAGGAGCTGAGAAGCTTCCACAGCTTCTTCCCTGTCGCATTGTGAGGAGGCCAAGCACAGCTCTGGATCCACTGCAGGTAAATTCAAGGAGAACTTAAAATGAAATTTAAATTCTGAAGCAGTGAGTCAGTGGTGCCTCGTCAGCACCAGGTACAGCCTGCACTGACCCCAGCAGTGCCGTGCAGGAGGGTGGAGAGCCAGGATGCCTTCAGGGGGCTGCTTAGCACAGCAGTCAGGTACCACATGGGTTCCTGTTCAACTTCCCACACTCTCGAGCTCTGTCCTCTGTTCTTCTGATTCCAAGATCACTTTCCCTGGCAAAACGGCTTCCTATTCTTATACCTCAGTGCCATTTCTACCTAGTCACTCCTTGCTCTCTAGGAAATCCTGGAGAATTCCTAGCACCATATATATATATATAACCATAGAATCATTTAGGTTGGAAAACACCTCTAAGACCATCAAGTCCAACCATTAAGTCAGCATTTCCAAGCCCACCACTGAACCATGTCAAGTGCCACATGCACATGGCTTGTAATTCCTCCAGGGATGGGGACTCAACCACTGCCCTGGGCAGCTGTGCCAGTGCTTGACAACCCTTTCAGGGAGGGAATTTTCCCTCATAATCAACCTAAACTTCCCCTGCTGCAACCAGGCTGTTTCCTTATGTCCCATCACTCGGGAGAAGATATCACCCCCACCTCACAACACCCACAGATATATTTATCCCTGTATGTATCCCAGTATTACCCAATTTCCAAGGGTACAAGCACACACTGCTGCTTTTCCTACTTTGCAGAGTTCCTTTCTCCATTCAAGACATCAGAGCTACTTCTGCATTCAGGCATCGACTTTATACAATCAAGGAATTAGAAGCTGATCTCTAAGGCTAAAAATAAAAGCCTTGTCAATGTCATTCACAGTTTATTAGTCCTGATCTGCAGGATTAAATGCTCATGTTTCCAGGAGCTTCATACGTTCTTACTTATACCTCAGCAATTTTGCCATACTGCAGACTGATGTGGATTGCGAGGGGAAAACAATTGAAGAAACTTCTTCAAATGTATGCAGGGTTCTACATTTATTTTTAATGCTCTCTTGTAAATTATTCAATTTCTGCAAAGATAATGGTTAGTGCAGAGTTTGGAAGCCAATCAAACGAAGCTTAAATCCATTTTGAGGCTCCTGCAAGTATGATTCATTATCAGAGGGCACAGCAGGACACTTAGGGCTGCCTGTTAATTCAGCCATATCTCACTGCTACCTGTGTCAACTTCCTGGGGACAAAACTGCTTTGGCTGTTGGTTTTCCCTCCAGTCTCCATGGAGAACACCCTGCAGTGGGTCCAGGAGCCCTGGGGAGCCCCCAGCCCTCAGTGATGTCCCCAAATATGCCTCTGCTCCTCCCTTACCATCCTGCAGCGTTGTGACCGCCTCTGTCTCCGCGCTGAAGTCGCTGTCCCCGATGTCGTTGGTGGCCTTCACTCGCAGTTTGTAGGAGGTGAACGGGCTCAAGCTGTGGAACGGGGAAAACAAGGGAGAAGATTCATGAGGGATGAAATCTGTCCCCCTCACCACAGCCTTGATGAGAATCTGCCCACTGCCAACCAAAGGCACTGAGCGTTCTGTCTCCTCTCCCCATCGCCTTTTCTCTGCAGTGTCCCCCAGCTTCTCCATGACATGGGGCTGTTCCCATCCCTGCTGCCATCAGCACCTTCCCAGCTGTCCCCTGCCCCGAGTTTCCAGAAACATTCAGGGATTTGTCACTGAATTGGGCAGCAGAAAACGGAGCAGCCCGTGACTTGTTATGCACGTTCTGCAGGGCTGTGCCAGCCTGGCTCTCAAGGTGCTCTGCTGAGATCTCCTCCAAAGCCACCTGGGTCAGCCCCTCCTCGGAGCACGGGTGAGGTGGGCAGGAGGGGAGGGGGCAGAAAACCTGCCCAGGGTTGGCCAGAGCACAGCAGGCACTGGAATTCAGAGTGCCAGCTCCTGACTAATCCCCTGTACCGCACCATTTCGCTCCTGCTGAATCCCAAATTAATGCCATTACCTGGATTATTTAATAAAGACAGTAACAACAGGTTCCCTGCAGCTCTTTTATCTATGTGCTGCTTTAAGATATGCAAAGAGTGATTTCCAGCTGACATAACCTTGCAAAGATGCTTCTGTCTTGGCTTGGCAGGGGAGGTGAAGGGGAGGCTGCCTTTGGACTCGCAGGCAGAGGCTGGAAATGCAGAGCTGTAACTTACGGGGGATTTCACTAATTAATTGGTGGTGTCTAACCATCCACTGGCAGATGTAACACTGACTACAAACCCAAGCTACTTGTAAGGAATGATTAAACATCAGGGATAATGCATTCTGATGGGCAGCACTCTCACATCCATGACTGGACTTCCACAGGAAAGCGCTTTTAGTAAGGGGAGAAGAAATCTCTTTCAGCAGTACCACCCTATCAGGACAGAATTATTTACCTACAGCAATTAATTAATGTGAATCATCCTTTTTGATCTTTTGCAGTCATGCCAATGTAAAGTCTAAGTGACATGGATGGTTTCCTTGTTTTTCCAGGTTTTCACTGGAAAGATGCTGGCACATGACCAGTGAGCTGCCATAGACCACAGCCACTGATGCTTTTAATAACAGACCAGAAAAATCTGGATCTGAATGCTTGGGATACCTGATTCTCCTAAAGCTCGTGGCCTTTTAGAAATAATCTGATTTGTACTGGCTCGTCAACAGAGGAAATGGACAGCAAAACAAGTACCTGCTCGTAGACATTCAATTACTTCTGCTGATGTTACATGGACTTTAATTACACCAGCATTGCTGAGGATATAATGAAGCCTGAATAACAAAGTTTAAACATTCTGATGCTATCTATAAACTTCAGTATGGAAAATACAGATAAAAATGGTTCTCATTTCATCTGGAATAGCTTATATAGAGATAATTGCAATGCAGCATTCAGAGTGATTTCGACATCAGTCACTACTGAAAGGATTTTTAACTAGTTGTATTTTACAGAGCACTGTGCAGCTACATATGATTTAGCCTGAGTAGTGTTATCTGTGGTGCTGAGCTTCCAGGAAAGGCTTCAAAAAGATGCACTGCAGTCCAACTTTAATTAGATTTATTGCATGACCTTCAGCAAATCTCTCAACTGCTGTTCATAACACCACCTCTAAAATGGGAGCAGCGGCCTCACTTAACCTTCCTTCCCCAAAAAAGCTGTGAAGCTGAGTGATGCTTGTTTTGGTTTCCTAACTAGGGGGAAGTCTGAGGGTTTCTGTGCCAGTCTGGGATCACGGGTACCTCTCGATGAGGCAGGATGTTGCCTCGTGGCTGATGGAGGAGGAGTAGGTTTGCCAGGCTCCGTGGGGCAGCTCCCGCACTTGCACGGTGAAATACCGGATTGGGGACGATCCGTCGCTTCCAGGGAGCCACGTCAGCACCAGACTCCGCGAGGACACATCGCCCTGGGGGGTCATCACCTGCCTGGGAGGGGCTGGTCGCTCTGCAATCAAACATGATTGAACTGCTTTGAGAGGACATTCAAACCAACATAAAACGTGACAGCCTGGCCAGGTTGTCACAGTGGTAACGCCACAGGACATTGAACTTTTGGATTTGCCCCATGAAGTATACAACCATCCCATTCCTTAACCTCCTACTGCAGGGAGGAGCAGTAAAACTGATTCTTCTCTCCCTGCAAAGGTCACCATAGGACATAAACCTTCCTCATGGCAGACCTCAGACTTGGGGGGGTCTTGACCCGGCAGGTTACAGAAGAATCATCAGGACTGGCAGCCAAGCAAAGCAAGGCAATCTTTAACGAAACTCAGCTGTGCTTGTGGCTGCAATTGCTCTTTTGACAGAATCTGTGTGCTCATTAGCTCACTTTTTAACCTGTTCTTACTCCTTGGTGCCAGGGACTGTTCCCTCTGTGCTCTGCAGGGTCCTCTTCCCCCAGCAGCGGCACGAGGAAGAGGAAGGGGTGAGCTGGGACAGGCTCTGGTGATGCAGAGTCCGAGAACACAGAGCTGATGTTGAATTCCTGCACCACGCAAGGAACCAGGAACCACCAGCAGCTCCTGGTGCTGCTGCTTCCAAAGCCCAGCCTGGAACCAGCACAGAGCTGGGGCTGGAGCACCTGGAGCAGGTCCCTTCCAGAGCTCCCCAACTCTTCCCTTCCATCCCTCTTAACCTTGAACCTGCAAAGTCAAACCAGGCGGTGCTGAGGGAGATCTCTCCAGAGTAATTACCCTGGCACCTCTGGGATGAGCAGGGAATGGCAATGCAGGTGTAAGCACGCCGGCCCCAACTGTTTCATTACAGATCTCCTTTCCCGTCACCGCGTCTCCGCACTCCATCGATTTCAATAGAGAAACTCTATAGAGTGAGGAATAATTGTTTAATTGTTTATCATGAAGATTATTGATTCTGATTAAAATGTGTGGCATGTAATAAAGCAGAAATTGATTGGAGACACCGCAGTGACTTGCTTTTGAGAAGCAATTCAATTCAACTTCATCAGCACTTGTTTCCATAAACACACCTCTGCCTGCCCGGTTCCTTACGGCTCCGCGGGGCCAGCGCTTCATTTCCCTGCCACCCCCTGAAACCATTTCCTGCGTGTTTTGGCATTTCTCTGCAGCCTGCTCTCGCTGACATCAGTGCCCAAAGCCTTGTAAGCTATTAGCTGGAGGAAGCCCTGGGTGCCAGCAGCCTGCACGACGCGAAAGGTCAGTGCCTTACACTGACAGGCGGAGGCAGGGACGCGGGGTCGCTCCGTGCCAGGCAGGGAGAGCCGGGCAGGGATTTCAGACATTCTCCTGAAAAGCTCTGCAGTTTTGGGCAGGTCAGATCTCGCAGTCAGTCTCCCGTGATTGGGTTTCTTTCTGCTGCTAATGGGAGATCTTAAAATCTCCCATGTTGCAGGATATACTCCCTGACTGTTTGTACAAACCCATTAGTATAAAGAGGTTATTTAGGGGAGTTTAGCCACAAGCAAATGCTAAGGTGAGGCTGTCAGCGCAGCAATGTAAGGCTTGACTCCACCAGGCCATATGACTCTATGGAGTACTTTTAATTTCTTGCTACATTTAAATTTTTTGACTCAGTGCTGCCCTGATCACTGGTGTATTGTGAAGCGTAGACTCACAGCACTGCAGCAGAGCCTCTGGAGAATACAGCCACAATATAACTGGGGATCTATAAATCACAGGCATCACTGCAAAATGTAAAGATTTATACTGGGATTAACCAAGGAATTTACAAGGGCAAGAGTGACCAATTTTGCTCATTTTCAAGGGAACTTTTGTGTCCATTTACCTTATTATCAAGGGCTATGAGGATATTAAATGCATTTTTATTAATGGGAATTAAATATATTTTAATTCTAGAATATTTGTTGTCATGTATGCACGTTTCAGGTTAATTTCTTGTTAGCAGAGTAACTGCACTGGATAAATTTCCTCATCATCCCCTTTTACCATTCCTGCTGATGTGAGAAAACACATTGCTGGCCCTACACTTTATATGGGATCACCTCAGCGAACTTGTGGTTCCCAAGCACGTAGAGACCCAGCAGAGCTGTCCATCAGAAAGAGAAAGGGATCATGTTCCCCTGTGATTTGGGTACTCGAGATAACCCCAAAGCACTGATAGCAACAAGGGGTCATTGTTCCCACAGCGAGCTGGGAGTTCTGCCTCGAGCCATTGTGCGTCCGTGTGCACAGTCCGGGGAATCTCAGCACGTTTTATTGAGCAGGAGAGGCTCTGAGCTTGGAGAATTCACATTTTTTGGCATGGCGGGGTTTTTTTTTTGAAGCTTCCACATGTCAGGCTTTGAACCTCCCCTCTGACAGCAATCAGACAGGGCTGGGAGACACCTTGAGCTGATAAATCTCTTTGATGGACAGTATCTTTAGCAGAGGCACTTTCAGTTTCCTAAAACACCTCCAGAGGCTCTTCCTCCGAGGACTGCGCTGTTGTGCACTGGGAAAGCTGCACATGACCTGCACAGCTTTGCCAGAAGGAATTTTAAACTGAACCAAACGGGCCAGGAGCAGTTAAAATGCACTTCATAGGCTCCTGCTGGTGGTGGCTGAACACCAGACCAGTTTCCTCTCTTTTTATAAGTGTTAAAGAGAAGTGATCAGGAAGATATTGTGGGCAAATACAACGTGAAATCCTTCCTCTTGCATTAAATGATGTGCAAGGTGTAGAAAGCACCTTAAACAAATGATTGCTTATCAGGCACATTTTAGGAATTAAAAGTAAATATCATTGGTTGCGTTACCCTGCAGAATTTGGGCAAGAACCAAGAGCAGGCCCACAAGCACGTGCAGAAGATCTAACAACAGCTGGAAGGTGTCTCTGGAGGTCTGGCCTGGTGACCTGCTGGAGTGTGCTCCTCTCTGAGCTGGGGCTTTTATGAATCACAGAAGTTGTACGGTTCTAATATTTGAGGGAGAGTTTTTCTTTAAAAATATCAATATCCAGACAGCACAATGGGTCAGAGCAGCACATGGCCCCAGACCCACTGGTGCTGGTAGATTTACCCTGGCTTGTTTTGGTTTTGCCAGCTCAAGAGGCCAGATACATCCTTTGCAGTGGAACATGGCCTATGTGCAAGACCAGGGGAAAACCTACGCTCTTGTTCTCACATATTCACCAATATATCCTCTTTTAGCTCTGAATTTAAAAAAATATTGAATATGTTCATGCACAAGTAGAAAATGCAAATTTTCTAACTGCAGCTCTACAGATCAATTCTAAAACTGGAGAAATGAGCAGTTGCTTGAGCCAAAGCATTAAAAACAAGCAGCGATGCAGAGCAGCTCCTGTAATACCTTACATGTCTTTCACATTTTGGTACATTTGGTATCAAAGCATCTGGTTTCATTTACACACACGTATAAATAGCACCCTTCCGAACAGAATTTGTCCGGAGATTCAGAGTGCACACAACCATTTCATGGCTGATGCAAGCAGCAGAAAAAGTCTGGGCAATCCAGAGGCAAAGGCTCTGCCCGAGCGTGTGGCAGCGAAAGGCCAGAGTAATTACAAACACATTAGGTCAGGGCTGAGGCACAATGGAGGAGCCATGGAGAAATTCTGCAACACCACTGCCTCTCATTTTGCGTTCCCTAATCAATATAATTCATCCATCACTCACTTTCTTAAGATTGCAATCTTTCTAGAAAACGAGAGAGCTGAAAAAAACCCAACCCCATCTGACTGCAAAAGGAGGCTGCATATGGCCAATATAGCAGCTGATGGAAAAATCAATCCCAGCAGCCCGGCAGGCTAGAAGAACTGTGTCTCATAAAAGCCTGCCTTGCTTTCTCAAATCATGATGTTGCTGTGGACTGGGGCAGGTTTATGGGGTGAGAAGGAGGAGGTGGAGCCTGCTGTTAAAACCCCGCTAAGTGCAGCGCAGGCTCCGGGGCAGGCACAGAAATTCCCTCAATGCTTGCAAGCGTTACCTCGTTTTTCCGTGGTGATCACCGTGGCTTCCAGAGGCTCCCCCCAGCCCTGCCTGGTCTTGGCAGAAGTCCTGAAGATGTAGGCTGACTCTGGGCTCAGGTCTGTCGCCGTGAACTGCCGCACCGTGGAGCCAACCTCCACCGTGGTGAACTTGTTGGGGCTGCTGCTGGCCAGGCGGTAGGCGACCTGGTACCCTGCGAGCAGAGAGGGGAAAAGGCTCAGCTGGCTTCTCTAGCAGAGACAAAAGAGCACCAGCACCATTAGTTTACCCTAATTACACATTTATCTGAAGTCAGGAGAAAGCGATTTACTGCTTTTTGTGTTATAAAGCTCTGCTCTATGGCAGTGCCACACACCTTGCACGGGAAATCCCACACAAGGGGCTGCTGGATACAGCTGCCATGAAACCAAGGTCACTTTCCATCCTTTAGACCAAAAAAGATGCAAAACCAGTTTAATCTTTCCTGGGCATACTGGTGCCTTTTTGGAAATCAGAGGACAGATTTGGTGCAATTTGTCACCTGACTGAGACGGCTCAAGGCAACGCTCCCGTTCCAGCTTTCCAACCCACGCTCTCAGGTTGTTCTACCCTCTCCCAGTTTCAGTTCTGGCTCCACTTCAAGGTTCTTCAGCTGCAGCTCCAGCAGCTGGACTGCCCAAACCTTGCAGCCTTCACACTGCTCCAGTCAAGGTTTGCTCCTCCTTTCTGCACTTGCTTTTCCCTCAGCTCTCCCATTTCTCTGCATCTGTGCAGAGAGTGCCAGAACTGCCAACAAGACCACCCTTCTCCTGTCATTCAGCATCGCTGCCCTTGCCCGGAGCCTGAGGAAGGGGCCTGCAAGCTCTGTGGTCCTGCTTCATCCATGCAGGTCTCAATAATCAGTTCTGCCGATGCCTGTAAGTGATAACCACCCCCCCCACCCCGCCTGGCAATCAGGAGCTCTCAGTTTAGCCTGGGTTATTAACGATTCCGCTGTGCAAGGAGGGCTTCCAGGGCTCTTACGCACCACTAGCGACAACTGTCCCCCAAAGGGGGGCTGCCAAATGTTCAAATCCATTCCGTAAACCCAGCAATTCAATCAGGCTCTCACTTCTGGAGCTCAATGGTAACTTCCAGTCCAGCAGCTGACTTCCAAAATCAATTAATAGCAGAGCTGATGTGGGGTTTTACTGCCCGAGCTGAATGTATGATGAAACGCTCCATGGAGTGACACAGGGCAGAGGGCGCCAACAAATCCAAATCAAACCAGCTGAAAACAAAACAGTCATGGCACACTTCTGCCAACCCTCTGCTCATCCTCTGAATGACAAAGGGGGTCTGCAGCACCTGAGCCATGCCTTTCTCATGGAATTAATATCCCAGCTAGAGTCTGAACTCCCACCACATCTTGGCTGTGACAAGAGCAAGGGGAGCCAAACCTGGCAGGGTTCATTCGGGAGGGTCAGTGCATGAAATCTGAGGGGTTGTTCTTACCTATGGCTATTAGAGAAGACTCAGTGACATTTATTTCCCACTGGGAATATGCCACAATTGCCACTCACAGAAAAGGCCCAGAGTTCCTGTAGTCCCTGGAATCGAGGCCATTCGCGTGTGGTGCACTCTGTCACAAACAGCGGAATTTAATTTGGGATGCAGATGGTATTAATTTTGTTGTGCTGACTCTCACAGTGCCACTGACGAGGCACCAGGGCTTCCTTGGCCTTCCTTCTCTGGCAGCTGCTCGGGGACGAGGGGCAGCAGCCACGAGACAATTTTCACTGATGCCTTGAGGGGTGACCTGCGGCTTCAGCCCCAGCTCCCGCAGGCTGGGGGGGGGTTTATTCCTCCAGCAGCATTTCCACAGTGGGGTGGACGGCTTTAGACTTCTCCACAGGCTGGGAATAATGTCCTGAGAGCTGTGCCTGAGGACCTTGGGCCTGTCTAGTCTGGAGGCTGAAGGGCAAACTCACCATTCTCTGCAGCTCCCCGAGGAGGGGACGTGGAGAGGGAGGTTCTGAGCTACCGGGGTGTAAAACACTGACACAGAGAGGTGGTGGCTGCCCCATCCTTGGAAATGTTCAAAGTCAGGTTGGACAGGGCTCGGAACTACCTGGTCTAGTTGAGAATGTCCCTGCCCATGGCAGGGGGTTGGACCAGATGGCTTTTAAAGATTGCTGCTAACCCAAACTCTCCTGGTTCTGTGATCGCCCTGGGACTGAGGGATAGGACACGTGGGAATGGTTCAAAGCTGCTCAGCAAAGGCTCAGACTGGACATGAGGGAGAATTTATTTACAGAGAGGGTGGTCAAACCCTGGAACTGCCTTCCTGGAGAGGAAGCCTGTCTGTGTTCAGAGCCATTTGGATGAAGCCCTTAATAATGTCGTAACTTGGTCAGCCCTGAACTGGTTGGGCAGCTGGACTTAATGATTGCTGTAGGTCCCTTCCAAATGGAATCGTCTGCTCTGTTCTGTTCTAATCAATAAAAAGTGGCCTGATTTTTCAGTGCTCCTGAGTGTGCTTAGATCCCAGCAAAGTCTCGGGGTCTTACACTTTCAACATTTCATTTTTCACCTGCAAATTACCTCCTTTTATCCATGGGACTAGTTCTTCCATTACTGGTCCAATATATTTCAACAAAGTGTTTCTGTACCCTTAATGCTGCAATATTTTGATCTTTTTTAAAAGTCCAAAGAGAGACAGAGAGCGATGGGGAGAAGGAACTGTTATATATGATCTTTTTTGTTTATACTGATGTGAAGACTGTGGGAGTGAAAACCCCAGTGCAGGATCTTAACAAGGAGGAAAAATAGTCAAAGAAAAGCACTGGGGAAATTTTTACAGAAACAGGAAAGATGAAGGAAAAAGCAACTAAGATGGCTAAAGAAGCTTGATAAAGGGACATAAGACGTAAAGAATAAGACCTGGAGGGAAACAGAGAATATTAAAAGAATAGAAAAGTTGATTTATCTAGTTATTAAAAGATAAGTATGATATCTGGGACATATCCTTGTCGAGCAATTTCCTCTCTTTTCCAAACCTTTGTAAAATATGAAGTGTAGTTAAAATGTGAGGGGGGAATAGAAAGATAACTATTTACTGCTAAATGGTGGCACTCGTGCTGGAAAGCAATTACAAACACGCCCCGATTAGGCAGAGGAACACTTACATATCTAGGCCATTACAGTATCTTACACAAGAGTGGGTCTGGGGCTAGTGAAAAACTAATTTAGCCATGAGAAAGGGGAAATCACTTTTCACAGCCTGTCTCTGTGACTGCAAACTCCCCTTCCATGCATCCCGGTGAAAAACAGCACCAGCTCTCACTGTCCTCTCCTGCATCTGCCCAAAGTCTGGGGAAATCTCTGTTTTCCTGAGTTTACACAACCACAGCCATCACCTTAACAGATTTCCTAAGAAACTCAGTGTTGTCCTGAGTTTTGCAGTTTCTCAGTGTTTCTGTTTGCTGTGATACTTTCTCACACATTCTGCTGTAAACATGGCCATGGTTTCTTGACAACTATCTATGTTTTGTTAACTGTCTCTGTTGTTTATCATTTCATTCTCATGGGTGGAGAAATATGATAGATTGATGCTTTGACCAATGGAATTGAGAGGTGGTCATTTCTACCTCCAATCCACGGTGATTTGTAAAAACATATAAATAAAGGCAGAGGGTTCTGCCCTCTCTCTCTTTTTGCCCTCTCTGTTTGCTCTCTCTGTGTGGTCTTTCATTTGGCTCTCCTTTTGGCTCCTCGGTCTACTCTGCCTGACCCATGCTACATCTGGAACTCAGGACAACAACTCAGCACTTCCATGGGTCTGATTCCAGGGCAAATATCCAACATTTACACCTGAACTCAGCTTGCTCTTATTGCTACAACCCACCTGAGAGACTCCCAGTGCTTCACTCTGATCTCCTGTTAGACAGTTTGGGACAATGAGGACACAGACTGGCATAAGAAGCATTACTTTTATTTTTTCTGAGTGGCACAGAAGACTCAGTACTTAAACTACAGCTTGGATAATAACTAGGGCTAATGCAAGATCAAAAAGATAAAATTATTAAGTTGATGAATTTCAGCAACAAGGGATAGGAGAAGAAAGGAAATGTTAAGTGAAATCAAACGAGGCAAATCAATAGAGGTAAATGGAAAGTGTTCAAAGAGAAATTAATGTATGCTCGAGGGCTGTAACAGGCAATTGCTGCAGTGGAGGAACGAGCAGCTTCCTGTCCTTGCTAGATGATGACAATAAGATGTTGCAGATATCTTAGGCAAAAA
This sequence comes from Pomatostomus ruficeps, assembly GCA_013400735.1. Lineage (NCBI taxonomy): Eukaryota > Metazoa > Chordata > Aves > Passeriformes > Timaliidae > Pomatostomus > Pomatostomus ruficeps. Next base: position 86,598 of record VYZT01060745.1, on the reverse strand, counting down.
AAAAAATAATTTAAAAATCCAAGGTTATGAATGAAGGTATAACCTTTAAAAGGGGATCCAACTTTTTGGGGAAAGGAATATCTTTCAGAATGTAAAGCATCTGGATTGTCAATAAGAATTAATATTATTTTCTTAATTTTTTCCCCATATAGCATTAGATCCCAAATCTCTTTTGCTGTTGGGAGGCTGAAACAGCATAAAAAACCCACCTGAAAGATCAAGTGTTCAGGAGTTTATTTACTCATTGAAACTAGGCTTATTTTTCACTTCAGCACCTTATTGGGCATTTTTTGCACAAGTGCTGGCACTTTCCCAACTCAATAAACGGCAGCAGCCCGAGCCCCTGCTAAACGTTGGGTCAGCGCAACGCAACCGCGGGATCCCCCGAAGCAAAGAGGCAGCAGGAGGGGGACAACACCCCCTGAATACCAAAAAGCTTTCGAGCTCATCACCGTACAGAGCCCTTCAGAAGTGACAGCACCCGTCAGTGCAGGCCACAGTGCAGCAGAGAGACAAACACTCATTAATTTGTCACGGGTAGCGCGAGGTTGCGCTCGGCGCGGCGGAGCAGCAATCCGGTTTGTTGATTTTCCTGCTTATCTGTTTTAGGGCCAGCGGGTGTGCGAATGCAGCCTGGGATCAAAATGGGAATTTGCAAACATGGATTACATCCAATTTTGGTTCTAATTCTCGGCGGAGTTCTTACACTTTTTCTTTTTTTTTTTTTTTTGCAGTAAGCTCCAGGTAAATGCTAAATACGAGGATACCGTGAGGAATACTAACCAGGGCCTGGGAGGATGTGGGTTAGGCTCTCGTTTTCAGGGGGAGCTCATAGCTTGAAGTGCACATATGCACATTAATGTCTCATTTATCTTTAATAGTATTTGAAGGAACTATGTGGGTGCTGGCTGAACTGAGTGCAGAGAGGAAGACAGAGTGAAGCCTCAGATGGTTGGCGTAACATTCCCAGAAGGAGAAAGGGAAATATCTCGCAGTCTTGCACTGTAAAATATTTAAACAAACAAACAAGTGGGTTTTCCCTCTTGGTGCCTGCCAGTATTTCATCCTGCTAATCTCTCTCTGAAATGCTAGAACATGTTTTTATATAGATTACAAAAATGTGAGCTGCAAAGGTGCGTGTATACTCCGAGGACAAGGCAGGCAGAGCAGGAACATTAGTTCAAAGGCTCTGAATATAAGTTGCTATTGCAAAGCAAGTGGTTTTTCTTTTGAGCCCCATGAGTGAACAGAAGGGCAGAGCACAAAATTATGTTCACTTATTTTTCCCAATGACTCCGCTTTGGTGCACTTGACCAGGGGGTTACGGTGATGTTTTGGAGGTGCATTATAGTAATGAGATGTAAAAAGCATACAGGGGAAAAAAAAACCACTCAACCCCCCCAAAATTTGCAACCTTTCCTTAGAAGACTACACGTTTTTTTTAATCTATTTTGGAAGCACAGCTCACTTCTTAGGAAAGATCACAGAAGTACCCAGCATGAGCAATTTTCCCTTTTTCTCTCTTTGGCAGCTAACTACTTCCTCCAGGAACCTCAGTATTTCTACCATTGAAAAAATAAAAGAGTGAGAACTGTTGAATAAAGACAATGGACTTCAAAGAGGTGGATGGGGGGGACTGGCAGGTAACATTCCCCTGGGAAGGAATTCTAAGGGAAAAAGGAAACCAGGTTAGCTGACCATTTTAAGAGACAAAAAAAATTGGTACAACTATCCCAACGCAGACAAAAGATGTTAAGAGGCCAACGTGTTTGCATTCAGAGCTCACTAATGACCTGAAAATCAAAAGTGAATTGGACACAAAGTTGAAACAGGACACAGGTCTAAGGGAGTGTATAAATAGACAGCACAGGCACGTGGGGACGGAATCAGAATGGCCAAAGAGCAAAGCGAGTTAACACCTGAAGGGCAGCAAAAGCCATGAGAAAGATTTCATAAATACACGAGAAATCTGAGAGAGAGGAGGAGGATGGGTCAATCAGCAGGAAGAAAAAATGAGCACAAGACAGGTGAGGCAGAAAGGGAAGAGAGGCTGAAACCTCCATGGCTGCGTTTTCACACACAACACGAAGTTGGTGCTGACAAGAGCCTCCACACAAATTAAAAGTGACAACAAGGTAAGTAGGGCTGTAGGCTGGAATAGAGAACAGGTTAACGAATATTTAGTTAAGCTGGATGTAATCAAGTCAGAAAGGCCTGACGAAATTTGCCCTGCAGAGATGGAGCCATTGCTGAATAATTAGCCATTCTCTTCAAGGACTTGTGGATGACAGGTGACATCCCAGAACATTGCGAAAGGGCAAACAGAGTACACCATCTTTTAAAAGGAGGTAAGACCGACTAAAGGAATTATGGACAAATCAAGCTAAAGTTCAATACACGGAAAGATCCTGGAAAAAAATGAGTCAATATACAAGCGTCCATGAGGATAATAACGTGCCAAGGAGCAGCCAATATCTGTTTGATTGGAGCAAATAATAAATATCAAATAATCTGTTTTCCATTTTGACAGTGTAATTGGCCAGGTGGGAAGAGTAGATATGATCCACATTGACTTTGAGTAAGGCTTTAATATGGTTGCACACAGTCCCACCAAAGGCAAATTGAATAATAGAATCTAAGAAAAAATATCCCACGTTCTGAGATGAACGCTTAAAAAACATAAAGTCAGAATGTTGTTATCAATGATTTGCTAACAACCTGGGAGGACACAGCAAAGAAGCTCTCATGAGACCTCATAAATGAGTCTGGTCCCGTTTAATACTTTCATTAATGATCCGGCTGATGGAATTGCCAATCTGCTTGCAAACTCCAAAAATGAAACCAAGCTGTGCACACTTTAGAGGACACGAATGTCATTTGAAGAGATCTGGGTAATGAAGAGAGATGGTCTGGAATCAGGGAGATGAAATTTAATAAAGGCAGCTGCAAATGATCACACATAAAGAGAAAAAGCTTCATGTACTTGTGAAAGGAGGCCTGGCTGACCTGGAGGCATGCTGTGGGAAGGGGCAGGGATGACCAGTGGGACAGGAACCTGCTTAGTTACACCACCAGTGTGGTCAGGGCCTGCATGAATGACACTGGGATGTCTCACTGGGCATGGGCTGGGAGAGACATTGGGAACAAAAGTCTACACACTAAACAAGCCAAAGAGTCTTTAAGGGCCACCCTTCCCTTTCCCTCCAGCCCTGTGTTTGTGTGATTTGACCATCACCATAATGGCAACGAGCAAGGACCAGCTGAGGAGGGGACTCACTGCACAAAGCACTCTGCAAACACAAAACAAAGCAGAGCTCCTACTCCACTGAGCTTGCAGCAACTCCTGCAAATGAGGCCGACAAAGCGCAGCAACGTGAGAGGTTGGAACACAGTTGAGGGAGCAAAATGTCTTTTGTGCTTTCTCATCACTCCTATCACACGATTTTTTCTCTCCTTAACCACATCCTGTGACTCAAATCTCAATCTCTGCTGAGAGCAAGTTCTAGGACACACAGTTCCTTAAAAAAAAGCAACAAATCAAACCCACAAGACAACCTGGAAGCCAAGCTTCCTTGAGCTGCAGAGAAACCCTGCGTGGATCCGTCTCTGGCAGCTCAACGCTGCCAAGCTTCACACAGACTCCTCCTCGTGCTCAGAAAATCCTGCAGCATCTGCCTTCAGGTGCCTTTTGATGATTTCCCTGCGTCTTCAGATGCCGGGGTCACTATGGTAAACTGTACACCTGAGCAAACACTGAGTTCCTGACTCGAGGGTTAAGTGCAATGCAGGACTGGTTCTGTGTTTAAAGCAACGCCACCTCTGCAGGAGCATTTGAAGCAGGCACCCTCCAGCCAGCAAGGAAGGCTTTAGGAAATATTGCTAAAAGCCTCCACGTGAGCCTGAATGATGGCAGTGAAATTAGAAGCAGAAAGGTAGACTGAGTACTAGACAGAAACAAAAGCTTGTGCTTCTGTTCTCAGAATTGAGACACAAATCTTTACTCACCAGCTGGAATTACTGTAAAATGTGTTCGGCGTCAGCAGAGAACACAAAATTGCTCGGTAACTATGAGCCACGTTAATTTTAGAGGCAGGAATGGATTCTTACATTGTAAAAGTCTTCACATTTTAGGTACAGCAGTGGCTGGTGCACATATAGCAAAGGCAACCCAAGAGTTACGAGAGCAGGAAGGTGAGAAGGTTTTCCACAAATTCCTGTCATGCCTTGCTGCCTCTCTTTCCCTTGGTGAAAGGCCAAATAGGATTGAACTCCTTGTGGCTTGTCAGATGTGTTATCCAAAGGAAGCAATAAAACGGAAGCACACATGGAACTGAAATGTTGGGCATGTCTGGAAAAGGTGGGGAAAATCCAGGTCTCCAGGCAGTTGTCCCAACAGGCAGCCAAACAGGCCACCAACCCAAAAGCAGACGGAAGGAGAGATGACATTCACACACAGCGCCTTGAACAACATCTAACTCTGGCTCAGGAAAACCCACATCACGGAGCCATGCAGATTTCCCTTCACCACAGCCCCTCAGCCAACTGCAGCACATTTCTTCTCTTCAGCCAGAGATTTCCTTATGTACAAAGCAAAGGAGAACCCAGCAGCTGTAGCTCGCTCTGCTCTCCACCCTGCCCTCCCAGCCCAGGGTTGGCTGCTCCATCTTACCCAGAATGATCCCGTTGGGCTCCTCGGGCGGCTGCCACACGATGCGCACGGACGTCAGCCTCACCTCGGGGAACACCAGCCTCACGGGGGGCCCGGGGGCTGCAAGGCAAAGCAGAGCTCAGGGCAGATCTCAGGGCAGAGCTCAGGGCAGCAAGGGCTGCATGCCAGAGGGGTCACGAGTTTCCTGCTCCCCCTGTTCAGAGTCACAGCCCAGGCTGCATCTCTGCTATAATGGTTGGAAGCTCCTGTGCATGTGCACAATACACATTTATTCTGTACACATCCTGACCATGGGTAGAGGCTTCCAACACCCTCAGACACCACACACAGCACAGACCAGTGCACCCTACAGTGGTTTGGTGCTGCACCAGGAGCTCTGCAGGATTTTTCTCACTGGTGCAACTGAGAACACACCACGAAGCAAGACACCAAGCTGCCTTTGCAGAGAGTTATATGGCTGAATCCACTCCATACCTGTTGGAATTCAATAATATCCCCTCTCTGTGTCATCAGCACCAGCTTTGAGCTGCTTCCTGGCTTTACATTTGCGTCTTAAGCACCGAGGTGTGAGCAGGAGAACCCGAGGCAGGTGAGAGGCACATTAACACAGACGGCCTGACCAGCCCAGGTTCACGAGGTGAGGGGATGCTAATTCATCCATTCCCATCCATGAATTTCCCCCTTCAGCACAAATTCCACCTGCATTACTCCTGGTGATACTTTTAATTAAGTTGAGCCCAGAGGAGACACAACATATTTATGTCAGGGGTATGGAGATGGAAGAACAATTTGTTTCATTTGCCAACATGCACTTAAGGAGGGAACTGCTATAATGGGGTTATCCAAAACAAACAGTTTTAAGTATTTCTCATTACAGCCTGATATGTACATTTCACTGAGTGCTTTTTCTCTCCCTGCAGAGTTCTGCTAACAGTAATTTTTCTTATTTTCCCTTTCAAAGAAAAGTCAGGTCCCCACACTGGGAGTATGCTGAGAAAAAGGCTAAAAAAATGTCAGGGAGTTGTTGTCCCTGCTCCTGACCCCACATGCTCCCACTCCTTGTTCCCTGCACCGCATGGAAAATGTTTTGTTAAGCCAGAAATCTAAATGTGTTTTCAGACAAACCAAATTACCTTAATGAATTTGCTTGAGTAAACCAATGTTTAGTCCATTATTATTTTGAAAAGATTTTGATGAGAAAGAGCGAGACTTAAACAGAAGCCTCTCACACTGAGCTCAACCTATTTATTCCTGAAAAGGTAATGAAAGTAAAAGCAGCTTTAGCATCTGTAGAGCCAAAAATATTTCAAGAGCTGAAGCAAATTACTGTAGAATTCCAACAGCAGGAATGCTTCCACCACACCAGAGTGCTCAGGGGGTGCTGCTTGGGTTCCTCCAGCACATCCAACTGCTCTGGGAACCCTGGGAAGTGCTGGAGGCACTTCCTGCCAAAGGAAGCTGGTGGGATCATCTTTCAAGGTCAGTGGCTTATTCTTTCGGGGTAAAAAAAAAAAAGGAGAATGGATTAGTGAAGTTGCAAATTCCGTCTTTTTCCTTCAGTCCAATCAGACCCAGATTTGTTTATTGCTTTCAATTGCAGAATTTTTTGGGGTTTTTTTAAGCATGATTGAACTTCAATAGGAATTTATAATTGGGCTCTAAAACTGTCTTCAATAGAAATTATCTCCACCAAGCTTCAGAGTTCAATATTGTAAGGTTTTTTTCCTCTTCATTAGCTGCAGGGAAGGAAGAAATAGGGAACACTGGTTTTCTGTGCTTTTGCCAGACCCTCAGCCCATGACCAAGGGGATACAGCTGAGTTACACCAGGTACAGCTAATACCCTTTGGGTTCAAAGCTGAAAAAAAAAAAAATTCCCCCAAAATACAAATATTTGTTGCCTACCCTTGCACTGCTAAAAGAAAGCAGCATTAAAAGGTTGGATAAATCCGATGGTTATTCTGGCAAGCTTTGCACTCACCATCATCCTTGGTTCTCTCTGTCACTGCCGGGGAGCTGGGGACCCCGTCCCCGATGCGGGTGAACGCCAGCACCTGGAGCTCGTAGAGGACGTATTTCCTCAGGCCAGAGAGCAGCACTGACTGGCTGTGGTTCCCCCTCACTGTCTGGCTCTTGGGTTCCGAGTCCAAGTCCTTTGCTTTGTAAAGGATCTGCAGGATAAACGCAGATGAGACAGGGAAGGAAAGAGATTGATGCATGAGGACTGAGGAGAAGGAGATTCCTCCTTGTCACCCAAGACAAAATGAGATTACATTCACCAATCACCCCTTTGAAAGCCAGCACACCACCTATATCTTCTCCAGCTGATTTATGAACAATAAGAATATGCAGCAGGTGAATAACATGTGTCGCTGTTGAGCCGCTAGCCGAGTGAAGAAATTGAGACGGTGAAGTGGCAAAATCTGACTTTATTATTTAATTATAAAACTTATATAGACTTTTCAAAGGTCGTCTGGATTGGGTCAATCCAAAACCTCCCCCTAGGCCGATTGGCCAGGCTAGAACTGCCCATCTTTCCCAGAGACCGTTTCAACAACATCCAAACCTTATCTTTATTTATAAAACATAAAAAGAAGAAGAGAAAAATTCCCATAGGAAAAAATCTGTGTTACCACAAACATGTAAGAAATACAAATTATATCCTGGTAATGCACTAAAAATCAAAGAGTATGAAACCCCAGCTGCGTACCTTGTAGCCCAGGATGAGACCATTCTGCTCAGCCTCAGGAACTGCTGCCCACGTCAGCAGGATCTGGGTCGAGCTCACGGCTTCAGCAGAGACATTCTCAGGAGGAGCAGAGGGAACTGGAACCACACAGCATTACCGGAGAGGAGAAATAGGTCAGATATATCAGATCATTTTGCTCCATCTCCCTGCCTGCCTGGGGTACTTCCAGGATCCCATAGAAGAGTATTCAAACCCAAAAGGACTGGAATACGCTTTAGACAATCCCTTCTCCTCTTGTATTCGTTCTACATCATCTTCATATTTCAGCCTGTCTCAAAATTTCCTGCCAGTTCATCTCAGGAACGACAATGTTTGTAAAGAGCTAAACATTTAATACTTATCAGTGTCTACAGACAGACAGTAAATATTGACAGCTATGAATAAATTTCAAGTTCTATATATTTGCAGTAATTAGAACCCAGTTTAAATTCCTGGACTGCTCCAGAAGCCTGCCTCCCAGTATTTCTTTCCCATACATTTTATTCCCTATGCCAAAAGCCGGAAATCTCTCTGAATGCGAGTTTATCTTACAGCACGATCTGTTCGAACAAGAAGTTTTATGCCCCCGTGGCTTCCTATATTATCTGAAAGGAAATTATAGCATCTTGTCTCGAGCTGGCAATAATTTCCCCCCCTGGACTGCACTCCCACTTCAGTGAGAAGTTCTTTAACCTCTGCAGCCCTCTGATGCTGTGACGGCGCTCAGCATTTGCAATCCATCAATTACAGATGGATACATTAGCACAAGGTGTGTTTGCAGGGAGGGATACGGTGTCAATGAGAGATGCCTGTTTCATTTACGCCGCAAAATTGGCTCTTATGAAACTGGAAACATCATTAGGACTGATGGCACAGGAACGCTGTAATTTTCTCTGACTCCAGAGAGGAGCAAACTTGCATTTTTCCCATGCCATTAAAACTCCAAGTGCTGCAGAACCACAGAAGTGCAGCTTTTTGTAGGCAGGCTTTAATAGCCTGTCACGTTATGCAAGCAGGATGGGAGGCTATTTTTAAGGGTTCACATTTTACGCTGCCCTTTCGCATTTTTCCCCCGTGGCATTTCCAGCATCTGCAGGGCACAATCTTTTCTAAAGCCTGATACACCTGTCAGAGCTCAAGAGAACACTCACCAAGTTATGTTACACAAGCACTTAGGGACAGTGAGGCTTGATTAGGGCCTGAATATATCACAAAAAGCAGCCCAAATCTGTGCCAAAGGAATGCTTTCCTGGCTGTCCGAAAGAAAGAACAGATCTGGTTTTGGAGGAGAGCTCCTGAAGCTCCTAGCAACGTGAATGAGATAATGAGGGTGACACCAGAATTAATATCAACTGAAAAAACCCACCCCCAGAACATGTCACCCCCACCCCTGTGCACTCAAGTTTAACAGAAGAGAGAGTAATTTCTGAAACAATTTCCCTGATACCAATTATTTGGGGCATGAGAAACAGAGCACCATCACATGACACTGCAGCAGACTAAAATCCAATTTTTTTCCCCCTCCAACACTGAAGAGTCTTTTAATTTTTTTTTTTTTTTTTTTAAATCTTCTCCCAGATTTATCCCCCACAAGGATATAATTATGTTAAAGGAAAATAGATTGCCAGGAGCCATGAATGTCTTTGGATATCTGCCATCACTTTATCTGTAGATCTTCACAAAGAGCTACTCCCACATGAATCACTCCTGGAGAGAGAAAGGATGGAGGTGGGTTGCAAGAAACCAGGATGTGTAGAGGAAAGCAGCCCTTTCCAGCCACATTTATTTCTATTTTATCTGGTTTGAGGCCTTGCAAGAGACAAAAAGTTACTTTATTTTACAAATATTTCTTTTCCTCTTTGATCAGCAGCCAGGAGCTCTCCCGAATTCACGGAAGGTGGAGGCTGTGCCCAGGCTGCTCCCGAGGGCATCCTGGCTTTGGTGTGTGGATGAGAAAGGAGGGAATGCGCTGCCTGAAGGTTCCTGAGCCCAGACCCCTCTCAGTTCCCAGTGACAGACAAGCTGAGTGTCCCCTCTCACTGGAAAGGAATCACCCAATGCCTGAATGGCAGAAATCCTTGTGTTCATCGAGCGAGCTTTAAATCTTCAGTTCTCACCTCGGTGCCGAGAATTTTATTCGAATATGAATTCAGGACCTGCGAGTGATTTTATGGATCTTATTGTTGCAGGTCTTTTATCAAGGAACAGGCTTTCATCGACCCTTTAAGAAGGAATTGAAAGGTAACCTTCACTCCTCTGACCCATCTCCTCTCTCAGGAAGCCGTGATTCAAAGAAATTAGAGTTTGCTAAGACTAATTAGTGAGTGAGGCACATAATCCCTCTTTCCTCTGCAAGCTCCCTCCTCTAACACTGCTTTCCTCAAACTGTTGCACTGATAGACTTTGTTATAAGCTCCAAAAGCTGGGTTCTCATTAGTAACCTGCGAGAACAGCACAGGAGCCAAGCAACGGTGTCCAAAAAAATCCCAGAGCCTGAACAAAACGAACCGGAAACGCAGGAACTAAACGATGAGCTAATCCAGCAAACTGCCAGCACGCAGCTCTTCACAAGATCAAACGCAGGGAATCACAGAGTTACTGGCACTTTGCACTGGAACTTCAATAACAGCTCAAGTTTTTAAGGTTATCCACGTTGGCATCTAAATTCACGCATCCTCTTTCTACATCTGACACGGCCACATCTGATATACAGCAAATTATGTCGTTTTATGTCTCTAACTGGGCCAACAGGAGATTTTAATAAGCTAGTTGGTATTCTGGCTTTCTAGGAAAGCTGGAGAGTGGGATGCAGCGGTTCTCTGCATTTTTGCAGCTCGTTTTAGCTGCACATCCCTCACTCTTTTCGAAAGGAAAAATTAGAGTGGCACTTTGTGCACCTGATGTCAGGTGAGAAGTGCGGATTTCCAGCAAGGTTCACGGCAAAACTCTGCAGCTGCAGCACAACCACCCTGCCTATGAAACCAGGTACTGCAGGGCAAATGCTCCGCTTGTGCAAACTGACAAATTCCTGCACTGACACCGGACCACATCTGAATTATCGAGAGACGCTCCATCAGAGCACAGTGCCTGCTCCGGGAAGGTCAGCCCCCCGAGCACCGGGAGATTGATCCTTGCCACAGATGTGTGCCCGCGCTCCTACAGCAGCTCATCCTGTACGACAAGTGTACACATTCATGTAGCTGAATATTAAGAGCACAAAACCCATTAAGGCACTGGGTGAGCTGTACCTGAGATGAATTTTTCTGAAAGCACGAGGGTCTGTCGCTAAGAGGGAGCAGCCCTGCCAAGGTTGTTCTAATACATCAGACGTCTCTGCATTTCCTTGCTTTCTCTATATTGGACCTACTGTCGTTGTCGATTTATTGAGTGGAAACTGAGCTTGTTACTCTGCAGTTATTTTACACTGTAAAATTTAATGAGCTATTTAATTTCTAACGTTACAAAAACATTTGGGATTGATAGAACCTGTCCTGTTTAAAAATCCTAATTCATCTCCCTCCACCTTCAGCTGCTTGCAACCCTATCCCAGATTTTCATTTTAGGATTTCCCAACTGTTTTTCAAGCCTGTGTTACCAAAACCTACAGCATTGTTTATTCTCTCACAGTTTCTTTGGTTTCAATTTGTTTAATATTCGAGAGCTTCAGAAACGGGTGAGCACTTGTAATGACATGCCCCGCTGTTGTTGTTGGCATTTGTGCTCAGCTATCGGTGCTGTGATTGCACAACCTAAACCAAACAAATGCTCAAACAGAGCTTTATTTTCAATAAAGATTTTGGGCTCCAGTGGCTGCACTGCCAGCAGATACCACGACCTGCTTTAGTGCCTGGGCTCGACTCCTTATCTCCTTGGACGGGGTGAAACATGGAAGCAGGAGTTGTGCCAATGCAGCACCCCACGGTCCTGGCCGAGGCACCTCTGGCCAGCTGTGAGGGATGTTCACAACCCCCAGCACCAGCAAAACCAACTTTCCTAAGGCTCTGTATCTAAAAAACGGAAAAAGAAATATTTAGGACACCTGCTTTTGAAGTGCTTTGAAAACATAAGCGATAAACAGAATTTTTCTTACAGTTCTGAAGACAGACCTGAAAGTGCTTTGACCTTTCTCTCCGGCTTTAAATATCTTTTATTTGCATTTTAACCCCATTTGACTGTGCATACAGGTTAATTCCAGATTCCCTGAAGTGCTTGCATACAGTTTGCTGCTAAGCCAGCAGATCTTGTTTATTCTAAATCTGAGAAGATACAGCCAAAAGTCTGAGCCCTGACTTGCTCTGTGCGAGAAATCAGATGTCAGTATCAAAGAAAACACATGGAAAGAAACAAATGAGTCCTCGCGGCCGAGATCACAGCTTTGTGTTAATTTGATCCCGGGTTCTGTGTGCCTCCCACAATCAGCTTCAAGTCAACCTTCCCTTAATACTGCCCGAGAAAATGCCAGATCCACGCGTAACCTCTGATCTTTAGATGCTGAGCAAGAGCGCTGTAATCCTGAGGTTTTATGAAATGACTTAATCTCAGTGTTTACCACATTTCAAAAGAAGCGTTTCAAGAGCAGCGGAGGGGCGCAAGTGGAGGATGTGATATCTTTTTATTACGACTCAGAACTGTTTTGTCTGGGCCGTGCTATCTCTAACTCCAGCTCGAGCCGTCTGTAAAATACCTCTGGCAATCGCCTTTCAATTACTCCTTCCCCAAGAGCAGCACTGCAATGGAGGGGGTGGCTTTGTTTAGCCTCCTCCCTGGCTACTTCAAAGCAGAGTTATCGGAACCAGCAGACCAAACCCTGCCGTGCCTGGTCTCACTTCCCACCAAGTAACACTGCCTGGTACACAGGGCACAAGAAAAATCCGAAAAAAAATAACAGGAAAAAAAAAATCAGCGTTGAACCTTGCATAAACAAACGTCATAAAGAGATTTATCATTAAACTTTTAAACCACATGTGTCACCCACTTTGTCACTAATGTGCAACGCAACTTTTCATTTCCCAGGTGCGTGTAGGGCAGGTCTGGAAACAAGTTTTGGGGAAGTCAACATCTAGAGAGCAGCTTTTCAGTACATGCCTTCGCTGCTGCTCCTGAGCTAACAGTAATTTACTGGTGCCTCAGAGTGACAGTTTCCTTCTGATATTTGAAGTCTCTGTGCTTGCCTGGACAATTCAGCTCAACAATACAGCCCTGCTGCTCCAGGTCTGTGTGCAGGTTATGTCTACGCAGCCTTGTACACACAATTTTGCAAGGCAGGTTTGAAAGCGTGCCATCCAAGAGCTCCGGTAATTATTTTATTTCTCTCTGTGTAATCAGCTCTCTAACGTGACTTGTGCCCTTTTAGAATTATTTGGTGCTTGAAATGAAATTTCAGGTAACCACAGCTGTGAGGAAATGTGCCTCAGACTAGAAGCAGACAGGGAAAAGGTGAGGATTAGGGGCCATGGGGTACTGGGGAGGAAGAGGAGGTCATTGAGAGAGCACTTTGCAGCCAGAAAAGTCTCTCTGCAAGCTTCTCCTTGTGCTGTCCACACTGGGGCAGAAATGGGGAGAGGTTGTTTTGTCTACTTTAAATAAAAACCCTGAAGGTTTGTGCATGAAAGCAGGGTAGGAATAAAAAAAGAGATAACCCCCTCAAATGTCTGTATGTCTTTCTGCCTTCAGTGCATCTCAAGGTTGTTTTTTTTTAATTTAATTTCAGATTTAACAGCTCAGCAAGCAAAAAAAACCCCACCCAACAACCAAACACCAAACCAAGAAAATTAAACCCCGAACAAACGGGCAGAAAGTGGTGAATTTCTGGGGTTTTCTGTGGCAGCAGAGGTGGTGCTGGGACTCACCCGACTCCCGTGTGCGGCCCCTCACGGCCTCGCTCCAGGGCCCTGCCCCGATGGCGTTGAAGGCCTGGATCTGCAGCTCGTACTCCGTCCACTCCTGCAGCTCCTCCACGGTGCACTCCCGCGCCAGGCGGTCGCTGATGACCTTCAGCAGGGCTGGGGACAGCGGGTCCGGGCGCCACACCCTGACCCGGTACCCCACGGACTCGGGGTTCCCGTTGTACTGCGTGTCCGGGAGGGGCTGCCCAACGACATGAAAACACAACAGCCCCGTCAGCCAGGGCTGGCCACGCCACCTCCCACAGCCGCCTGAACCCAGGCAAGGCCAGAGTGATGCCTGATGGTTTTTTGTCTTTTCTTTTTATACATTTTTTACACATTTTTATACCCTTTCCCTTTCCTTACACCCTTTCTATTTCCTTGTACCTGTAGCACTGCATGTTTATAACTTTGTAGTTTGATATTGAGCTCAGCTTGGGGGTTCTCTGAGGGGAGCAGACAGAACATCCCGAGTGTCTCCAAAGCAGAGGCTCCAGCCTTGCACAGAGCCTCTTCTCTGGAACAGGTTTTTTAAGCCAGGCTGTAGTCTCATTTTGGGGAGATAGGGGGACAATTACCTCATTTGTTAAGTTTCTTATTGGGGATTTTAGGTAGATCTGCTAATCTGGGAGGTCCATAAAATTGTATCTGCGTTGTACCCAGGGGATGCTTTTCAGCTGTTCCCACCTGTGACGAGTTGTGCACCCAGGATCTCATAAAAACCACGGTAATACCCTTTTTCCCCTGTACTGCTGTGTCTGCCTCTTATTTTTACCAGCCATTAAGGCATCAATAGGAAGGCAAAACAAGACCAAGAGGTTGATTTTTCTGGTTTATGCTTCACGATCACTACATTTCTGTGCTGCTTGGAATTCTCTTTTTTTGATTTTTAGCCTCATTTTCAGCCAAGTAGGTTTGCTCACAAAACCAAGCCCTTGCTGTGGGTGTATCAACAGAGATGATATGAATACAATATATTTCAGAGCTTTGTGATTAATTATGGAAATGAATGATAAATTGCTGAAGCATGTGACAAATTCATTTATCGTACTTTTTTAACTTTTTTTTTTACCGACTCTCTGCCTACTCATTTATCAGCAGAGATTTATTCTAGTATTCTAACTCCCCAAGCAATTTCAGAGATTAGAATATGAAATAATTAGCCTACTTCATGAAGTTTGGAGTTTTTCTGCTGCAAAACTAACTACGCGATGCCACGGATGGCTGCGATTTGGTTCTGATTCACTGGGAAAGCTGGATACACATTAACATTTCACAGCTTAGAAGACTCTACCCCGCAGGCATGCAGGGCTAGAAACGTGACCCTCATTCTGCAGGAAGGGAGGAATTCCCAGTTCCCAGGGGAAAACCGATTCACCTGCAGGTCTTGAAATAAACGAGATTAAACACTTTCAAATATTGATGTTATTAAGCATGAAAACGTTTATCAGGTCATTTTTAGCTGTGGCTGTTGCTCCTCCTGAACCCTGCACAGTTTGACTCAAGGAAAACGGGGCTCCCAGGCAGCACAATCTCCATGTTTTAAAGGTTCTTAAAACAATCTGGAGTTAATTTTGATGGAAGATATGTAGGTCTGGATACAGAACCAATGTGGGCGTGATATTCACACAGAAAAGCCATGACAAGGTTCTCTGGGGCCTGTCAAAGGAACTGCATTGGCTCCTCTGTGGGGAGTGAGGTGACACCTTCAAGCTTCGTGTTTTGGCCTGGCAAGGCTCAGAAATAAGTGCAGTGTCCTGGTGAGAAACTGGAATTATTCCCTTCCAACAGGAGAAAAACCCTCTTGTTCCCAGCCCGATTTTGATTTGCAGCCATAATGAGTTTATGCATGGGAAAGCTAACATTTGGGCAGAAGGAAACCTGTGCTTCATCAACTTCACACCGCAGTAACCCCGGTGGAAAATTCTGCCTAACAGGGGTGAAGAAAAACCATTCTGGAGCCGGTTAATTGCCAAGTAAATCCCAACGTGGCAACTCTGCAGGTAACTGAGAGAGGCGAAGGGGCACAACGATGTCAGCGATTGCCGCATCTTCACAATTAATCATTTATCTCTGCGTTTTAGCGCATAATTCCACACCGTTTCAGCCAAATCTCATCTTCCCACAGGAGTGCCAGCCTTGCTGCTGCTGCACCTCAGCTCTGGGAGCCCCAGGATGCTGCCCACGGCCGGGGTGCACCTTCTGGGGACCGTTTTGTACGGAGCAAACACGCGAGCCCCGGAAAGCGGCAAATTGGCTCGAGTGCTGCGTTCCTGCCCTGCGTGTTGACCCAGGCTGTGGTCCTGGAGCTCCTCAAAGCCAGGCTTTTACACACAGGCACATTCCCCTGATGAAGCGGCAGAAACAGCGGCAGCAGGCAATTTATTTGATTAATAAGGCACTTAAGGCAAAGCTCAGATTTCCGACCGCTCTGGAAAAGGAAACGCTTTGGCTGTTGCTCCTTCGCGCTCGGAGGAGGCGCTTCGGGAGGGCTGGCGTGGCCCTGGGGGAGCAGCCCCATCCCCACACCCCAGCTCCCTCCATCC
The DNA here is from genome assembly GCA_013400735.1 of Pomatostomus ruficeps. Lineage (NCBI taxonomy): Eukaryota > Metazoa > Chordata > Aves > Passeriformes > Timaliidae > Pomatostomus > Pomatostomus ruficeps. The sequence continues at coordinate 70,771 of VYZT01060745.1, read as the reverse complement.
CCATGTCCCTCGAGCTGCTCACCACCCATCGCAGCCACAGGCTGGTCTCGCTGGCTGTGCGCACGGTGACGCTGCCGGGGGCCACGTCCGGTGGTGCCTGCAGGGTCTGGATGACCCGCGAGGGTTGGCTCAGCGGGCTGGGGCCCACCACGTTCACCTGCCGCATCCGGAACCTGCAGCAGGGGGGGAAAAGAGGCAGCGATGCCGCAGTCAGGGCCTGGGAACGCTCCCTGGCTTCTCCAGGGCGGGAGCAGGGGTGGAAAACCACAAATTAAGGGCTTTTGGAACGCTCCGCGAAGGTCGCTGTGCACGGGTCCCCTTTGTATTTGCTGCTGAATGCTTGATGGTAACTGCTTTCAGATCCTCTCAGGTATTTAAAAAATGAAAATGAGATTAGCTTAGGGTCTATTAGAAACTTAGGTATTTGTGTGAGAAATTTATGTTAATTATACCAAGCCTGATGAGCTTATGCTGGCAGTAAGTGATTTTCTCTGGCGATGCTTATACAATGCATTCAGAAAGGTATTAAAATATCAAACTTGGGATAGTCTCTTTCCCTGTCAATATAAAAAATATACCGGTGATAACATTTCCCCTCAATTACTCGTTGAAAGAGGCTGATTTATCCCCGTGCTGCATTTTCAGCCTTCCTGCACAAGAAAGATTAAGTTATTTAATATGGATATGCATCTTTAAAAAATACCCTGTCTGCTTGAAACCATCTCTCCTACAATAGCAATCCTTACTGGGTCACAAAAGATTTAGGGAAATCTTTTTTTTTTTACAAGGAGCACCATATAATTAAGATGTGCTGTACATTTCAGATTCTCTCACCCCTCATGAGCAATTGGAAGCACCCAGCACTCGCACATAAATACGTGACCTGCTCGTATTAAACGCTTAATTTTTGGACCTCATGGCTGAGCTGGGGAAAAGGATGAGCCAGTCAACACAGCAGTGTTTGTTTACCTGCTCTGATCTCCCTCCAAAGCGCACTGAAGGAAACACATTAAACAAACACTGTCCTGATTTCACTCTCAAACATTGGCCCAAAATGCAGAAACCAAGAAGGGCCTGTAAAGATGTGCTCTGATAATCAGCTCTCACCACGCATTTCCTCGGTGGGCAATGACTGAAGCTGATCAGGGGACAACAAATCCATTTGGCAACAGCCTTCTAGGTTTCAAAGATTTGCATAAAATTGCACAACGCTGAAGCAAAACCGACAAAGCTCCTATCGGTGTGTGCAGGAGAGAAAAAAACTCGGAAAAATTCAGGAAGCTGCCTTAAAATGAAAAAAATCAAAGGGTGCCAGATGGGTGAAAGATCCCAGCACAAGTGGGATCACTCCAGAATTTAATGAATACACGAGAGAAATGAGATGTAAGAATAAAATAATCCAAGAAGTTTAATGACTGGGAAAAAACAATCCCCCAAATGTCTCATATTCTCCTTCATTATTTGCTATGCCAAAGATGTCTCTCCATGCACCTGTCTGGGTGTTCCAGTTTTCCTTATTCTTCACAGACAGAGAACCTTGAACTGTGGTACAACCCGCACTTCACTGCTCACCCCCTCGCTCTTCAGCTTTAAGGATCCACCTTTATGAGGAGAGCCAAATCCTCTTAACCTGGAGATAATTTTCCTAAACCTCTGCACCAGAAATCTCTGCTCGAGTTCAAAAAAAATTTTCAAAGACCTTTTAGTAAAACGTTTAGCTCTGGAAGATGAGGTTTAAAACACTTCAGTGGAGAGTTAGTGAGAAATTCAATATGTTCCTAGGTTTGTGACCAAGGGGAGAAAATTAACGTGCCAGCACTGAGTCAGTTGTAAATTACCTGGACTCTCCTTGGTTGCACCTACTCCTGGCTTACAACAGCACACGGGTTCGTTAATAGCCCCTTCAGCCAGCACAAAATGGACAAGTTTTAGAGAGCTGATTTAACACTTGCCACTGGATCTCCTTTCCACCAGCCTCTGCATTAGCGAGCTGGGTCAGGAAAGTATTTTTCATTAGGGTTGAGTACCTCAGATTCTCCAATCTTGTCTACACTGCGGCATTGCTTGGATTGGATTGATTTAAAAATCAATCTCGTTTAACTGGGGTGCACCCACAATGCAGAGTCACCTCAATCAGTCGAGGCATTGCTTATATCTATTAAGCTTAACTTGGTAAATTCCTATAAATAAAGGTTTCATCTAACTGATGTTACCAAATTAAGTTAAATCAATGAAGGGATGTTTAAGCTGGTGCAAATATATAATTACAGGTTTGCACCAGTTTAACTACGATTGATTCGTCACTGGCTGATGTTCCACTCGTGCTCCCTTCAGGGAGGGAAGGCACAGGACAGCACTTACCTGTAAAAGCATCTCCCTGGGCACCTGAATTTCCTTCTTCATGTTATCAACTGGATTGTATGGAAATTACAATTACCAATATCAGATTAGTAATTTTAAGTATAACCTACAAAAACAGCCAAGCTTATCCCTTTTGTTCAGATTATAAAACCCAGCCAGATGTTTCTGATTAGGAAAGCTGCTCCATGCTGCTATTTACTCATTTTTTTTTCCACGCTGCAGCTAATTACCTGCTGTTCTTACCTGTAATGAGTGTAAGGAGTGAGGTTTGGTACCTCCAGCATCTGAGCATCAGGTTCATTCTCCACCTCATGAAGAGTCACCCATTCTTCTTCATCACCCAGCACACCAACCTGGACAAGGGAAAGGCAAGAAGGAATAAAATATGTAAAAATATATAAAAATAAATATATACAACCTCTTTTACAATGTGTGTCACTACAGCAGTGGAAGCACAAATGCTGTTAAACAGTTTTTATCCAGTTAATACTAATTTTTTTTACATGATGAGGCACTAGTTGTTTGTGAAGAGAAAACACAGCCAAGTTAGCCAAGTCTCCTTGTACCTGATGGGACTTTGCTGGATCCTGTGATAAGATCCATTCCAGGAAAAACACCACGAGAGCAATAATACCCTGCTCAATCTTCCTGCTACAATACAAAAGTATCAAGTAGTAATAGGAGAGAATGAAAAATAGCCTTGATAATAACTTGCAGGAACTGATGCATACTAAATAAGTCTCAATGGAGGCAAAATGCCATGGAAATGAAGACAGAGAAACAAGAACAAAGTCAAAGAACAAAAGTGTTTTAACCTCATCTGCTGCTCTGCACTCAGACCAGACTTTTCCACGGGCAATCCTTTGTACTAATTAATCACAACATGTTGCCCAACATGGGCCCTCAGCCACAGCAGCGTTCGAAGGGGCTGAACTGTGATGAGAATTGAGCATTGCTTTCCTTGCAGCTTTCTGGAGAGCAAATGAAGATGAAGCAGGACTTAAAAGGAAGCCAGCAGGGAAGGAGAGAAAGGCCAGAGCCTGACCTGGAAGATGCAGCATCCATGGGCAGGGCTGGGCCTGGGGAAGGGCATCAGAGAAGGGGGGATGGCCGGGTTTCACTCGGGAGATTCGCAGGTGCTGGACCAGGGGAGCTCAGGCACAGCCCTGGAATGATTCCCTCACTCTGAGCCTGTTCCTCTGGTGCTCCAGCCCTGCCACAAAGGGTGGGTTCTTCCCAGTTCCCTCACCCTGATATCCACAGTGCCCTCTGCCATCCACAGCACTGGGCAGCTCTTCCCTTGAGTGCCTGTTCAGATTTAACATCCACGGAGACACTTTTTCCTTTTCTAACCTGCTGACACTATCTGCTGCCACGGGCTGCTGTGGCAACACATCCCAGCAGCTCACAACCCTCTGTGTAAAGAGCCATTTCCTTTAATCTTTTTTAAACAGATCCCTTGCAAGTTCAGTGTACGAGTTACAGCCACAGACGCTGTCAAACACTCGACAGGCACCACAGCCCAAAGTATCTCGCATACCCCAAGCACTTCAAATAGAAAATTAGGTTTCATTCACTTTTTTCTTTTTTTTTTTCCCCTTCAGGAGAAGCAGCCTGATTTATTTATAGATGTTTTAGTTCTCCGCTCACCCAGGACTTGATGTGCTGCATATTTATGTTTGTGCATGGAGAAATGACACAAAGAAAATTAGGCCAGAGAAATCAGTTCTGCATTGCACTGTGGAAAGAAGCCTCTCTGGTCTTGCCAGCAGAGCACTGATTCCACGGAGGACGTGGCTGAGCAGGTCTTGATGGGCCTTTCAGTCTTGCTGGTGATCAAAGTCACTGCCACACACACAACATAGAAAACAGATGGTAATGAAGATTATGGACCTTTTAAAATTCCCAGTCCTAACTGAGCTCTGTGAATTGCAGTGCAGCCCATGGATGTGGAAGCTGAAGGGAAACAAGTTGAGACAGGTCTGAGTGGTAAAACAGAACATCCCTAAAGTGAGCCTGGAGAACAAAGAGTTGATAAAGAGATTTAAAAGAAAAAAATCCCTACACAAACAAAGAAAGGATGAGAGGCTTGATTTCAGCCAAGGAAACAGAGAACACTTTTTATTAAATGACTTTTCTATTAATTCTCTAGGAAGTCTACAGTAAATGCTTATTTTTGCAAACCTTGCACTGAACAGCATCACCTCCAAGTGCTGCAGCAATTGTCTAGCAACAATACACAGTGCTCTGGAGGCTGCAAATAATCTCCAGTGGTGACTAAGTTGTCTTTTGTTGTATTCTAAGAGCAGTAAGAGCTTTTTAAAATATTTCTTGCCCAACAAAATAATGAAAAACAAAACAAAATAAGACCCACAGGTTGCAATTGCTGTGCAGAGCAGGCAGGTCATTAATACACATTAAGCACCACATGGCCCAGCAGGGCTGACATTGACTCAGTGAGACAATTCCTGGTGGGCTGCAAAGGTGGGAACATTCAGGATCTTGTACTACGTCCATGTTGCTCAAGAAAAGCGTCATTTATTTATTTAATATATATGTATGTAAGTATGTATGTATTCTCAGAAGCGAGCCTTAGAAGGAAAGTGATGGGCTTTATATTTTTAACTTCCCCCAAATCTCTAGCAGATTCCAAGTTTCGGGCTCTGGAAGGAAAAGGAAATTATTTTTGCTGGAACGCTCTGATGTCAGATCAGAGGGAACGTATCAGTTTCAAGAATCCGAGTACAAAGGGATTCCCACGGGGCAGAAAGAACCACGGGCAGTGGTTGGGATAAAAGAGTCCTTTGAGGGGCAGGAGAGCCCACTCGGAGCCGCTCTGCGGAACATCAAGTGCAGTTAAAGGCGCCTTTCTTGTCGCTGTTTTCCTGGCTAACGGTGTGTGCACACTTCAGAGCGGGCTGCTGTTTGCTGACAGATCGCACGCGCTCGTGGGTGCCGTGTTCGGGGAGGCACACGAGGCACCAACTGCTTTTCTGTTGCCATCAGCACAAAAACTCCTCGAGAAACGCGCTCTGCACCTCCCCAGCTCTCTGTGCCACGGGGCCGCAGCCCCCAGGGAGCCAGCACTGCCACAACAACAACGCCTCTGTCCCCCGAGAGGCTTCACAGAACGCTCACAACCATCAGCCTTCGCTGCTCAGCACATCTTCATCCCCATCCCTCAGCTGCTCCCAAGGCAGCACATCCAATAAAAGGGAATATTCCTTCATTATTGCAGAAATCAGGCTGTGTGAAACAATATTGGGAGTGATGTCAGAACCTTTTACTTCCCCACGCATTGATTTCTCCATTTCTTAAAAGGAAAACGTCACATATTTTATAAAATGACTCAACATTTTCTGATGGAATGCACTGCATGACCAAATTTGCAGAATTCGGTCTTAAAAAAAACAAACAAAAAATTAAAATTTGGAATGAAAAGATCATGTGGATAAGACAGCAATGGCATTAGTTTCTCCATTTCTTAAAAGGAAAACATCATGTATTTTATAGAACGACTCAACGTTTTCTGATGGAATGCACTGCATGAGCAAATTTGCAGAATTCAGTCTTAAGAAAACCCCCCAAAAATTAAAATTTGGAATGAAAAGATCATGTGGATAAGACAGCAATGCCTCCAACATTCCAGTTATGAAGTTCTAACTGCAGGGAAAGAAAACACAATGTTTCTGTGCATTACAGAGGTGCCCTCTGTCCTGCTATAGTTCAAGATGTGTCAGAGTTCTCGTTTTAGAGGTCCATAACTCACATGTTTGAAATCGCTCTGGGAGAAATTCGGTTCACGGGATGTCAGCCCGGGTGTAATTTTTTTTCCCCACTAAATCCTTACATCGATTCGGCCATTTTTGATTTAGAGATTGTCAAAGGCATAAAACTGTCAGAGTTTCAGACACTTTATTTACCAGCTCCGAGGTGAAAACGACACCCGGAGAATCACCTGGTGCAGTGGATGGATCCTATCTGGGTCACCGCCCTCGCCCACAGAACCACACAAATTCATGTTTAAAGTTGCAACTTCTTCCCCAGCTCACAGCTTTAGAAGGGAGCATGGAGATAATACTTTAAAGGTTTTACCACTTTGAAACTCTGCTCCTGCTCACCATGACATTCGTACAAAAATCCCTCTAAAAACAGCAGAAAGGCTTTGAGGGAAAGCTCTCCATAACAGCTCACTGCTCCAGGACATTGGTACCTCGTCAGGAATGGCTTTCAGCCATTCTGCAGCTCCTGTGCTGCCTGCAAATCATGTGAATCACCAGAAAAACACACCAGAGTGGGCAGAATTATCCCAGATTGTGATCAGCTCCATGGCATGGACTGAGCACCCGCCAGGGCACAGTCAGGGTTCAAACTGGGTGATCCTCAAGCTCCCTTCCAACCCAAACCATTCCATGACCCATTTATGCCCATTTTTCCTCACAAAACCTCAGGAAAAAGCCAACACAAGAAAAAACAAGAAACTGGATTGCAACAGAGAGTGCACACATGAAACTACATGAACACCAGCAGGGATTTGTAGCCATTCTTGGCTGAAAATTGCCCAAAAAAAGTCTGCAATAAATGTTCTACCTGCATCTGAGAGGGCAGGATGGCTGGAAGGATTTACTGAAATTCTTTGTGGAGGAACAAGTTACCTGTGAGTGTCAATGCCACAAGGCAGGGCACTGCTGGTCCCTCTGAAAAAGTGTCAGTGGAACCTTTATTTAATATTTGAGCCCCTTCCCTTTGGATTATACTCTATGTAATAGAAAAAAAAGTTAGAAGTATTTTTAAACAGCATTGGTACATTTTTGTAGTTCCCTGTTTGGAAATCCAGTTTCCTCAGTCCTGAGTCTAGACAAAAAGATGGCAAAGAAACAATCCCGTGATTTTTTAAAAAATCCCTTCAAAAGTACAGAACGTACCTTCACTAGAAACACAGAAATGGGATTTTTAACGCTTGATATTTCAGTATCTACCAACATTAAACTCTTAAAGACTTGATCTCCTCTCATGTTCATTGACATAATTGAGAATTAGTTCCACAGTGGCTCCCATGAATTTACACCCAGACAAAAAAAAGCAGAGACCAAGGCCAGATGCACAAAACTTCACGTCATCTGGAATTCCCAGCTGTGTTCCTCATCCAAATTGTTCATGAAGTATCAGACTTCAGAAATGGCTCTCGGCCAAACCGGAGCACTTGGAACATTTTCTAGACCTGCCCTCACCAAGGAGGCTTTCTGCCAAATAAAGGCACAAAGCAGAAAAACACGTTGGTGGCAGGTTGGTTGTGTCTGTGAATACAAAACAGCTGAATTTTGTCTGTAAGGACTCAGACACTGAGAGCGAAAGGTGAACTCCCAGCAGAGATGGAGGAGAAGAGTCAGAATATCAGGGATGTCCAAAGCAAAGAGGGGGAGGGACACAGAACAAGTGCCCAAATTCCAGATTAGTGTTTATAGCTAAATGTCACCCTGTCCCTTGGCAATATCATCAGCTTTAAAATCAGAGCGTGCAAAACCACCCCTTAAGTGGCTTTTAATTTAACGCCAAGGCATGAAACACTTACCACTGCTATTAAAAGCTGTCCATGGGTCAGTGAATGGAAGATCCAAAACCCCTCCCTCATTTCAGTGTTGTACAAGCACTGCCCTTCAATCCAGCCCAGCCCTGAGGAGCAATTACGGCTGTCCAGATGTTGCAACAGCAGCCTGCACCCAGCATGGACAAATCCCAGCTGGGAACAGACCACATGAAAGGCAGACATGGACACCGGGGTGTCGCTGGCAGCAAAAAACCAATTCTGCAGAAGCTTTTGTCTCTTGGAGGGATGGGCAGGCCCAAGGCAGCCTGGATCCAAGTGGAGACAGAGGCATCCCTGCCCTTATCTCTGCTCCCCGTGCCACGTGCACACCCCCTCCCCTCCCAGGGATGCTCTGATCACACACAGCCTGTGCAGGGCTGATCTGTCTGGAACTCATCTGTTCTTGGCTGGATCAAAGCTCCCAGCAGCTCCAGGTCTGATCCTGTGGCAGCGCAGGCAGAAGGCAGGAGGGGAAACTCTTGGCAAGTGGGATGGGGAGAGGGAACAGGAGCAGGACAACAGGAGCCCTGGTTTAGATTGGCTGAAAGTGCTGTGAAATTGCACTTTGAGAGAAAAAGACTTTGAGAGGAGCGCTGGCAGAAAGGGGCTGTGAACAAAGGATTATACGCAGCTGTCATCCTGGAAACAGGATTTGCTGTATCCTTAAGGACCCACCAATTTCTCTGCCTACCTGAACTGGTTTTCATTAATCAGGTGAGCAAGAATTTTTGTTTTTTTCCTGAAATCCACTAGGAGCAACATTTCTTGTTGTTCTGAAGCTGAGCAGTGAGGTGTGGTGCAGCAGAAACCTGCAGGGTTGTTGTGGTTAAAAGGACTGTCCAAACAGAGCAAATAACTCCTGGATCCATCAGAACCAAAAACCTCTGGACTTTTCCAGCGATGCCTGAGATGTTGGTGAGGTTTTGTGAACAAGAAAGAGCCTCCCTTCCCTCCCTGCACACCAAGGACTGTTCAAACCACAGTTTGCACCCAGGGCTCTTCAAGGATGCAGATGAACTTCATGGTAATTACCACTGCAGTTTTAAAGCATTCAAATTTGCTTCACTTCAGTAGCGTTCGGCAACTCACTGAATTAACGAATTCCTAGCAACATCAGTGCGGTGTTCCAGCAGGAAAATGCTCCTCAGAACGTGCTAAGCCACCATATTATTGGATTGTGGTGTTTAATTCTGTAATATGCCATAATGTGTCTATAAATGGCACAAAATGCACCAACTTGTTCACAACAATCTCATTACCAAGTGAAGCGATTGTATCAACATGTCTGAGTGCTGACGGTGATTTAAGAAGTCCAACATTGGGTCTTCAAAACAGATTATATTATTTATAAAGATCTGTGGGTGGAAAGGAAGAAGCAAAGCTCATCTGTCAGGAGAACAAATGAGGAATATATAACTCCTCCAAGGCATGATGACAGCAGAAAGAGGGATATTGTTTAAAGCTGATGAAGAAGAGAATTCATCCTATTCATATCTGCAGGCCTGGATAGAAAACCTTGGTATATTCCATTACAAGATAGAAAAATACACTCAATCTCATGAATAATGGCATCTTCACTGTTCAGTGCAATTCTTCCTGTACTTCTGAATCTCTGAGATAATAATTCCAAACTTTTGAGAAGACACCTCACAGAACCTAAACACAAGCTTCAGATCCTTTTTAAAACAAATGGACGGACTAAAGCTCTGCTGTGTGTGCTGTTTGTGGGGTATCTGGTGTTCTGAACATAAACAGAAACCCATGGGGATTATTTCAAGGATAAGCATTCTCACATATATATATGTATATATATATATAGATATAAAACATATCACATTTTCCCCTTGTTTTTTGAACAGAAGTTCCGGCATTCATCCGACCCTCTTCTCTCTGGCTGACACAGACATTTCTGAACTGAGCCTCTCAAACTCCTCTGCATCCCAACCTTCCCAGGACAGCTACCCCAGGCCATGTATGGAGGAGCTCTGGCCCAAAGTTTAACAAAAACCGAAATCCCAACGGGAATTAAGACATTAGACTCTCTTTAACCCATCAGAAGCTTCATTAAGAGATGTTTTCCAGGGGCCTACCTGGCCTTCCACAATCCACTTGGAGATGGAGGTTTTGCCGTCGTATCCGGGGCGGAACTGGAGCGTGGCAGAGCGAGGGCTGATGTTGGAAATCACCAGGTTGGTTGGAGCACCTGGAAGTTCTGGAGAAACAGAAAAGCAAATGAGAGGTAAAACCACTCTTCACCCAGGAGCCAGTAACACAGTCTGACACTCAGTGTCCAACATAAAAAACACAGAGAAAAGGGCTCTATTTGGGGTTATTTTCTTTTCTTTTTGGTGGAATATTACACTCAGCATTCCTATTTCTGCTCTCTGAGCTTGCAGCACATTTTTACAGATCAAACAAGAAAAGGAAGAGCCCATCTCCAGGATTGTAGCTCCTATTGTAGAGAATCTTCCCAACAAACAAACCCTGATGGTCCTGGAGGGAAGGCACTTCCCAGCTCCAGGTCTGCCAAGTCAAATTCCACTGCACTTCTGTTTCTTCAGAATTAAATGACAATAATTTTTATTTACCTCCTAGAGGACATACAACTAACAATAGAAAAAGAGTTGAAGTCTTGAGTAGTGTATTTATATTGACCTATAATACCTGGGTTTTCCAGGGCATTTCTAGAGCCCGATTAAAGCAGATGATTTCTTTTTCTCCGATTCCTGTAGCAAATAAAGAGGGTGACCTCCTCTGCAGCCCCAAGCAGATCTTTGCCTCCCATCAGTCAAGATTACAGTGGCATTTACATTTTTAATATCATCTGAATTAACAAGGAAAGCAAGCCCAGGAAAGAGATTAAATACAGAGTGTTTAGAATAAATTCCCAGTGGTTACCTGCATTTACACCAAATGGAAATAACAGTTATAATCAGTAATTATCTAGTGGAAGGTGTCCCTGCCCCTGGCACGGGGTTGGAACTAAATTATCTTTCGGGTCCCTTCCAACCCAAAATATTCTGTAATTTTATGATAATGCTGCGCTCTGTGTAATGCAACAGGCCAAAAATGGGCAGGTTTTTGGCATTTATTTCAAGTACGCACAAATTCCCAGTATTTCTTGCTTCTTACTTCACATTTGTGGGAACCACGATCGATAAACCAGCCCTGCCCAAGTGGGATAATGCTGTTATCTGGCAGGCGTGCTGCCATCGGATATCATGGCATTGATCCAGTCTGCAGCTTGTCACAATTACCTATGAGCAGGGAAAAGAAGGGCAGACATACCTCAGGACATGCAGAAAAGTTCAAAAATACTGGAGAAGGGGGAAAACTGGATTCCCTCAGTGATGAACAACTGCTCCACTTCACAAAATTGTTCTTCTCTAACCCATATATTAACTGAAAGTGCTTGTTTGAGGTAGGACTTGGCTGTTTAGTTTGCTTTTTATACTGGATGAGGCAGAGTGTAGAATTTTTAAAACAAGATACAAAAAGAGTAAATGCACAGGTGCCCAAATGGTAGCTCAGCCGATGTGGGACAGAACTGCCTCCTCCCAAATCTTTTTTCAGGCCACAGCTTCAGATTCTTGTAAATAAGATTTCAGTTTCACCACACAAGCGAAACACTCATAGTTGACACAAGCTATATTACTTCCACATGGAAAATCCCTTCCCTTTTAATATCACCCAAACTCTACTTCTTCCCCCAAAGCAACACTTTTTTGAATTGATTCAAGCTTCATTCTGATGTCACTTTGTAAATGTCAAGAGATGCTGTATTGTATCCACTTTATTACTTTGTCCATTCCATTGTCATACCTACCACTTTTTTTTTTTTTTTGGTATTGGTATTAAACAGCCTCAGCTTCCTGGAAATTTCAAACTGCAAATGTCTCCATGTTAACATTTCAGTCTGTGCCAAAATAGGTGACAGAGGAACAGGCCTTGAAAGCCAGAGTGACCTCCTGGCTTTGGTCGGGAAGAACCCATGAAACACATCCTGGGTCACCAGGGCAGTGCTGGGAGAGCACTGTGGGTTTGGGACCTGCTGGAGCTGTCAGAGGTGACAAACACTGTTTGGTACCTTCAAAGGCATTGGTTACCTGTTCCCATAAAAGGTAACAATACCCTAAAAGGCATTGTTTACCTGTGACCATAAAAGGTAACAATACCCTAAAAGGCATTGTCTACCTGTTCCCATAAAAGGCATTGTTTACCTGTTACCCTAAAAGGCATTGTTTACCTTTTCCCATAAAAGGTACACAGAATTGGTGATTGGGGCACACTGGGGTGTAGGGTTATTTCCTCTTTGTGTGATGGTATTAAAGGATTTTTCACTACGTAATAAACGTCTTTGCCCAGCACCATCTTGTGAAGTCCGGGACCCCTCTCAATCACGGCAAATTAAACCGAAATTATGCGGCAAAGAATTCCAGCGCTTTACAAATAAAATAATCGCTATTACTGCTGAACCGATGTAACCTGTGACCTTTAGAACACAGAAACACGAAGAAGCAGCACATTTTGGTTCACCAACCTGGGGGAACTCCGGAGGAGATGGTGGAGGAGGTGACCCAGCCGCTGCCCTGGGCGGTCACGGCGGCCACCTCGATGGTGTAGGTGGTGAGGGACGAGAGCCCCGTGATCTTGTACTCCAGGGTGCTGTTGGACAGGGTGCGCGCCAGGCGGGACTCGTTCCTGCCGTACACCTCCCACGAGATCTGGTAGCCTGCAAAGCACAGCAGCCACGGGTCAGGGGACACGGCTCTCCCACCACAGCCCAGCTACGCAGCAAGCCAGAGAATTCCTGCGCACGGGATTCCTGCAGCGAGAATTCCTGCAGCGAGAATTCCAGTGGAGCTTTGCTCCTCACGCTATTCCTTGCAGTCACTTTTAAACCCCTCCTTGAAGGAAACAAGGCTAAAACACCCAAGTATTTTTCTTACATCATTATTTCCAATAAACAATTGATCCAGGTAACAACCCCATGGGTGATCATCTCCCTGTCAGGAGGACATGAGGTCTCAACTGTCTTTTTTTCTGTGCTTGCTAGAAAATGGCCTGGAAACCTGGGGATAACCTGGCAGAAAGTTGGACTTCCATTCTGTGAACTCTACAAAGCAAACAGGAAGAAACTCTGGAGAATGTAACATCTGCTGGAATATAAAATTAAAAATCTCTATGCGCTTAGTAGGGCTTCTCCCTTTGCACACCGAAGTAACCTTCACTGCTGCCTGTCTAGAAATCCTGAGAAACCTGACAATAGCACTCAGGCAGGACCATTGTGGGAATCTTCTAGGAACTGCAAAACCTCTACTCCCCACCGCTTGTTCCTTGCAGGAATCCTTCAGCAGGGTGGATCATTATCCTTTCTTTCAGAACCATATTGGAGCCGGGGCTTTGTCCAAAGCTGCACCTGCCCTGACCTCCACATTATTCTTCTGTCATAACCAGGCTTTCCTTTTTATCTCTTTGATAACCACTTGCCTTCCAAGAACTTTTGAAACTTTCCACTGTCTGATTTGCTCAATTTTATCTCCAAATCTGCTTGTCCTCCTCCTGCCCAGTCCCACTTTATTCTCACTTGAACCCATGTGAACCTTGCTGTGCCAGTCCCCTGAGAGCGTGTCTGAAAAGTTTGCTTGATTGCCGCTTTCTTTGTGATTTGACTCAGAGGGTGAAAAAAAAAAAAAATACACATAGCTCTTGAATGCCTGAGAAATTGAAGTGAGTGAAAAGGACTAACAGAAAGGAATCCCACTGAGTGAGCCATGCACAAGGCAAACTGGCTGGAGAAACTCCCTACTGGGCTCCTGTTCCCATCCTCTAAGATGAGGAATTCAGACCAGTTGGAAGGCTTGAGGCTTTTTTTTTTGCCCAATTTTTTAAAAATAGAAAGACATGATAAGCTGATTAGCATATACGAATTGATGTAGCAAAATCCCTCATGGTATTAATCAGCAAGACAGCGTCATCTCATGAGCTAGAAGCATGGTGAGACAAATATTCCTGCAAGAGTTTGAGAGGTGTGAGACGTTCTCTGTCCTCTCTAGCGAGCTGCCATCACTGACAGAGATTCATCTTAACCTGATTTTGCATGAAAATGGGCTCAGTGTGCTCACACAGTCACTAATTACGTTTCAGGTGAGGGGGCAGTGACAAAGGGAGGTGATGCTCCAACAATTCCAGCTACACCACAAATGCTCCTCTGACTTTGCGCTGCAGAGGGGAAGGGGGAAAACTCCTGAACGCTCATCTGGAACCGGTTTTAAATAAGTGCCTGAGTGGGAATTAATTAACTCAGTAATTTACCGACGTCTTGGAAACACTGTGGTGTTTTGATGCTCTCTGAAAGGCTTAAAAATCATTTGCCAGAGCAGAGTTATGTAGCAGAGGCAGGATTGTGATCTGTAGGAAGATTTTGACAAAATTTAAGGACTCTGTTGAGGATGAGCAGCAAGGTGGGGGCTGAGTGTCCCCTGCACGTGATGCTCAGCGAAGAGGCACGAAGGAGTTGCAAACAGAAGGACCATCACCAACACCCTCTTCTTTCAACAGCTGTGGGTGCAGGCTGTTCCAGGCAATAAATAACCGGGGGGAAGATAAGCAGGGGACTTTTAGTACTCCCTCAATCCATTTGTTGCTTACGGACAATGGAAAGTGTCATTCAGCATGCACCAGGCAATCTTCAGTGATTGAGATATCTCCTCTCCCATCTGGATAAGCTCAGGTTATACATCAAATGTTGGTGATTATTCTGTGGACATTTTATCTCTTCTCCCTTGTGACCACAGGATGAGACCCAGCTTTCCCGCCCATTAGGCACAGAGTCCCCATGAATTTATTTCCTTGGGAAAAAAAAAAATGTTCACCAGGAAAAATATCCTGAGTTCTTGTGTAAATTGAAGAAAAGGCAAAGAGGCGGCATTTACTGTCAGGGATTTCAGTCCCCGATGTATAGTTAAATTCCAGTCGTATAAAAGATGGGAACAGAAAATCTGTACGTACACAGCGAGCAGACACAAATGCAATCAGGCATAACAAATACAGATGGAAAATAAAAAAAAAAAGCGCTGAAGGAAAGGAACAACAAACTGCACCCCCAAGCAGCACTGAGGGCAGATGGGCAGAACTCTGGGGCCTGGGGCTGGGGAGAACACGTTCCCTGTGTCACAGGTGTGATCCCTGTGTGGGCAGCACAGTCGGATTTTCCAGGGGTTTTCCTCTGGCTCCGGCGTGAGCGAGGACAGGGAAGGCACCACAGATCCTTCCCCCGTGCTCTGGCACTCCACAAAGCGCTGCTAACGGGGACTAATGGCCAGAGGAGTTTCAGAAATAATTTTCTGTTGATGTGGAGTAAATTGTCTACACGAGAGCACTACACCCAATCACAAACTGTCCGTCCACATCCAGATCCTCATAAATCAGTGTTTGCTGAGGGAACAAGGAAGATCCTGAGATTTACAGCAGGAGTAATGGGCAATTTCCCAGAGCAGGTTGGCTGCTGGGCACCCCCTCTGTGCTTCCCTCCTCCCAGCGCCCGTCAGGGAACAAGAAGGTCCAGTAAAGACATCAATGAGCAGAAATGATGAATAATTGCCTCCCTGAGCACTAGGATCTCCAAGCAGCCCTCTCGAAACCTTTGAGGTGCTCAGGGCATAAACAATTTTGCTGTTGTTCTATCCCAAATGCAATTTGCATCATTAAAGGAGATTTCTTTTCCCTTATAAACTCTGCTGGGCATTCTCACACCGGCGTTTCATCCTGAATAAGAACTTCTTCAGTTCATTCCTTCTGAAACAATTCACCCCAAATATCACACAGTCCGTCCCTTCTGGAACAATTCACCACAAATATCACACAGTCCATCCCTTCTGGAACAATTCACCCCAAATATCACACAGTCCATCCCTTCTGGAACTATTCACCCCAAATATCACACAGTCCATCGTTTGGCTCCACCAGGTTTCAACCCGTTCTAGGAGGGAGCAGCTGGTTTTTAGCAAAGGAATTCTGCAACACCAGGCTCAGAGCTGCTGCCTGCTGCTGGGTAAGGCTCAGGATTACATCATCTGCATGGAGGAACCTAAATTTAAGCACTTGGGCTTGAAAGGCTTTGGCCATCCTCACTGAATCAATACTGCTCTGCTTGCAGGAGGCATTCGTTTCTATCCTCAAACCACTTAAATCAGTGCATGTTTCAGGCAGGTTCCCGTGGTGGAGAGGCAGGAGAACGATCTGCAGGAGGACTCCACACACACCACAAACAGCTCAGAGCACACAGCTCCAAACGGTGCACGTTACAGACACGCAGAGGAAACACTGACCTGTGAACTCCTATCAAAATAATCACACCTGCCAAAGCTGAAATGCTTCAGGAAACTAGACTGATACAACATTTCAGTGGTCAACGGTCAGAAAATCTGATTTTTTAACTCCTAAAATGCATTTTTTAAAAAATGGTAACACAATTTAAAAAAAAATTAAACATTTCAACTCTCCAAAACCAAAATACTTTGATCCATGTGAAATGATCTTCTCCCTTCCCAACTTTCCTTGGGAATCTAAAATCTGGGAGCGTTTTTTGTGCTTCAAAACCTTGAAAGCCCTTGTTAAATGGAATGTCCATCCCGTGCAGCTGCAATGGTTTCCCATCTGAAAACAATATTGCCTCTGTTGATAAGAACTCGAGGTTTCCTCAAGTATTTATAGCTTCCTTTATGAAAAATAATGAAGTTGCTGCTGTTGTACCTACACTGGCGTACAGTAAACAGATAAAGAGCTCGTCAAATGGCAGACTCATCAAAGGGAACAGGAGACTTCTGCACCCTTGCGATGGTTCAGAACAGATTAAGTAATGACATGCAAATTCTGTCACGCAGCCCACAGCCAGACCACTTGAGCACAGAGGAAGGA
This sequence comes from Pomatostomus ruficeps, assembly GCA_013400735.1. Classification (NCBI taxonomy): domain Eukaryota; kingdom Metazoa; phylum Chordata; class Aves; order Passeriformes; family Timaliidae; genus Pomatostomus; species Pomatostomus ruficeps. The sequence continues at coordinate 53,904 of VYZT01060745.1, read as the reverse complement.
TTCTGCTGATTTCAGGCTTGGTCTTGATTGCAAACCTCAGCCCTGCCAATCCAGATTGTGCAGCTGTGAACTCCACGCAGGGACCCCCCGCCCTTGGGGCAAAGGCCAAGCATGGCCGCGCAAATTTCCAAAAATTCACTGACGCAGGTGGAGGTCAGGGAGGCTTTAACAGGAGCAGGCACCCTGTGGGGAGCTGATTTCGAACACAAACTGCTTTCCCAGGAACCACAATCACGAGCTGCCAGTAATTGGAGCTGTACTTTGTGTAACGCTCCCTGGTGACATCTCAATTACCCAGAGGAGGGGCCAGGAAACCAGCAACAGCCCAAATTCTCCCTGAATGCTCCACTGCACAGCTTCCCACTGCAACAACACATTCCACCCCACACACACAGTGACAAAAAAATAAATAAAAGCAGAGACAGCAGCTGATACCTGTGATGATGCCGTTTTTCTCTACAGGCTCTTGCCAGCTGACCTTGAGCGAGGTGTCCAGAATCTCGGTGAAACTCAGGTGTCCCACAGCTCCTGGCTCTAGAAAATCAGAAAGGAAAGGTGTTACCAGGTGAACCCCACCTAACTGGGATCAGATTCACCAGGCAAGGTTAAGGTAGAGAAATAAATCCCCGAGCCAGGGCCAAGGGAGGCTGAACACATCGGTGAGGGGAGAATACAAGGTGGGAAGAAATACTCTGGTTACCATCATCACGTCAGTTATTTCACCCTGTCATCATCCCAACTGTGAGGAGATCCAAAAGCATTTGCTGCTGTCCCACAAGCACCTGTGAGGAGTTTACCTGCCCTGTTTTGTGCAGCAGCACCACCAGCAATCCCCTCACTGTAACGAGGCTTTTCCCTGTGCAAGGTCACAGCAAGGACAGAGTCACCAGCCACTGCTTGGATAAATTCCCTCCAAACAACTCTAAAAACGTCCAACATAATGGCAACTGTCTTCTGTAAAATGAATACAAGTGTGTGAAACTTTTAAAGGGTTTTTATGATGTAGCTCAAGAGCTCTTAAAAATTTCAGCTCCCCAGTGTGCAATGAAAGAGCATAAAATGGAATGACTGTCAGGAATATGCCATCCTCCCTCAATTTTGATCTTCAAGGAAGACAACCTGACTGATTTTTGATCCAAATGCTGTTCTGTCCTCAATCGATGTCCTGGAAAGTGGAGGTTTTGTTCACTTTATATTCACTGTGCTTCTGTCATTGGATGCCTGCCCGAGTATCCTCCAGCTCCACTGACATCAGTTGGCAATTTCTCGTCTACAATTTCATGTTTTGTTTCCTCTTCAATTTCATCCAGCCTCTCATTCCCCTCCAGCTATGACAAAAGAAGCCCAAACTCTGCCAGCAGGTCAGCTACAACCCCATTTGCAATCCTGCAGTTCCAGGGAGGAAAATTTCCCGATCAGCTCTGCAGCACCCAGCAGTCAGAGCACCCCAGAGCTGCTGATCCAGCAGTGATCCCAGGGATGCCCAACAAGGAATTATCCCTGTTTGGGACCACGGATCTGCAGGTATGGACACCGCCCACTCACAGAGCTTTGCTCCACTCAGCCCCTGCAGCTGCAGCTCGATTTTAATGTCACCAGGAAACGCAGGTGCAGGTGACTCCAGGCCAGGCCATGACGCCTCTGCCTGGATGTCAGGTTTGATTTGCCCTACAGCTCGTGGGCAAACAGATCCCTGTTCTCCTAAAGGATTGCCTAACGTGGCTGTGCAGACAGGAAATGATCACCTGCGAACATGAGTGACAGGCCTTTCCAATCTCCTCTCCCTCCACATAAATCCTGAAGCAACTCAGCTTTGAGGAGTTCTCCGCCAAGATGCATTACAGCATCCTGCACGGAGCTCCTCCATCACTGCGAGAACCCAGGGGAGCAACTCTGAAGGATTAATAATTTAATATATAAACTATTAATTCATTATTATTATTAGTAGTAGTAGTAATAAATAATTATTACAATTATAATTCTAATATAATAATAATATGATACAATATTAAGATATATAATATTAATATAACATACATTATATACTAACATATATTAATTAATATTACATGAATATATTTATGTATTTATAACATATTACTATAATAATTAATTCTTTCTATTAACAGATATTATTATTATATCAATTATTATTAATTATTCAATGAATAAATCAATCCTGCTCATCTCTCCTGCCGAGGCTCCTTGCAGCATGCAGCTGGACACACCAAGAAATGTCTCAGATTATCCGGAATACACAGGTCTGGGTCTCTCTTGATTTCTGTTTCCCGATGGAATTTTCTTGTGTTTAAAATGGCACAAGATCCCAACATTTCCCTGAGACAGCCTCAGTGAGACTCTGCCCCTTCTCCCACTTTGTGGAAGGTGTTTAAGGTTCATTTCTGCAGCCTTTCCTTCAGCAGAAGGATTAAGGGTCTCTTTCCTCTTCCAGTTGTTTAATTTTTGTGAAATCCAAGGAGTTTTGTATCTTTGGTTTCTTTTGGGGATAGTTGTAGTAAACAGAGAGTGACCATACCAGGAAAATCCATGGGAAAGTAATTTCTTCTGGGTTCCTTCAAAAATATCTCGTGAAACACTGGACAAGCACTTTGAGCCTCTCTCCTGTGAACGTTAACGATGATCGGATTCTCCCTTACAGGAACACCGACTAACCTGAAAGATCCCTATTAAGGCAAAGTAGTATTTCTAAAAACAATATCTTAATGGATGAACTAGACACCTTTTATGCTGGTTTGAAGCTGCAGATGTGCAGCAGTGCTCAGGATGCTCCTGAAGCATTGGCCAGAGCCAAGATCACCGTGGGCACAGCGAGGGCCACTGCAATCCATCTGCATCAGACACACTCTGCACTTGTTAGGCCCAAATACGCCCGGAGAAAACATTTCAAGGGGCCACAGAGACCAAACCTTTTCCTGATGCAGGAAATAATTTATATGCTAAACCATCCAGCTCATTTTATTTCGTCCTGCCTCCAGTTTTTCAGAATGCAAGATGCTGCCTTGTTGTGATCCCGGTTCTTTCACACAAACCCTGGCAATATAACACAGATACAGGCATTTTCAATATATTGAATAACAGCAGGAAACAATTGTAAATTAATCATTGACCTCCACAGGAAGTGCCAGTGCTCAGTTCCTGAGAAGATCAATTTGTGTTTACTTGGGTGCCTGGACACGGATTTAAGAGCACAAGGATTCACAGACACAAACAACGCATTCTGTGCTGGCTGAACCAAACTATGGAGCTCTCAGCTGATCATCAACGAAAAAAATTCATCCAGGTTTAGTACATCATGAAAAAAAAATCAAATATTTACCACAGGTTAAAAGAACACCCGTGGGAAATTGGCTGAGGCCTTCACCTGCCACGAGGTCACTTGAGAGGGGATTGCAGAGCGGTTGTGAACCTGAGGGCAAATTTTAAGCAGAGACATTTGAAAATGCAGGTACTCACTGTCCTCCAGGGTGCGCAGGAGCTGGGGAGGGCTCCGGGGGCCGTCCCCGGGCGTGGTGAAGCACAACACCGAGGTGTAGTAGGAGGTGAACTTCTTCAGGTTGGTGATGCAGCCGCTGTGGACGCCGTGGAAATCGGGCGCGATGGTGACCACGGTGACGCTCTCGGGAGCATCCACCGGCCACGCCAGGAGCTGGGAAATTCAACCACGGATCAGCTCTCATTAGGAGTGGTGTCTGCTTGGAATCAGAGTGGGTTTGGCTGCCAAAACCATCTCAATCTGATTGCAAAGGACCAGGCGTTGCTGCTAAAGCACTGTCAGCTCTGATGCCGAGCAGATGGAAGCAGCACCGTGACACTGGAGGGACGTCTGTGACACTCACTGGTGATGGGGATTCACCAGCATTGAAATGCTCCCTGGCTGCTGCTGAGCACTGCCAAAATTATGGCAAATTATTGCTCAGGTGACACGAGCCTTTTGTCTCAGCAGCCGAGAGGAGGCTGAAGGAAGGAAAAGACCTCCAGTGCTACTCTGACATAAATGCTTTTGTTTTCCGTAAAGATCCCCCTGTCTGGGGAGGTTATGGGATCAGAGGGACAGAGATGGGGACACACACACCCCCTTCCCCTCCCAGAGCCCCTCAGCAGCCCAGTGAGCAGCCCTGCCTCAGGCTGGGAGCGTCACAGCGCTCAGGGGACTGGGGACACCCACGCCAGGAATGATTCGAGTGGTGCTGGAACTACAGAAAGAATAGAAAATGGTTGTAAAGATGATTACTACAATTTTCAACACCTGAGTCCCGAAAGTTGGACTCCTGAAGACATTTTCATGCATTTAAAATAGGGTGCTTGTCAGAGGAGCTCAGTCTTCCAGGTTTCCTTCATCTCAGTGGATGTTCTGGGCGATCAATATCTCAGAGAGTGCAATGCCTCATCTGTAGGCACCTAAATGAGGACTTAAAAAATTCATTTTTTTGGCAAATGACTTTGAAATTTTGAAACAATTTTTGAAATTGCCTTAAAGGCTTCTGGGTCTAAAACTTGAAAGGGTTTATGAAATTTTTATTTTGTCCAAAAATCCTTATCCTGCAGCTCGCAGGAGAATGTTAAAATTCCAGGCCTGACTCGGTACCTGTGTAAATCGTGCCACTTGTATTGATTTCAGGCTCATAAACATGAATAGATACCTGAAATTAATAAGCCATATTTGACACATTCAGCCAATGTCTAGAGTCTCTGATAATCAGAAAGCACAGTTAGGGGACTATTAGGAGTAATTTGGTTAGGAATATTTCATCTTTGAGAAGGTGCACTTTACAACTTATTGAAATGCAAATAAATTTCAAAGAAAAGATAAAAATGTAAAACGGTTGAACAGGATAGTAAGTTTTATTTTCTTTTCTAAATCACCTCTGTGGATTACAATTGGCATTTATAACTTTGGAGGACTGAGCTCTCTTTTGAGTGCATTTCATTGCACGTTCAGGAGGAAACGTGTGCAGAAAATACAGGTGAACGATTTTGTCAGTTAAAGGAAAAAATGGGTTTAATCCTTAAGAAGGGCAAAGGCCTGGCTGTGACTACTAGAAATGTATAAACCACACACAAAGCTGCTCTGGAAATAAGTGACAGAAACGATCTCACACAGTCTTTGTTCTGCAATTCCCAACCCCTGGGAGAAACAGGATGGTAAAGCTGTGACAATCCACTGCAATCAAAGAAATCCAAAGAAATAGCAATTTTGATAATTTCAGAAGTTTTGATTGGCCACTGACAGATAAAGATTATAATTTTACTTATTTTGTACCATTGCTGAAGAAATGGAAACGTAAATTAGAGGTAGGTATGCGATGAGATGAAGGATCCTTAGACTGAAACTCTGAATACAACAGAGAATGAAAATCTGAAATAAATCTTTTGCAAATGTGGGCTCACTGTGCTTGGACTAGAAAATTACAGTGCACTGCAGCCCAGTGAACCCCAAAAGTGCTTTTATTCTCCAGAGCCTGCGCAGAAGCCAAGTCCTGTTCCTGTGCTGGGGTTTCAGGGTGTTGTGCTGCAGCCCTGTCAGTCACGGAGCCCTGAGGGCTGGTTCTGGCTCTGCTAGAAGCAGGCACCCACATCTGCAGGTGTGGGGTTCAGCAGTGGGGTTCTCAAACCAATGCTGGTCTCTATGAGAAATACACTGGTTTGAGTAAAAATACCAAATTCCCATGCAGATCTCTGTCTGTCTCAGTTTCTCTGTCAATTTGAGACATTCCTAGAGAGGATCAAGTCTTCTGCAACATCTCAGATCCAGGTACAATTCACACCTTGTCTTTTGAACCACAACATCCTCCTCAACCCACTCCTCGTGCCTTCACCCAGCACTGAAATCAGCCTTGCTCCTCCCTGCTCACAAACCACACCTGTCTCCCCTCTCCTTGCTCTGTGATTCCTGCAGGATTTCTCGTTGTTCTCTCCATGAACGTTTTTAAACCCTTCATTTATTGTGCCCTGACTGCTGAAGCACTGATGGAGGTTCTATTAAGTGAGAACAAACCACCCCACGCAGTTCCTCAGCAAACATCCACTGCTCAGAGGCTCTGTCAAGCTCTCTCTGCTCTGTGCACTCTGACAGATATTGCCTGGTTAATAAATTCTATATTCTCCTATCTCCCAGATCATCACAGTGGGAAAGCCAAGGCAAATATCTGGTGTGAGGCCTCGCTTCGCAGCGCAACGAATGGTGATTCTGCATTAGCACAAACAGCAGCCTCAAGGTTGCCTTTCAGTGCCACAATGACAAGTCTCCTGGGGTGACTTTCCAAACCGACACGGAATTGCTTTCCAGCTTTGGAAACCCTCCAGGAAAATGACAAAGGCGTAAGGACTTCTAGGCTATGACACATTCCCTTTGCAGAACTTACATAAATTGCAAATATTGGAGTCATGGAATGGTTTGGGTTGGAAGGGACCTTGAAGATCATCCAGCTCCAACCCCTGCCATGGGCAGGGACACCTTCCACTATCGCAGCTCCAAGCCCTGTTAGGAGCAACATCTGCTCACTGCTCTCGTTATTTTACCCAGGTGAGACACCCCTGAAAGCACAGAGGCACTTTGGAGAGTCAGAGATTGTCAGAGTGCAACCCTGGCTGATACCAGGGCTGTTCAGGCAGATGTTATTTGAAGTCTGCACTCACCTTGTACCCCTGGTTAATGCCGTTGATGAACTGCTGCGGTGGAGGGTTCCACAGGAACTGGATGGTGGTGGAATTCACCGCCTCGACCTGCACGTTCTGAGGTGGAGCTGTGGGCACTGCTCCCGGGCAGCAGGGAGGGAACAAAACAAAACAGAGAGGGGATGAGGGGACAAAAGAGAAAAATGAACCCAGAGCCCAGTGAGCGTCACTCGCGAGTCACAGAGTAATAACAGCCCTGGGAGAGGGATGCACTTCCCCTGCAACAGCAGCGATTTGGAAAGCTGGGTAATTGGGTTAATTCCTCATCCTGTACTGGAGATTCCTTCAAGGGGAGGAGAAGAAATGGTTTCTGCAGCTTATTATCCTGCAGAGGAGTTTCTCAGGAAGACTCGAGGCAGCAGCCACGTAAGGATAGGTGAGCACAGCTCTTTCAGTCATCCATGAGTGCACAGAGAATGAAGAGTTTCCGAGAGAAATTTCCTGAGTCCTTTAAAGCTGCTCAATTCCCCGGCTCAGACAAGAAAACACGGAGTTCGCACAATTAAGGTTCTAATTGTGAATTATAATCTGGCAACAGCATCCGTTGATTATTTACTGCTGCTTAAAGAATTAGGACCAGTCATATCACATGCAATAAAGATTTTTCCTGGGAATTGGGAGATGTTCTCATTTTATCTTGATGTGATGTGCGTTCATGTATATTGAGTTGATTATATATATCCTGAGCCAATGCGTCCTCTAATCTACTAAAAGTTGCATAAACATTTTATGCCAAGGATTTAATTAGACAGATGTTTTCTCAATACAAAAGAAAGCACGGAACATAAAGGCATGCTGCCTTCAAACAACCAAAAATAGCACTTAAATATTTCACCGTTTAATAGAATGTCTCATTCCAAGTAATTTCTTCAGCTTACTGCTTTAAGATGTCATTTCTATGGTTCTCAGAGGAAAGCATATTAATAGACAGGTCTATTTTTCTGAAATTATCAAGCTTGTAGTAATTTGAAGAAGAAAACGGCTATCTGAGTACAAAATATGGACTAAGACACTTTAAATCCTATAAAATAAGCTTAATAATGCTTCAGCAATATCACTATTGACAGCCACGTGCGTTTATATTCTGTGGAAGAGGAACTATCCACAAGTGGTTTTGAAGCCTGGAAGGCTTTGTTCCTGCTGCTTCCAAGGGAGAATTTCTACCGAAGCCCAACGATCTGTGCTTCTAAGGAGTATCCACAATTCCCACGGAGAAATGGCAGTTCCCTCCACACCTTTCAAAAGCAGCGCAGAAACTTTTAAAGCACCAAACTACTTTTTAAAAGATGAGTCTTTGTGTGGAGAAGAAATGAAGATACGAAGTTCAAAAATGCAAAACTGCATCCTTTTCCCACCAAAAGTATTATTTGTTTGGAAGAGACATAAATGGGATTATTCTTAACTGCTGCAGACACTGCAGTGAGACAGGACAGTGCACATTTACCAGAGAGATCCACAGAGAAAAATGGAGAAATCCTCGAGGATGTCAGGTTGGGAATGACAAGAACATCCCCTCCCATGCCCTCTGTCACTAAAACTCCCTGAAGATTCTGCCACGGCGCCACAACTTCGCTCTGCTTCCTTTTCAACCTCAGCAGCTGCGTATTAGTCAGAACTTTCTTGCCCTAATTTAGGACTTGATGTCACAATTTATGAACTCTGCATAATTATTGAGTTCTGGAAGCGGAGTTTATCTGATAGTACTCTAAATTTTCATTAGAATCCGGGCCCTACTTCCTGCCATGTATCATAATTCCCTGGGTGCTTCTGGAAGGTTATACTATTATCTGAATGACCTGTAGACATCATAAAGTTTTTGTAGTTAAGAGATTCACCAAATCATCCTGAGATACAGTCATATATATTCAAGTCGCTCTGCAGCCGTAATGAGTTGCTTTGGCTACAGTCCCCCACTAAATGCATTTTTTCTTCTTCATGGTCTTGATGAAACTGTTTATTATGAGAGCCACAAGATCTATTGGAATCTGCTTTGGTGTGCAATACCTCATGGAATTAATGGTTAACACGCATAAAATTTTTTAAAAGTCAAAATTCTGACTTTCCTGCATATTTGCATATTCAGATGCTGTAACTGCCAGAGATTCGTTACTGCAGAAAAAAATTGTTCCGTGAGCCTTCGTGTGAGTTCGTTATCAGAAAATCACCAGGATATCACTGATAGATTAATTTGCTCCTGTCAGGAAGGCTCAATCAGCTGAGCATCATCCAGCCCCAAGTTTTTATTAGTGGTCCTCACAGTCCTCCAAAAAGCTCAGGGAAACACTTGAGGATAGGTTTGCTACAGTTTTAGGAATGTGGATAACCAAATGCATTAATTGTCTCTTTTAAAAAGGGAAATATTTTTTGTTCATTAGGAGATAATTTCCTGAAACAAGAATATACGGTCGTAGCAGAGAAAGTACCTGCTGCAATATGAAAAATGGTACAAATTATGGACAGAAAACATAAAACCTTCAGAATGATGGAAATCATGATTTGTATCGCAATTCCTCCTTGGCTATCTTTATTGAAAAATCAACATCTGCATCTCAATTAATGCATTTAAAAGATGGAAAGAACATGGTCCATCTGATATGCATAAGCTTAATTATACTGCAGAAGACATAATGTAATACATTTTTATATTTTTTAATCAGTAAAATATTGGCATTATAATCTCAAATTTACTTCAAAGTGCCAGTATAAAATTCTCCTTTTATGTCCTGATATTAAAGACTTCCTTGGGTATCTGAGCAGTTCTGCATTTAAAAAAGAAAAAAAAATGTTGGAGGGAAGCTAAATCAGAATTGACCTTCTGGTCACTTCAGAACTCAAACACTTTTCCAAGATCACGTAGAGTAACTTACTGGAGCTGTGGCTGTCTGCACAAAGGATTTTCTAATTTAGTGGAAGAGATCTGTCCTCTTCCCACAAATTTGTTGTCAAGCTGTACAGGAGCTGCCGATGTCAAGCAGGTGTTCAAGAGTAATCCCCAAGCAGTCACACTCCCCGTTTTTACACCTGTACTCATCACGTTTCCAAGTGTTCCAAAGCCACCTCGCAGTGCAGATCCACCTGGGAGCCATCTCAGAACTGCAGATCAAACTGGGCAGACACAACCACCTGTTACTCTCCTCCTGATAGAGTTCCTGTGGCTGGAAATCCACGGAGAGCTCAGCCCCCGGGACTGGGGGTTAATGTGCAGCGTTCCGAGCAGAAAAGGTCATGGAAACACTTTGGATAAAAACCATCAAAAGGGTTTCACTGATGAGATAATTGAGAGCAGAGCAGGCACTGGGGTTAAGCATGTGTACATGGAATTATTCTGTCTCCAGCCACCTGCAAGCAGCGTGTAAACCCCGTGGAGTTTCTGAGGGCCACACTCCTGCTCCTACAGAGAGATCTTCAACTCAGGCTGGGAGAAAAGGCTCCTCTGGAGCTCCTCACCTTCAGCAGGCAGCTCTGCCTGTCTCAGGCTTGTGGAACTGCAGGTTTCCCTCTGGGTGAGGATTTTGTTGTTCCTTTAATGCACCAGCCTGAGGTGTTGAGCTGCACGTCCCAGGGGAGCTGTGGGGATGGGAAGGTTTGGAATTCCTCCTGGGAAGCCTCTTCCCTCTGCTCCCTGCTGGCATGCTGGGCTGTGCTCTGAACAGCGGTGGGTGTGCAGGAAAAGTGGTCTCTGTAAATCTACACATCCCAAAATCTGAATTCTGAGACTGAGCAGTGAGAGATTTGGCACAAACTGATGAGTTTGGCTTCTTGTGGCTGGGAAACGCCTCCTTTCTTTCTTGCACATCTCCCACAGAGAAAAGATTTGATTTCTTTATTAAGAGCTGGGGGCCAGGGGCCTCACCGAGACAACTGCTGATTTGACCACCTTGTGAAATCATTTAAAAATGAAATAAAAGCAGTAGATGGGAAATGACACCTAAACAAGATAAAACCACAGCCACTCCAACTCCAACCTGCCTCTGCACAGGAGCAGCTGGGCCCAAACCAGCCATGGGTGCTCCAAGGCTATTGGGAGGCTCCCCAGTGGAAGTGAATGAGGATCTTTAAGATATTTTTGCCAAGAAAGCCCAAGGAAAAACTACGGAAAATATCTTTTCACTGAGATAAAAGTGAATGGTTGCCGAGGACACTCCATGGTCAGAGATTGCTTTTTCAGGATTATTTCCTACAAAAAGCAGGAAGCTTTCAGTGAGCTGGGTTTCCTCTGGCTCTTCCACCTCAGCCATGTGCATTTCTCTGATTCATCTCTCATTGCCTGAGGAAGAAGCTGCTTTGGACCTGCCTGAACAGACTCCTCTTGCTTTTATCCTTCTCTCCACACCATCAAGACTCACTTGTCTGCTGACTTTTATTCAGGAAGGGCTTTTGCTCAGACTTTCCGGCCTGGCAAGGTGTCCATGCACAGCACAGAAGGGAAAACAAAACAACATTGAACCACACGTTGAGATCTGTGAAATTCAGGATACAAGAGTGGTTTTTGGGATATGCATCAGAAGAAAGATCTGGCACTAACAGCAGAAACAGAAGTGGGTTAATGTCAGTGAAGAGGCAAATGGGAGCAATGTAAACCTTGCCCTGCCTAAATCTAAGGCATAGTGGCAGTTTTTCAGAGAGAGAAAAGTTCAGAAATATTCAGTGTCATGAGATAAAAGGGACAGACCAAAGTAAGGGGTGGAAGCTGCTGCTTTATCAAATCAACCTCCGGCAAAAGGTAAACACGTCCAACAGGACAGAGCAGAGACAATGCTGTCACCACAGAAAGGTGTTTATACCTCCACAGAGCTGTTCTTACATCAAAAGGTAATGGGAACCTTCAGGTTTTCATATGGCAGCGAGAAGTCCTGCAGGACTCTGTTTAAATAAGTAAAACTGCCCTGTGCAGAAGGCTGGCACAAATCCCTGTGAAAAGGAACATCAAAGCAAGGAACAGCTGGCGAAACTCTGATGAAGAAAGACCTCTATCCACAGAGCATCAAAGGATTAGGCTGAATATCGCTCTGAAAAGACTTTCAAGATTTTAGAGACAGTCAACCTGCCTGACCCTCGTGCTGGGACGTTCAGTGCTCTGTCTTTGTGACATTTCCTCTCGCTGACACGATGCACCAGTTCCCTCCAAGTTCAGGTCCCTCAGCACCTTGTGGGCTTGGCTGCACTCTGGAAGTTGGTGATTTTCGAGGAGCTTGGAGGAGCTGATTAGTTTGCAGTGGCTACAGCAATGCCAGAGGACTAATAAGGGATTAATAGACTGGCTGCTGGGATAAATCCACAGCTTATAGGGCCACTCAATACCCCCTATGACAAAGGTGCCAATACGCTGATGTGCTCCTGCCAATGGGTTGATCTGCTCCCGGGGTTCATTTCCTCCCCGGCTCTGCCTGCACTGCACACTTGATTAGTATGAGGTGTTGCAGGTATTTTTCATCTGCAGACAGACAGGTTCTTGCCAGCACAGCTCACATCATTTAATGCATGTCAGAGCAGAGGCAGTGGTGCCGTGGCAGCAGGAGAGGGGGATGGATGGGAGTGTGTGTCTCTGACATTTATCTCTGCTCGTATTAAAATCAGAATATGATTTACAAGGCACTTTTACACATGGCTTTTTCTTACTCCTGCTGGTTTGGTTTAGGAAGGACATTCTGGAGCAAGAAACAGTTGCTGGATTTTCCTGTCTTTTCCCAACTCCAATAAACCTCAAGGAGCAGGGATTTGGACAGTAGCACTTTACGTATGGAGACTGGACATTAATCCAGTTTCAAATTGTATTTATTCCAACCAGGGTCCCTTTTCAGCTCTAAATGTAAAAAGGCCTCAAACTCTAAAACAGGACATGTGCCTTTGGTGAACCCAGCAAGGTTCTTCAGGAGGCAGCAGCATCCATGAAGTCGTTATTAACAGCTATTAGCAAATACCAATATGAAATCAATCAGAAATATCCAGTTTTCCTTCTCTGTCTACCCAGCACTGAGGAATTCCATAAAGCCGAAGAGGCTGGCCTGCAGTCTGAACACTCCTGCTGATTAACATGAATGCAGGACTGACTGCACCTAATTTATAACAGAGGATTTATACCCTTATAAATGACAACAGACAGCCAATCAATAAAGGATGATAATAACTGCACATAATATCAAGGGAAATTAGAGTCAATTACAGGGTTTAAGAAAAAGGAGTGTGAAGTCCAAACCTGGGCCCTAATAGATGGAAGGTTAAGGTGCTATGATAGCTTAAAATGTGCAAATAAACAAGGTAATGAATTACAAGCATAATCACAAAAGGGATTCAAATTCTGTGTGCAAACCAATTCTCTGCAGAGCTCGGGTCTTTAGTGGGATAGAAAACATTAATCCTGGCTGCAAGGAGAAGACTTCCAGAAAAACATTTCAAGGTCTGCTATAAATACTTCCAGAATGAGGTTGAGTGTGCCTCGGCTCCTCTAAACTATGAGACTTCACATGCCCTAAGACAAAATACAGAGAGTTCTGTCTCTAGCTGTTGTGGTTAATTAGTGGTGCATATGAATAATCTTTTCTTAAGGATCTCCCCACACCTCAGACTGTATCTAATCATGTTATAATGTACTCCTAGTAACAATTAACAACCAACCACACATTCTTCACTGATTGAAAATTAACTGATGCGCTGTAAATCTGCAAGTTTTTAAAGCACTGTAATTGTTTCATGACCAGTGAAGTAGAGCCCATGTACTGCCCAGTGCTCAGCATCCAGCACAACCCTGCAATTATGGGAATATATGGAAGCTTTAAGGACCTGGCACTTAATTATCCTACAGATTTTTATACCAATCTAGAGGTGTAAACATGCCTTACACTGGTTGTAAAAAGTAATTACATATCCTTTTGTTGGAGTAATTTATACTCTTCTTAAAGCTCTTAGAAAAGTGTGGAGGAGCTGCAGCATAAAAATCAGGGCTTTAAAGAACATTTTATCTTCCCCTTTGCAAGTATCTGCACCATTCCCGAAATGCTTCAGAGCACTGAACACCACAGGTTGTATTTCTCTCCCTGTGCTTCCCTTACAATTTATTCCTTATTTCTAAAACAAGGTATTCTGTGATTATCAGACCTAATGCAGCTGCTTTGCTCTGCCTCTGTTGCATATGCAGCATCTTGCATGCCTTGGCCATGATAAAACCAATCCCCTGCCATATTTTCTCGAACTCTCCTGGCAGAGTAACCTCAGCCCCTGCCTGTCACAGGTCCCACAAATCCATTCCCCAGGACCCCGGCTCTCATCTGCATTTCTATTTATTACTCCTGCTGCAGCTGACTCTGACCTGCGAGCGTGGCAACACGTCATCACCGGGGTCAGCAAAACCAGATAATTTTTGACTCCACTCCCAGCTTTTTCTGCGGCAGAGATAGAGCAGAGACTGGGCTCTGCTCACACATTTGAAATCTGCAGGTGCTGCCTGCTCCAAGCTGTCTGTCAAATCTGACTGAGGTGACCGTCCATTTCCCAGGTTCTGAGGTGCCAGACTGCACATCCCCAAGGGATGTGGGATGAGGAGGGGATCTGGGCTGGTTTGCTCACCTCCCTGCAGGGTGTACTCTGTCACGGGCCTGCTGAAGGCTCCCAGCCCCGCTCCGTTGTACGAGGCCACCTGGATCTCGTACTGGGTCCAAATGATCAGCTCCGTCACCAAGCAGTAGTTGATTTCTGCGCTGGTGATGTTCTTGTACTGGTACTCTCCCGGGAGGCCGGCCAGGCGATACCTGCCATAAGGGGGGAAAAAATCAGCTGGTTAATTAGCTGCTATCAATTAGAGACAAGATCCTGACTGGCAAAACAGCTCCCTTTGTGAAGAGGCAATATGCAAAGTTTTACAGCAGAATTTTACTGAGAATAATGAAAAATAATCAGGAGGAACACAGCAACTCGTGATAAGACCGTATCATGTTTGACTGCTATAGTATTTATAATCTGATCTCACCGAGATTACAGGCTCAGGGCTAAACAAAACGGGTGTTTTATCCTGTTTTATGGTTGCAGAAAAATTACAGCTTTTTAAATGTGGCTTGTCTAGTAAAAGCTATGATTTAGTACAAAAAAGAGCCCAGATGTGATTTTTATCAGAGTGCTGTCGTAAATCAGACAGAGAAATGGTTTTTTTCCTTCACTTCTGAAATCTGAAAAGGAAGAGCTCAGAGGGCTCTGACCTCCTGGAACCTCAGCCATTGACACCCCTGGCTTCCACCAGAATTAACTTCACAGAATAATTAAAATAAGGCTGGAACACAGTTGAGACTGAGGGGTTGGGTAAGCACTGGAATTCCAGCAGAAGGGCTGTGCCAAACACAGATGGGTGGTAAATGTCCTGAAACTCTTTCTGCTGAGACACGAGAAGCTGAAACACCGAATATATTTTCCCATGTAAAAACTATTGCAGCAAACAGAGCCCCTTTGATGTGTCTCTTCAGGCCAACAAACTACAGAGAAGAATTAAATTATAGAAAATAAACAAACCTTGCAAATCTGTGAATGTGAATAATACTGTTTGTTTTCCTTGCTTTAGGAAAGTGGTACAGTGGATGCTCACAATATGCTAATTCACAAAAAATCAGAAAAACAGAGGCCAAATAAGGGACACGAGGCATTACCATTCAATGAAAAAGATAAATACGGAAACATTTGTATTTTTATTCACCACACAACTTCTACACGCTCTTACCCATCCCTTGCTTCGCTGCAATCACCAAAAGTTTATTGACACAGAACAATTTCATTGACATCTTACAGAGAGATTTGAAATTCATCTGAGTTAAATTGGTGCAACGTTTATGATCAGACAACTTCATGTGCTTCAGGCAGAGATTTTTGTTTCTAAACCCTTCCTATAAAGAGATCAGTTCTCAATCACTGCCAACGCCGCCGTTTGCTGCTGCTTGCCTGACCATCCCAGAGCTCACTTAATATTTGTAATGCTGCATTGGTGCGATTCCATTTATGAAATATAAATGGAAATCAAGAAACACCAGCCCTGAGCCGAGCTTATTGAACGCCGTGCTCTCCCTTTCTCTCCCTCACCTCCTGCGCAGGGTGGGCGCTCCCTGGCAGTTCTTGGTGTGGCAGCGTTGTGCCTCCTGCCCAGCAGACAAGGTGTAAGTGCCCCTGTGATTTAATCTGTTATGCTGTTAGCATGGCAGAGCCCTGAACGCCATCCTGGCAGTGAGAGAAAGGGCAGAGGAGGGAGGCCAGCGCAGAAATGTCATGTCTTCATGATTTTTCTCACCACGGACATTGATGCACATTCCACCTGACTTGTGCAGTGCACCTTCACTTTTAAAGATCAGGTGTTCCATCCGTTTAGCATCTTGCACATCTTGAGCTTTGGCTCTCTGGGATGCCTGGTGCTCCCCATTTTGCTGTGCCCTAATCCTGCACTGATTTCTGCAGAAATTCCTGCATATGGCTGTGACCACACCGTTCAGCTCGGAAGAACAGCCTGGTTTATTGCCTGGGACAGTTGTGCTTTTATGTGATAATCTTAAATTCCCGTTGAATAAATGGTTTCTCTGCTCTGTTGTCAAGACAAAGCAGGTAGACGCCAAGAATGTTCACAGCCCAAGCATAATGAATATGAACACTATTAAAGTGGAAAGAGATGTCACAGCAAGGTCAGGGATCAATTATGCAGACAAACACAACAGAAAGCACCCCAGTTAAACATTATTGGAAATGCTGTGTGGAGAAAACAGCACAGATTGCCAGGAGTGGGAGGCTGTGGGATTGCTTTTTAAAGGATTTAATGCTGAGACTGGGAAAGGCTCACTGGGAATAGTGTGGGATGAGAGAGGAGATACTGGTCTGATTTGCTCACCTCCCTGCTTTGACTGCTCAGAGCTCTTTTTTCCCCTCAGAGGAACTTTGGGAAGAAGTTTCTTTTCAGCAGAACCTCAGGCACTAATCCCACCACTGGGGAGACCACTTGGGAGGGAGGAATTGTGTACTGGGTACCCAGGACTCAGGACAAGGCTCTACCTGCAGGCAGGAGTTAAAACCCCTTCCCCACTGGTGGCTGGCACAGCTCTCAGACCGAGCCCGGCCCCAAAACCCTGCCCCAACAGCACTGGCACGAGGAGCTCAGAGCAGGTGACAGGGACATGAACATGGTGAACCCTGCTGCAGGCCCAGGGAACTTCCCAGGGCTGTTTTGGGAGCTCACCAAGACTCTCAACATGACAAAAGCCTTCCCATCCATGCCAGCTGAAGCAGGAGCACAGCCTGAGCAGGATGTTGGCATTCAAACTGCAGCATTTAGTGATCTTTTACACTTCTGGAGGACACTGCCTTAAAAATGTCAGCAGCCTGCCCACAGGAGGCTGCAGCCATCACTTGGAAGTGTGTCAGGGGCTGGGAGTTTCCCACAAAAACTCTCATTTAGATAAAGCCTCCCTCACTGGAGGTGTGGTCCCAGCTGGCTGCTGGCACTGCAGGGTGTGGAGGATGCCAGATGAGCAGTGAGCTGTGCTGGAATTGGGTAGGAGTGAGCACCGAGTCCCAAAATTACCTGAGGGAAATGCTCTGCAAAGTCTCTCGAGTGAGCTAACACCCCTTCCAACACAAGGAATCCTCTGCAAGCAGCCAGACTGGATGGATGCAGAACTCCCAGCTACCTGCCTGATTGTGTTTCTCATTAATAAACACAGACAGGGCTGAAAGAATCTCACTCAACTGGCTGATTTTCAAAACCTAACCAAGGTCTGCCACGAAGCATCTGACCTGTCACTCCCTCTCTCCATTTTGCCTGGCACAAAACTGAAGTTTATTGATTCTTTTGTTGCTCCTCCATAGGCGGGAGCCCTGTTGTGTCTTTGATAAATTTAATTAACCTTTTGAGCAGGGAGCTGAGCTTGTAATAAGCAAATATACATCTGCATAGGTTGCACTGTACCAGTTTCCCCTGTGAGCACTTGCAGTACTCGGTGCTTCGCTTCCCTTGGAAATGGAATAAAAGATGTTGTGAGTGTCCACAGGGAGCTGGTGCCTTGGAGCAGCTGAGGGAGCCCCCAGACTCTCTAGGACGGACAGGCCAGAATTTGAGTAACTGCACCCTTGTGACCCCTTGAAGAGTTGAGTTTTCTCATATTTAACAAGCCAGGGCAGCCTCAGCGTTTGCAAACAATAACTAATGTATTTAATTCAGTTAGAGACAGCTTATTACACTCTAAAGTCACACCATTTGAGCTCCCCTGTGCACACCCGGACCTGTCTCTGCACTCTCCAGGCCAGGAAAGGACCCACCTTAGGATGTAGCCATGAAGAACTCCATTGTGCTCACTCTCAGGAGGAGGCTGCCACTGCACCATGATGGACTGGTTGGTTCTCCCACTGGCCACGATGTTTTTAGGGGGGGCGCTGGGGGGCTCCTCAGGAAGCATCAACCTAAGCACAAAAGAGTGTGATGGACATGAGTGTTGAAAGAAATCATAAATAACAGTCTCTTTCCTGTATCCACTCCAAGTGAACCACTTTCTTTTATCACAGTCTGATGACTAGAAAGAAATATAATGCTGATCAAACTGCTGGAGACATGCATGAAATAGTTACAACAAATCAACATAATAGGAAATCAGTTAAGCAAGCACCAGACAGACAGCTGAGGTAACCCTATTCTCTCAGAATCACCCAGGCTGCTACAACTCTTTAAAAAGATTACAAGCCTGAATGAGTAAGAGCTCAGGTCCAGTGTCTGTGACTCCTTCCAAATTGTTTCTTTCAGCTCTTTCAATATTTTTCATATCAAACTCCTACATTTTGAAAAAGCCATTTAGAGTTCAGCTGTTCTGCAATTGGAGCTCGCAGCAAGCTTTGGTTCACAGAAGAGGGGGGATGCAGTTGAGGCTGGCTGTGATGAAGCCATCCTTCTCTGTCGCATCTGGGTGAGCTCCAGCAGTGACACTGCCACGACAGGGTGAGAGCTCTGCTCCTGCCCGGGCGAACTGCTGGGGCTTAGCATGAGAGCAAAATATTATTCCCAAGATTCTGATACTCTGGAAGCTCGAGGACGCCTCTCCACGATGTGCTGATCCCCTGCATCCCCTAAATCCATCATCCCCAACCCTGGCCAGTGGCAGAGCACTCTCCAGAGGCCTGGGAAGCGGCATCTTCTCCATCTCCCAACCATTGTGCAAAAGATTCTTTTATTCTTCATTCACAATGAGCATTTTTTCCCTCCCTTCAGCACACAGAGGCTGTCATTACCTGCTGGTCTCGGAGCTGTACCGGCCCTTGCCCACCTGGTTGACTGCACACACCCTGAACTGGTAGGTCCTGGCCGGAGTGAGGCCACTCACAGTGACCCCGGTCATCTTCGGGTCAAGGTTTGACAGGTGGACCTTCCAGGGAGAATCTGTTGGTGAAATTAGCATGGGAAAAAAAAGGAAAAAAGATGAAAGTGCCTGTCAAAAGCCCTGCAGAAGTGAGAAAACGCCTCTGACTGCTCAGAGCTCTTTGTGCTGGTTTCCCTCAGAGGAACTTTGGGAAGAAGTTTCTTTTCAGCAGAAGAAACCTTCCTGTCAGCCCACACGGTTATGCAGATTGCACATTTGTCTACTGGAAAGTGATGCTGCACATGTCATGGCATAATAAATAAAAACTATATTCATTAACATTTTAATAAAAGAGGAAACAAGCATGATAAAGACAGATGGGCTGTGTATTTCACAACCCATCTGTTTGGCAGGCCATCACACCACCACACCCATGAGTGGCTCTGGTGGAAGGATTCTAATGAAATTCACAGGCAGTTTGGAATATCTTCCTACCCAGCTTGCAAGCAGGTGTAGAAGCGTGACTCCCTCTGCCAAATCAGCCCTTTGCTGCGAGACCTGAGAAAGCTTCTGCTGCTGATTCTACGTGTCTGCAAATTTATTTTTTTTTTCCTAGTGCAAGCATTCGGCACGGAATCTAATTGTCCTAGGAAGATTCCCTGGCAGAAAGAGCCCTGCCAGCACTATAAACCCCTCGCTGTCACTTCACATTCTTGCCATATCGAGCTCTTCTGATGCCCAAATTACATTTACAACTTTTCAAAGAGGTCAGAAATGAAACATGTCGAAAATTAAATATTCTGACTCCTTCCCTCCGTAGCCTGGTGTCACATATTCCCCCCGAAGTCATGACTGAAATAGTCGGGGAGAGGTGACATTTGGTCTGTGTTGCTACAGTACAGCAACGGAATCAGCCAATTTGAAGATTTGTTCAGTTTTTAAATAATACCAGCTGTTTTCATGCTCCCTGCTCAAAACCACTAACACTTCTGGAAATTGCTGAGGAGCTCGCTGCAGATTTTGGCAACGTTGTCTGTGCATGTTGCTCATCAGAAGTGCATCGTGGCTCCTGGCAGGTCACCTCAACGTCTGCCTGAAAATGAAGATGAGGCGTCCCAAATGTGGAAGGCTGCTAAACTTCACACCAAGACAGAAGCCACTAATTTTGTGCTTTTCTGGCAGATTTCTTAGCAAGTTTAAGTCCTCTAGGGTGTGATGCCAGTTGGGCTATAAACACAGCATCTTCAAATTACTCCAAATGTATTTATTCCAGTAAGGGCCTTGCCAGAACGAAGTCTTTTTTAACAGGAAAACTGACACAGCAGAATCCTGGGAATGCTGGAGAGGGACGTTTGCACAGCAGTCGAGTTCTGTCCTTGCCAATTGTTGATTTACCCACAGCCCCTTTGGCTGCAAGATCTCGATGCCAATTCATCTTAGCTGAACGCTGAATTTCTTGTAGAGAGCCCTTGGAGGAAGCACACCTGTGCCATCTAGAAAAGCGTTGCTTAGGAGTTTTTTGCACCCCAGTTCCTCCTGAATTGTCACAGCCTTTCCCCTGAGACTTCCCAAACAGCCTCGTTATGGCCAGAGCGCTCGGCAACAAATCACGGAGAGCTGAAGTGAAGGTACGGCTGACCTGGTGCGCTGCCTGAAGGAACTTCCTGCTGAAAATGGAGGAGCAGACACCGAGAGGGGAGTGAAACACCCTGGGATGAGCTACTTGGGCAGTGGTCCGTTTCCTAGAGCATTCCATTTGTTTACTGCCAGTGTAAACACCACCTGAGAGTGCTTAACCCAAGCAGCTCAATGTAGTGAGCAGTTTGATTCAACAACAGGCCCTATTAATCTCCTCAGCACCTTGGGGCTTCGCTCTGTTTATATGCTGCATCTGTAGAATACTTTATTAATTCTTTTTCCTCTCCTGGTGGAAGATAAAAGATCTGGCAGGAAGAGAGATTAAACTGGAAACTAATATAAACGAAGCCTATTCATCTCCTGGGCACTCTGATTCAGAGAGGAGGGCGGTTTGGGGAGCGTTTGAGCACTGCATACACCGAGTGTGCAGAGTATCTTTAAAATTTAAATGTCAGATCTTTTTTTGTGACAATCAATAAACAAAACACTTTTAAAAAAAACCCCGGATCTCCCTTTTTAGATGAACACAAGCAGCCCCAGGACTGTGCAGAAGCTCGTTTCACCGTGGAGAAGAGCAATCCTGACAAGGGAAACATGCCATCAAATTTTCAGCTGCGCCTCTCCTCTCCTCCAGGGATGGCTGTCACTCACCTGTCCCAGGCAGCCCGCAGAAGCTCCATGGTGACAAAAGACTTGCCAGGTCAAGCTATTAAATAAGCCTCTGTTAGGCTGAGCAGACTCTGCTAATCCCTCATTTAACTTAAGCTGCCCAGAACATACTCTGGGCTCTGCTGCTCTTCCCCCGTAATTGCCGCTGCCTGAACAACTTCCATGTTGAGCTGTCTGTCGTCCTACAAATATTGGCCATTCTGAATTAACTCTGATTGCCTCTCCAAGTTCATTTATTGGAAATGAAGGATCTCGCAGCCTGTTCTCTGCTTTACAATGTCATTTTGGGCTTTTAGAAATTACATTTTTTTTTTCTGTCATGAATTTTTGGACGCGCTCGTGATGCGTTCAATAACTCTGGTTTGTGTGCCAAGAGGCATTTCGGCTGTATTTCCCTCTCTACCCTACAGTTCATGCATTAATTGCAAATTCCTCAAAAATCATTTCTAATTTGATATTACCGATTAGATCTAGTGCAGAAAGCTGATTTTTGCAGGTTTGGAGCACATTTCCATCCCTTTCCTTCTCCGGGGGGTTTTGCATAGATGGCAGCATTGGAATTTGCTGTGCTGCTGAGTTCACTGAATTCATCTTCCAAACCTTTGTAGCAATGTGATATTGCAAAAAATCCAGGTGAAAGCTGAATATGGTGCATCCTTTGTTTGGTAGTATTTGTACAAGGTTTACCAGTGGCCTGAGAAAAAGTAGTTTTTAACTTTATCATATCTAGATCTGAGTCACAATCTCAATGAGCAAAGCAGTTTTACTTTGATTTTTGCAAAGATTTATCAGTGATTTCAATGTTTGCCATTTGAATATTCCTACCAAATTCGGGATGACAACTCACAGGTTTTAGTTAAACACGTGGAGATGCTTTCCACAGGAGCTTTTATTATCTCCTCATTGGCACAACGTGATGAATCTGAGTTATATCATTACCTCACACAGCGCAGATATCCCAGAATACAATAAAACAAAAATGGGCTTTTATCTTAATTGTCCTCAGCAGAATTCTGTAAGTCTTAATTCATTTCTTCAGTTAAAAGACTATTCAGAATATTTTTTTGATTAATTCCTTCAGTCTAAACCTCTTTGGAATACAATAAGCATAACCCCTCCTAACTCCATGAAGACTCTTCATTGGAATTCCGAGGTAAATCGCAATGGGGCTAAACAGGTCATGAAACACCCAAAATTACATTAGTGCAAATGACAGCAATGCATGGTACTATTTATTTGAAAATCCTATTTCAAATCAAGGTTCACATTCTTGGCTCTGTGTGGGCAGGAATGCTTAATGACTGTGTTTCCTTGGAACTGTGTTTTTCAAATTAGATTATAAATTTGCCCCCAAATGTTTAAGGCCATATGTCTCAAGTCACCCACAGACACAGTCTACTGTGAATACTTGTAATTTGAGAATTATTGCATTGTGCCAAATACATTAATTTTAAAAATTAGGTGGCTAGAGTCGTTCATATTCCCAGCAATTTATGTGCACGATCTGCCACTGGTTTTTTTCCCCCTCTAATTAAAAGAAGGGTTTTGTATCTCTTTAGTGCATTGATATTAATGAAAAGGAGTTCTAATCCATGCCAGGTGGAGTGACACGCCTCCCTCTAATGCAGCTGGTAATTAAACCCCTGAAATTTATACTCATTATTTTGAACCTTCTTCAGCTATTTCTCTACCACAGACACGGCTGTGTTCTCATTTACGGTGCGTGCTTCAAAACCCACCATGGATCCCAAAGCTATGAGAGAGTTATCCAAAACAAAATAAAACAAAAAAAAAAAGGAACAAAGCAAGGCTTTGGCACCTGTAACCGAAACGCTCAAACTCCAAACATTCAAACTCCACAGAATGAAGAATAAGATCTTCTGTGCAGCTTTGCTAACTGGAAAATAAATCACAATTCTGATGTGTGAGAGCCAAGGGGGATTGGGATGGGAGGCCCCTTGCCCTGCTGTGACAGAGCTCCTGGAGGGTGCTCCCTCTCTCCCCGACAGTTGCTCCTCCTGCAGCACAAAACGCAAACAGAAACTGTCTCTGGAAAGCAGAGGGAGTTTGTGCACAGTCACATCAGCCCAGGCTATACCCACACAGCATCAGTGCCAGCTTTGTTCACAGACAGTGCTGAGGATGGCTGGGAACAAAGGCAAGGTGCTGGTTTCCAGAGGAGCAGGAGGCCTGGAGAAGCTGAATATTAACCACACACTGCTGAGATCAAAGCGACTCTGAGAAACAAACACTTCAGGAAAACAAAAACCGAAACAAGGCAGTGACAGTGTGCAGACGTTACGGTGCTCCAAAGCAGAGTCACTGCTGACATTGCTGAGCTGCTCTGTACATGTGGAATAAGAGCACAGCAACAGTGGAAGATCCAAGGGCTCAGATTCCTCCCTGTCCTACTTCTGTGGGCAACCATTCAGCCACTGCACATAAAGGCAGAGGAAATAAAGACAAACATTCAAAGGACAGCAAGATCTAGATATATCTGGGAGTTAAGGTGCTCAATTCACAGCAAACCTGGCCTGTGCTTGGCTCTTGTAGCCTTGAGCTGCTGCAGGACACAGACCTGAGCTTTGGGACAACGAGACCCTCTCAGTGGCAGATTGCAGTGACATCAGCCAAAATTATTTGATCTATCACAGCGTGAGCAGTGGCTCACAGGATCCTGTGGTGTTCTCAGGGACTGTTTGCATGCTTTCCAAAGAACTATTGTTGATTTTGGCTGAGCCTTCGACAAATTTCAGTGAATTAATTCTAAAATGATGGCACATCTACCCCGTTCCTATACAATTGCAAAGCATCCTTGGTAGAAAGGACTTGAAGACCTTCCAAACCTCTCCATGACAGGAGAAAGATGATGGAATGAGATGATCTTTAAGGTCCCTTCCAACTGAAACCATTCCATGATTCTGCTGGCACTGAAGGAGCTGCCTCTTCTTTCAGCGACTCGCCCCAGCTGTGGCAGCCCATGCAGGACCCAAGTGCACATGTTCTGCCACCTCTCTGTGAATACAGCTCCAGGACCTTTGCATCGTGTCCCCAGGCTGGGACCTCACTAACCTGTCATCACCAAAGCCACTGGGAAACAAGGAGCAGAGGGTGACATCCTTGGGCAAAAAAATTAGGGAAGGAAAAATGTAAAGGCAGTTCCTGGCCTGCAGTTATGGAGGGAAGGAGAGAAGAGTGAAAATAAAAAGGGAAGTGGTGATAAAAAGGTAGAGGAAGAGTATGAATGCAGGATTGTGGATTTTCTTATTCATTTGTTGGAAAAAGATCAGGAGTCTTTGCTTGAAGAGAACTATTTTCAGGACAGCAGTCCCGGGCATGACTTTGGATTTCTGCGAGGATTAGAAACCTGCACTTTGCTGTGCAGCTGTCAAGATCATCGGTTCTGGGACCTCCACTCCTGCGAAGTTATGCTCTCCAGGCTGCAAAGCACGGGGCTGCTATGTGATCTGAAGCTCAAGTTTCCTCTCTCAAGCTCTCTGTG
Organism: Pomatostomus ruficeps; assembly: GCA_013400735.1. NCBI lineage: Eukaryota > Metazoa > Chordata > Aves > Passeriformes > Timaliidae > Pomatostomus > Pomatostomus ruficeps. The sequence goes on along the minus strand of VYZT01060745.1, from coordinate 29,097 downwards.
TGGCAAAACAAACTGCTGCTCCCCAGATAATCAGAAATCAGAACTGTTTCACATTCAGTTATGCAGTGACTAATTTCCACATGTCACAAAAAGTGATGCTCTTAATTTTTTCATCAAGAATCAATTGTTCAGCTTGGATTTCCAGCTCCTAGGGTGATAGAGATTAGAAAGTATCGCCAAGGTGACCGATTTCCATATAACCTCATCTTTCCATCAGCTCCTGAAGAGGCATTAGCAATGTCCCTGGATAACCTTGCAGACTGAGCCCCGGAGGACCCGGTGCACAGCGTGACAAAACTGGGGAAGTGGCAATCCCCAGTGCCCAGGTTTGGAACCCATGGGGTCAGATATTCGGATTGCACTCGAGCATCCTCCACCACTCACCTAAAGGAAGGGTGTGAAATGATAATCTAGAACAAGCAGAGAGAATATGTGAGCCCACAGAGAGGTAAGACAGCAGCTCCTCCCAACATCCAGGCCTGTTCCTTTGACAGACCATCAGTTCCTTGTGTTATCACCCTGCCTGCATCTTTTAGGTGACACCTGGGCTCTGAATGCACCAAGAAATCCATGAAACTGGAGAAAAGGACAACCACGGGAAGGAACAAACTGACCACTGCTGCTTTAGTGAGGAATGAGCTGCTGTGCCTCAAGTCTGGCTGGCAACACCAGAGGTGGAACTAAATCTTTATTGTAAAACACTCCCTCCACCTCAATCTTTGTTTTTCTACTCCTTCAGCGTGCAAACACCCGGTTGTAAAACCCAGAGTGGGCTGGCTCTGGTTTAGCAGAGTGCAGCAGCATTTTGGTGGCAGCTCTGGCGGGAGGTGAGGCTGAGGGAATGATTGAGATGATCCAGTTTCACTTACTGTTCTCCGAGAGCTCCACCACGTAGTAGAGCACGGGGCTGTTGCCGTCGAAGGGGCGCACCCAGGACAGCGTCACGCTACGGCTGTGGGAGGAATTCAGCGCGGCCACGAGGTTCTGAGGGGAGTGAGGCAGCTCACTGCACAGGAAAAGGGAAAAGAAGATTAAAAAAACCAAAAAACAGCATAGAAAACTTAATCTACATTTCATTCAGCTGCAGTCCTACAGGCAGTTAAAGGCAGACGACATCAGCCCCGTGTGATGATGGATATAAAACCACCGGCGGCTATTGTACAATTAAATAAATGAAAGACGTCGCAGAATTCTTCACAATTTTATCCTGTTTGGGGAAAAAAAAAATATTATGCTCAAAGTCCCAAGGCTGATGCTTAGAACAGCTAATGGACGTGTTGTTCTATGTGGAAAAAAGCCAATTTTCATCCTGTTTTTGACTGAGCAAGTTGGTCAATAAATTTCCTCTCGTACTTTTTCTCCCTCCTTACAATGATGTCCTACAATGTGACAGCAGTGATACGTACAAGCAGCAAAACACATGGGAGATATGATTTAACACGGAATTTTTCATACTCAAGGAAGCAGAAGACATTGACACTATCCACACAGAGCTACTAATCAAAATTACCATACGTATTCTTAGGCTACAGAACAGCTGGATTTACTCACGGATTCAGGCTTATCCTGTCATGGGTAGAAGCCTTCCTCCCTATAATAAGGATTTTTTTGGAAGCACCCAACCAGAAAATGTAGCGAAAATGCCTGCAGAAACCCCACGGAAATACAAAATGAAACGTTTCAAAAACAAAAACAAAGCAGCAGCTCAATTAAAATGCGTAATTTCTCCACATAAAGGAAATTTGTGGAAAAACATTTCATTTGTACCCACTGGCTGGGAGTGGGAGCTGCGTGGCGAAGTGAGAGCACTAAATTCTGCTGCAACCCTTAAACGCTGATGTGTTTGAGGAGAGAAAAGCCCTTCAGCATGACACTGGAGCATGATTTCTGCTCCTTATCGTGGCTCCTAAGGAGGATGAGGATTTTGGGGTGAAGGAAAAGCAGGGAGGGCCAGTTTGTACCCCAGGAAGGCTGAGGGGGACCCTTCTGAAGCTCAGGCCAGAGCAGAAAGCCGTGAGGGCACTCCCGTGCTCGAATTAAAAATGCAGTAATTCCTGGGTGTGATGTATTTTTGTCACTGAGGGCTCAGAGTTATTTAAAAACCGCAACTCCTCAGCCACTCGCAAAAGTAAATACAGGCCCTGGCTCCGAGCCAGAACAATAAATACGGCCTGGATTTCTGTTTCTGCTGGAGGATTGAGGAACATATGGAGAGCCAGACAATAGTTTTATTATTTTTCTGTTAAAGCCGTGAACGCTTTTGTTTGCGCGTTTCTGATGGAGACACACTGTGGAGTTAGCACCAAAAAAAAATAAGAAGAAAAGAAAAATTTCTGGAAGAGCTGAAGAATGGCAAGAAAAACACACAGCTAATGAGGCACCAGCAGCAGAAGGCACTTCCCTGCCCACCTCTCTCCAGGCGAGAGGGGTTGATATTTCCTAAGGCTAAACCTGAGACTCAAAGCCTTGTCTCATCTCATTTGACTTTAAACGCAGAACCAAATTAGCAGCACACTGACCCCAGGCTCTTTCTGTAGTAAACACGGAATGACACCTCCGGGTGTGATTCACATCACAACTTCATTAAATCCCTCACTTGAGATGCCTCCATGGTGAGGAGCTAGAGTTGACCGCTCTCACTCCGAGCTGGGCGGGCACTGACAGCTCAGCCACGGCCACTTTTGGGCTACAACAAACACCACGCACAGCCAGGAGATGTGTGGGCCCAAAGGGAGCAGATTTGAACGCAGCACTGTGAAATTCTGGCTAAACAAATTCACGGAGGAGGGGGACCTGGAAACAAAGGAGGAGGGCAGCTGACCTGTGAGACAGAGCGTGACTGTCACTGAGAAATGTGGGGGTGTAAGATACGACCATTTACCCAGGGACTACACGAGTGCGCTGCTTAATTTTGAATGAAACATTAAATTATAATAAACATTAAACCTCCACCACAATTTATCATTATGTCCTAAGCAAGCTGCTTGGAAAAGTTTTTGTGATTAAGCTGGCACAGGTAATTACTGACGGGAAGAGTGAAACGCCTTGTTGTTACATGGCTCACACAAGTCCCAGTTCCCACCTCATTCATCACCGGTCCCTGTGGGGAAGAGCTCAGAGAGGGCTCTGGCTCCGGCTCCTTCTGGAAGGTGGTGGCCACAGAGGCAGCAGTGTGGGAGGAATGGCTGAGGGGGAGCTCACAGCAGGTTATCCCCACGTGTCTGCTTTTCTAGGCAGCAAATGCGCCCTCCTGGTGTATATTGAGGGTATTTTCAGGTGTGCATTTACTACTCTTGATCTGCCACACATTAGAAGGGTTCAACAGCTCATCTGAAGACAGAGACTACAAAATTAAGAAAGACTGAAAGCTCAGTCTCTTTTTCCAAGTGCACAAGACTCAGAAGAGTTTTGAAGAAGGGGACATGTCTTTTTCCATGTTTTGTAAAGCACAAACTGAGTTAAACCTTGGGTTTGTTTGCTTAGGATTTGGGTTTCGTTGATTATTCTCTCAGACTGACGGTGTTGATCAGCAGCAGCATGAAGGAAATGGGCACTTCCTGTTCAGAGATTGAGTAGCGTGAGCTGCTGCCTGCACCCAGGACACCCCAGCCATGAATATCCCAGTTTTTACCCAAACATGTCCACAACAGATGGTGCTCGCAGATTTGAGCCCCTCGAGGCACACGGAGCAAGTGCCTGAGAAACACACCTGGAAACAAATAAATATTGAAAGCCACCAAGACATTTCGGCACAGGAGTGCACCTCTCCCGTTGCAGTGTACAAAAGCAGAGATTAATAAGTAGTAATTTCTACTTTAGCAAGCACTTACACTTTGTCTCCTTCTCATTTGCTACCACGTACCCTGTGGAAGGGATGATAAATGAGACCTGTACCACATCATGAATATTCACATTCCCCAAAGAGATCAGTGCTTCTGTTTTCCCTTTAAGAGGATTACTTTTCCGTGCTTCCAACACCCAAGAAATTATTGCAGCAATTTCTAATTTCAACCCTTCTTCAGGGGGAGAAGGACCTCGGAGTAGAATTGGTCACTTCTGATGCACCAAGAAAGTGGATGAGGTTTAGGACAGTAACACCCAGAACAGCCCTTGAGCAGACACTGCAAGTGTAATTCCAGCATTATTATCTTGCTTTTGTTCACTGAAGCCCCAACAGGAAATCTGTGGAAGTTTTTAAACACAGAGCATCTTAAATCCTCACTCTTCTAATGCTGAGGAGTTGCATGGAGGCAAGTTTCCCATAACTTATTTTGTGTGATAGCAAAATATGTCCATGGACACATTAAAATCTGTAATTGATAGATAAGCCCAGGGTTAATGGCATTGCCACCAAGGTGACCTGAGGGAACTCTGACAAAGCAATTAAAATAGTGCATTTGCAAGAAAAGAACATGAAGTCACTGTGACAATCCGGGAGAGAAATATTAGCCCCTTGCAGATGATACATGTTCAAAACAGAAACCCTAATGTTTTGAGTCAGCTCATCACTGCCAGAGGGCACCTGAAAAATTCACTCAGCAAACACATAGAGTGTTTTATAAAATTAGCTAAAAGCAGACTATTTGCTGAGGAAAACAAACCAGACACGGTTTGGAGAGACTGCTGGGAAAAATGGTCCAACAGCAGGTAATTAGAGAGAGACTGTGACTGAAGAGGGGATTACCAAACAGGCCCAGGAGATTAAGCAAGTTTTCTTGTCAGTTTATGACAAGCCCTGCTCCTGTTTCGCACACGATTTCCTCAGCCAGGTGCGGCAGCAGGGCCTGCTCGGGAGCCGGGGTTCATCTGCCACAGCCGATAACGCCGGGGCTGGGGAGGGAACGGAGCCCTGAGCCCTGGCAGCCCCGCTCCTACAACCTCACAATGGCTTAAATTAACAAACGTGGCAATGTGGCTCGGGACTGTGCAGTTTCTCTCGCAAAAGGCTCCTCTCCAATTTGTAAACGCGGGGAGAATTGGTGCGAGGCAGCCCGGGGTTCTGAGGCTCTTTGTCTCTCGCAGGTCGGTAACAAGGTGAATTTTTGGAATTAAAGGGTTGCCAGGTTCCAGAGTGCACAGATTTATTTCCCATTTCAATTTGCTCAGATCTAGAGATGGCTTGGGAAAAAGGTTTGAATTTTATGCTTTCTTTTTGCTGAAAACACCTCCATCCCTGCTCTACCTTCAATGACAAACAGACACAATGGCATTTATTTCCGAGCGCATTTCTGGGCGATATTTCTCCTTTGAGGATCAAGTGCACTTAGACTCGGCAGTGAACCTTGCTTCTTGGCTGACATCTCAATAGAGAGCTTGGAAAAATAAATAGAAGCCTCCTTTCTAGTGAGGAAAGAATAATATATTTCCAACTTTGACATTCTCCCTGCAGAAAGGAGAAGAGATGGGCTGTTGGAACCAAGGGATGTGGGATCTGTAGCAAGTTATGTTTGTACAGGACGTCATTTTTATCTCTTACCCTGCGTTGGTCACACCGATTTTAATTTTAGCAATATTTTTTTTTAATGGGATATATTGGGAAGAAATTGGAAGAAGGAGCAATTATAAATACTCCAGGAAAAAGGATATCCAAATTCATGTATAGATGGCTGACAAAGGCAATGCTGTGCATTCCTGGCAACCCACTGGGGTTTATTATAAGTGGTTAGCTCCCCTCTCCTGCTTTTGAGGAAGACAGAACAATAATAGTTCTTTCTCTGATGAAAGGGAACTGAAAGAAGATGAACTTGCTGCCAGGAATAAATTGCCTATTTTTGTATTACATTGTCCTTCCCATATTTTTGCACAGAAAAAGAACCTAAAAGATTTTACTATATGTTGTGACATAACAGAGGCTTGCACGGGGCTTTGATTTTCCAACAATGCAGCATTACCATACTTTGCAGTCACATTCCTACAACAAAGAGATCCTTCAGCACGGGCTGCAGACGGGCTGATATTGAGCAGTGGGTATCATCGGGCACAGAGAGCGGTAATTCTGCATATTTTATACACCCTAAGAATCCTCAGGACACTTGGAGGCGGAATCGGCACCGTTTCCCATCAGGTGAGTGATACACGGTCATAACTCAGCTTATGCAGCTTCAGGAACAAACCTTTTTCCTCTGTATGTATTTCAGGGTGGTGTTTACCACAAAAGCAAGCTAAATGAAGCTGGGATGTTTCACAACACGCAATTACTGCCAGGATCAAACCCTGCGACTCGCCGGGGTGCGAGAGAAGTGGGGGCTCATCACCAAAAGACCTGCAAATGTTTCTGATGTGCAGCTGAGAAAGTCTACCAGGAGCAAAAGTCAGTGTAAAATTAAAATCTATCTCCTGCAGAAGAGAAACATCACTCGCAAATGTTTTACCTCGTGCAAATCAAATCAAGTGATGTACATGAAGAATAAACACATTTAGAGGGAAGACAAATGAATGAATGGAGTATCTTGACTAGCAATTAGTTTCTGTGCCCAAGTACCATCAGCGCAAAATTGATGAGCAAGGTAACCTTTGGCTGCACTTTAGCAAGTTCTTCATTAGTTTTCTGGCTTTCCTTTGCAAATATTTTATTTCTTCTTTCATGCTGAGGAAGGTGATCCATCCTGCCTGCAGCACCGATGGATCTGTGCTGTGCTATCAGTGCAGGTCCTTCCAGCAGGGAACACCGCCTCTCTGACTTCCAGCAAGGGGGGGCAAAGGAAGAGAGAGTTTTCTTTCCTTCTTTTCAGAGATTAGAAAACTGGACCGCTCAGAGATTAAATAACTGAAGGTCACCCTGAAGGTCAAGGGTTTTCAGTTAGATCAGTTTGAACAGAAATCAGTGACAAACTTATTTGTGCCTCTGGAAATTCCTCTTGACGGGCACAGAGGTAGGGGAGGAACGTGCTGGTTCCTGGGGGGGAAAAGGTGGGGAGACAATGGGAGTTGTCAGGCAAGGCAGTGGGGACTACAGAATTATCCACTGGTGACTGCTGCAGTCTGGAAGTGGTTGTGAGGCCTCCTTTGAACATTTGTCTGCCATTGGTGCAGCCCAAGGCACCGAGGTGTGAGTGCTCAGCGACGGGAACGTGCATGCCCTGTTTGTTAATGCTCTGCACAGGGGAATTACCCCGGAGAACGGGGAATGTCATAGATCTGTCATTCCTACACAAGCTGGGATTTAATTTAAGCTTTTCTTCAGACGTTTCCTTTCCACACATTTTCTTCTTCGTTTCACCCCTGTTGTATCGTGTATCTCTGCTCCTCACGGATCTGCGCTGCTGAGCCAAACGATAATGATGAAAGCTGCACGGAAATGCAATGTTCTCTGGCAGTATTGCACTACCTGCAGCCCTGCTTTGAAATGAAATGTCACAATTCCAGGTATTATTGAGTGACTTATCAGTTACTCAGCTCCTCCGAAAGAGTGGGTCTGATGGATTTCTTTAATTCCTCCAGGAAAAACAGGTGATGGGCGATCAGCCGCAGAACATCAGAGGAAGCAGAGGTGCAGGATTAACAGCCAGTGCGTGGAGAGCACAGCTGGAACAGCTGGAACACCTCAGCAGTGCACACAGGATGAGCCTCTCCCAGCCAACTTCTAGCCCAGATTTTATGGACCATAAAGGAAGTTCCTCAGTGGTCAGTGGGGAGCTGCAAGTAAATCCAGCCCCCGGGCTGCACAGGGCAGCCTTTTCTATCCAGCAATGGAAACCCTCCCGCTGCTGCAGGGTTCAGTGCATATTTATGGCTCGGTTTCAAAGTCCAGGCTTTAACATTCTTTTCAGTTTTTACTCCACGATTTTCTGACGTCCATTCAAAAACCGCCTGCGAGAACAGCGAGCGTGGTTATGGAGCAGCAATATATTCTGAATTGTCTTCTGCTCTTGGATTCCAACCAGCAGCAAAATGCACTCCGGGAGGAGAGCTGAGGAGTGCTTAATTAGGAAAAGAATGTATGACCGCTCTTGGAAAATGGGCATCTGATGGAGCCTTGGCACTGTCAGAATGAGGCTGTATCAAACAGCCCTCTGCTCGGCAAATCTCAGAGGTGAGCTCATTACACTGCCAACCGCACAACTGCCATCTTCTCCGAGACATCAGGCATGACCAGCAGAAACAGATGCAATTTTAGTTAAATTAAAGCATGCGGCACTACTCGGGGAAATAAATAAATAAATAACTCTACATAAAACATTGCCTTCTTTTTTTCTTTTCTTTTTCATTTGATCTGCTCCACACACGTACCAAACCCACAGCTGTTGCTTTTAGTGATAAAAATAAAATGGAAGTGCACTTCACCTCAGTGGAATGACAGAAATAGAAAATATGGAACCCTGTAATGACATTTTTATAATCCTCTTCCAGAACTGAATAGCACTTTAAACATTTTCTTGTTTTTATTTTTAAAGATCCATAGGAATAAAGAAAGTCATATATTTGAAATTTTCTTTTCCTGAAAAATGGTGTATAAAGAGAATGCAAGAGTAAGCAATGCCCATCCAGGGACCAGCTATTCTGATAAATGTTTAACAGACAAAAAATACTTAAAGGAAGAAAACATTTTCTTCTTTGCAAATCTTGGCATCACAGCACAGCACCTGGGCTTTATGGAGAAGCTCTACAGCACGGGGTGATGGAAGTCTCTGGGCCAAACTCCTGCTCAGAGCAGGCTCAGCCACAAGATCAGACCAGAGCATTTCTAGGTAATTTCATTAGCAATGAACGAGGCTTAAAAAAAAACCCCCACACCAAAAATCAGAGTTTCTGACTCTCCACACCACCTAGAATTAAATGCTACAAAAATACCTGAGGGTGTCTGAAACCAGTGTGTGGGGTTACAGAACGCAGGTGACAGAGGAACAGGCCTTGAAAGCCAGAGTGACCTCCTGGCTTTGGTCCAGAAGAAACCCTGGGACCCATGAAACACATCCTGGGTCACCAGGGCAGTGCTGGGAGAGCACTGTGGGTTTGGGACCTGCTGGAGCTGTCAGAGGTGACAAACACTGTTTGGTACCTTCAAAGGCATTGGTTACCTGTTGCCATAAAAGGTAACAGCACCCTAAAAGGCATTGTTTACCTGTGACCATAAAAGGTAACAATACCCTAAAAGGCATTGTTTACCTGTTACCCTAAAAGGCATTGTTTACCTGTTCCCATAAAAGAGAACAATACCTTAAAAGGCATTGTTTACCTGTTACCCTAAAAGGCATTGTTTACCTGTTGCCATAGAAGGTAACAATACCCAAAAAGGCATTGTTTACCTGTTGCCATAGAAGGTAACAATACCCTAAAAGGCATTGTTTACCTGTTCCCATCAAAGGCAATAGTGTGACACAAAATTGGTGACTGGGACACACTGGGATGTAGAGTTACTTCCTGTTTGTGTGATGGTAGATAAGGAATTTTCACTACATAATAAAACAGCTTTGCCCAGCACCACCTTGTGAAGCCCGAGACCTCTTCATCAATCCCCACACCAGGGCAGGGAACATCTGGGCTGCTGTACTCACATCACTTCCAGCCGCGCCGTTCGGGAGTCGTTGCCTCCTGAGGAAAGGACCTCGCAGGTGTAGTCCCCGATGTCCCCTGACCACGTCTGGCTGATGAGGAGGGTTCCGTCCTTCTCCACCGTGATCCTGGAGCTGCTGGATGGATTGATCACAACACTGTCCTTCTTCCAGAGGTACCTGGGGATTACAATGGTTCGGTTATTGATTACTCGTAAGAGCAGCAGGACAGATTTATTTTAACTCTGCTGGAAGGTATCAGCTCCTGTCATCACGTGTTGAAAATGACAGGCCCCTGCAGCTACTTTCAAGAGCAGTAACTTTTACAAATTCAGGTTTTAGATCAAGTGATCGGAATGAAAAATGTAATTCCATCTGAGATATTATGTATTTTACAAGGAGAAGATGAAGTACTCATAAATGTCCAAGTTTTCAAGTTCACCCCCACTGGAATGTTAACCTGCAGTCAATGTGGGTGTTGGCCCAGCTCTGCCAAGGCTCTGTAACATTGGACTGCCACATTCAGAACTTGTTGAAGGTTTGCTAGAGCTCCCCTATCAAAAACACAGCCCCCAACACAACACAGAGGTGTGGAGAGCCCACAGAATCACCATTACCCACCTTTAACTGCAATTTTTATACCCATATTTCTCTTTCCAAAGCTCTTTCTGCAGTTCACCCTTCAAGCACTCTCCAAGCTCTGCCTGGCATTTTATTTCATTTGTGTTGCTTTCAGACTACATTAATTTTCATGGCAAATTTATTTTCAAGTTTTGAGCTTCCTCTCAATGCTCTAATGTAAATTTTAATAGTCCAGACAAATTCTGGTCTCCCTCACACAGTTAAAACAGACTATAAGCCCAAGTTATTGAGTTGTTTCCAAAAACATGAGCACCTCTGGTGTGGCTTTTATGCACCCCAGAGTAAACACTTCTGAAATCCTATTCCTTCTCTTTGGCTTTTACTCTCATTAAGTATCAGCCTCTGACAAGTTGGTTTTATTGATAGTGTATTAACCTTGACAGTAAAATCATGGAAGGCTATATTGAAGTCATGAAGTGGAACATAGCTCATTGTAAATAATACATAAGGCTGAAATGGAAGATGGGATTTATGTGATTAATGATACAGTGTACAACCTTATAATGCAGTAATCAGGGGTCTGCTGTGAAAATCTGGGGTCCTGAAACTTCTCACCTAACGCTATGCACGCAGCTTAGAAAATTAAGCCGGGATAAACCACACAAACGAGAAGTGACAGCACCAACCTGATGGAAATTCTGGGGTCGTGAGTGGCCTCGCAGCGCAGGGTGGCCGTGGTGCCTTTGATCACCGTGCTGTCCTCGGGAGGGCGGACGATGGAAGTGCGATCTGGAAGGAGCACAAGGCACAGCTCAGGTGAAATTGGAGCCTTTTGCCCGGGCTGCTCACTCGGAGAGCAGCTGTGTCATTCAGAGCAAGCTGGCCACCACTCTCCAAGGCTCTGCTGGGAGGGCTGCCCTGGCTCTGAAGTCATTGTGAAGTGACAGCCGAGGGGTGCAGAGAGGCATAGCCGCAGAGGGCACGAGCAGAGCCCACAGGAGAAGAATGCTCCAGCTCTTTGAACTCTCCCTGGGCTTGTGCAAGTGTCTGTGGCAACTCCCCAAAGCCCTAATGAGCATGTGGGAGCAAACGCCGGGTCAGGAAAAGAGTCACGCTCTTTGCAGCAGCAAAAACACAAACAAGACCAAGGAGAGTCTGTGCAAAGGAAAAATGAGCTTGAAAAATACCGAGAAAAAGGCAAACTTAAATGGCACCCTACAACCTCATCAGCTCCAGGACACAGGAGAAGCTTTGGGAGGAAAAATCTTTTGTGTAAGAAAGATATGTTGTTTACTCAAATGTTTCAGAACGTCCTTATCCAAGCCCCTCCCGGAGCCTCAGAACACAATAATTGCTGTAACTACAGCAACCAGATCCGGTGTGAAAGATCCCCATTATGTGCCACACACAGGAGCAGCAGCAGAGAGCATCGGCTGAGGCAGGGAGACAACCAGGAGGAGCATGGAAGATATGTGGATAATGTTAATAAGTCCCAAATCCCTACAGAGATAATCAGCATCTGCTGAGGTATCTCACACACGCACGAGGAGGGACCATCAGCAAAATCAAAACCTGACTCTAATAGCACGGAATTTTTAGCATTACTCCTGATGTGCCTGTGTGAGACTTCTGGCTTTATAATGGTGCTGTTGCTACACAAACATTAGTTTATAGTCACTTTTCTTCCCCTCGGTCAGTATAATGGACAGGAACTATCTTTAATACATGTAGGAACCATAGCTTTGAGAATTAATAGGAAATATCTCCTTTACTCGATCCATTCACCTGGATATCATTCAATTTACAGCATCCTGACATTTCTACCAACTCTGTATTGTCAGTAAGACATAAACACGAGGACCACGTGACACAAATACACTATGGTTACTGCCAGGAATGCTTTCAGGTGTTCCCAAGTTCAAAAGGAAAAATGTATCTGATTTATCTTGCACACTCTGGGGATTATCAAATGCCAAATATGCAGCACACATCACCAGCTCAATCAGTACTTCAAGTGCTGGAGAGGAGAGAGGGCCACAACACTTCTGTATTTATCCTCATCATCTTCATTATTTTTAGTTGCTCTTAGTCCCAGCTCAGGGACCATTATTTTGTACCTTGAGTAGCAAAAACCATGTTACACTTCAATTTCACTCACTCAGGAGTAATACAGGTGAACCTCTTGGATCAGTCTCTCTTCTCCAACAGAAGAAATAAAAAATACAGAGATCAAGAGAAAACGGTGAATGACAAAACCATTTCATAGGATGCCCTGTCCCACTTGAGTCTGTAGCGTGAGGGATTAACTGAAATCTGCTGCACTTTGGTTTGGCCTCCAACAGCCCCCAGGGTTACAAAAAATAGGAAAGTATGAGGAAAATCCTCTCTGTTGGAATGGTGGCCACAGCCTCAGCACCAGCACGGGCTGGTCTGTGCTGCCAGAAGCCACCTGCAAACAACCAAATCCACAAGTTAAAAGCACCGAAGCAAAACCTGAGCAAAACTGTAATTGTGATTGAAGCTCTATTTAAATACACTTCCTTTCATGGGAGAGAGATTTATATGCATAATTTTCCAAACAAAAAGGGTATTTGCGATAGGCTTCCTAAAATAGACACATTATTCCTATTAAATCATACAAGCATCTCTATTAACGAGAAAAGCATAATTACTTATGAAAATTTCCTGCGCGTACAACAAAAACTGATTAATACTTGATTAAAGTTAGGCTTTAAACAAAGCATTATCCTTACTCCACACTGTCAGCACCACAAAAGCATCCAGGGCTCCCTCAGAGTTGGCTGCAGAGCAGGTGTAGTTGCCGGCGTCCTGCAGGAACACGGGCGTTATCTGGAGCCCGCCGGACTCGAGGAGAACGAAGCGAGGGATCTGCACCGAGCCGCTGGCCAGGATCTGCTCCCCTGAAACACACGGGGGGAAGCAGCGGGATCAGTGCCACGGCTCAGGGATTGGGATCTGCAATTCCAGCTCGTTCAAAATGTCACATCCTGCCCGGGCCAGCGGCTCGCGACGGCCCCACAGCCAACCTGCTGCTCCCGGGACCAGGGGAAAGGGAAACAGGCACTGGATCAAGATCTTGGTAACAGGATGGACAGGAAAACCCGTGGATCGCAGCTTTTCTGCAAGTCAATAACTGGCTACCTTTCTTCCAGGAGATGGCAGGGCGTGGGGCCCCCGAAACCTCGCAGGTCAGCACGGCGGTCATGCCCTCGGTGACCGTGGTGTCCTCTGGGGGCTGGATGAAGGCTGGTTTGATGTCTACAATAAAAAATTCAAACACAGTGCATCAGCTCTCAGAAAGGCCCTTTATCTATTGTCATGGACTGCTTTACATCCACTTTTATAGAGCTGATCGTGGAGAAGGACACGAGAATAAGACATGAAAACCTTTCAGCAGTGACTGTAACCTTTTCTTATTCATCTCCCAGGAATTGTCTAATCCTGTTTATTACCTGCACAGAAAATAAAAATCTATCGGTGCTTGTACCTGTACAAGTGAGATGGGTTAAAGAAAAAGGAAGCTAAAGCTCAGAATGAGTGTTTGGGGGCAACTTGAGAAATCTAGATAAACAAAACTATTTTCCTTCATCTTCATAACAGAGTTCTTTAAGATGAAAAGCAACTTGAGAAAGGCATTAACTTTGAAACTTAAATGTCAGCCAAAAGAATTTAGAACCTGAGCCTTATCCAAGACATTTTCTAAGTTTCTTTCTCTCTTATTTTCCCCCAGTTGCATTTTATTACAATTTTTTCCTGCAGTTTCCTAGATCTTTATTGAACTGGGGCTGATTTATTTTCTGAGGCCGGTAGGAATTCTGGTCAGTATGTGCAAACTGCTCTTGAGCTAAAAATCGGCTTCCTGAAGAGAAGTTTAATATTACAGAAATGGCTGTTAATAATCACTGTTATAAGAGACTACAAGGATTTGTAATTCTTCCATAGAGAAACATGCACTTCATTAACAAAACCATTTAATCTGACTTTTTGGCCGAAAAAGACATTTAACGTGAACTTTCTTTCTTTTTCCCAACTGAATGCAGTTGCAGACAAAGGAAAATAAAATGATAGCATGGACAATCACGAAGCAGTAGCTCAGCTTCGGGACAGAATTACATTAGAGTGGAAATACAAAGAAAAGATGGAAAAAAAAAAGATTAATTGTGAAATTCTTCTTTCTTTTCACTAAGATCTCTTTTTGCTGTGTAGAATAGGGGGGTTGACCTCAAGCCAAGCTCTCCTGATGTCATGGAGAGTTTTCCCACAGGCTCCAGCAGATTGTGCTGAGGCCACAGGGGAAATTTGGGGTTTCTCAGCTGGGGCAGCTGCCCTTGAGATGAAATCAGGGTTCTACTGGTTGGACTAGAGCAGCTCAGAGAGACATGCTGGGTGTGGGGTCACCTGCAGGGGTGACACCTCCTGCGCCCCGTGGTGCCTTTTTCCCAACCTGGAAATGAAACTCAAGATGGTTTCAGTATAGGAGGTGATATCAAAGTGGATCTTTATTTGGAGGCCTCCAGGGGCAGTTATGGAAGAGCATCCACAAAAGCCCCCCTCAACAGGGGTACACACAATTTTATAAGTTTGGTAAATGAGCATAATTGACAAAAAAGCACCAATTAGGAGCACAAGTGGTGATGCAAGTCCCCCCCCAGGTCAAGCCCCTTCTCTGGTGCCCCCCTTGGTGCTGGCTGTGCTTTGTTTATGAAAATGTCTCACAGATCTTGGCAGCCAGGGAGAGCCAAGACAGCACAGGGGTCCTGGAATTTGTTTTGTCTTTCTGCCTGGGGAAAGGGCATGGAAAACTACTGGGAAAACCAGCCACTGATGCAATAATGAGCTACAGAGCTCCAAAGAGATGTGTAGAGAAAATATAAGAAAGAAAAAAGGCAAAACCCAAAACGGCACCACCCGCCCGGCCTCTCCTCACTCACTGGTCACGTCCAGGTAGGTGTAGGTGTGGATCTCCCCGGCGGGGTTGCTGGCAAAGCACTGAAAGATGCCGGCGTCCTGCGGCCGCAGCGCGTGGATCCGCAGCGCCCCGCTCAGCAGCACCTTGTACCGCGGGTTCTGCAGCTTGCTGAGCGCAACGGAGTCCTTGTACCACACCAGCGTGGGGATGGGAACCCCTGTGCAAACGAATAGATCGCTGTCAGTCCTGGCAAAGCGTGGTTGGGGTAGTCCAACCCCTCTGTTATGGCTGAATCTCTGTTTTCCCGTCTTTTCACACCAATTATTTATATTTTTTCCAAGCTGCTTTAGATAAACGGAGGCCGCGTCTCACATTATCAATGGCAATAACACACTGCAGGCCAAGGGGAATCAAACCAGCAAACACTGGCGGGGGAATGTGGAGAAAAACATGTTATCAAATTACTTTCTTCACCCAATCATATTTCATGCTACTATGAAATAAGATTTGGAGCAATTTCATGTTGAAAGCCACAATCATGCTCCTTAAACAGCAGCAGTGTGGCAATAGAGCCAGTCTGTAACACTGCTCCGTCCCAAATAAGATTCCTCTGTGCTACTGTAGCTAAGAGAGCTGAAATAGAAAGGAAATGGCAAATTACACATGAAAAATGAAGTGCTCACATGGCTGTGCTTGAGTCCCAATTTAGCAGCTTAGTTTGAGCCGATGTACAAACAACTTGTTGCCAGCAATGGGATAGTTTTAAATTATCATTATTTTTATTCAGTCTCAAGCTTCACTTGTTGTTTGAAAAAAGCAGGCATAAAGAGAAATAAAATTCCTAGCCTAGATAAAACTTACGGTCCCGTTTATTCCTATTTTCTTTCATGTGCGTGTTCCACAAACCCTGACACAGTTATTTCACACATATTTTTGTTGCTGTCATGTCCCCGTCAGCCGGGATGAAGTGGCTGTAAATTTATTACACACAAATAGCGTAGGATTCTCTTTTCCCCGAGAGATGTCAGGGGCCTAGAACAGTCTCAGACAGCTGTTCCCATCCCACTGCTCACATCAGACAATGTTTCATCCTTACATCCCAGAAATCCCACTGGACCAGATGCTGGGGGTTCTGTGTGGAGATCGGAAGTGAGGCAGGTGTTTTATTCTGTGATTAGATAATCACTGACTAATTAAGACTGGAAAAGACCTCCAAGATCATCACCTTCCTGGGCACCTCCTGACAACTCTTTCTGTGAAGAAATTCTTCCTGATGTCCAACCTGAGACCATTTCCTCTCATTCTGCCTGCTGTTCCCTGGGAGCAGAGTCTGTCCCCATCTCACTACAACCTCCTCTCAGGGAGTTGTGCAGAGCAAGAGGGTTCCCCCTGATCCTCCTTTGCTCCAGGCTGAGCCCCCCCTCAGCTGCTCCTCACAGGATTTACACTCCAGACCCTTCCCCAGCTCCATTCCCTTCCCTGGACACACTGCTCCAGCCCCTCAATGTCCTTCCTGACCCGAGGGCCCAGCCCTGGACACAGCACTGGGGGTGTTTTTGAACACATTTCACTTAATACCTTAGAGTCTCCTGTAACAAGGTCACAAAAAGCACAAACTTAAGTTCACGGGTGAGTGAAATTTGCCCAAAGAGAGAAAACCTGTGTCACCAAGCACGGAGGATGGGACGTCACTGATGAGCTGAGCATCTGCAGACAATGAATTCCCTGCAATGCTGGCACTCACCGGGTGTTCTGAGAGCTCAAGAGCCATGGGAAGATCTATATAATCATCATTATAATTTTAAAACTCCCAGAGTTAAATACTATTGTGTTACACTTCCATTCATATCTTCTCTCCGAGTACTTATTCTCTTTATACAGACAAAAGCTGTATTAACTCTGGCAAGAAGGTACAGACAGTGCATGGCAGCGACGGAAAATCAACATCAAACCGCTGTTGTTACTTTTATAAACACGTATCATTTACCTCAATCATCCCTGATGCTTTTGTTCTGCTGATAAAATAAAATGTACTCGTAATGCAGATAATCATCTCAGGAAGAAACCCACTATGTAGAAGAGCATTGTCTGACAGAGAATAGACGTGGTGGAGGAGCTTGCAATAGGCATAATTTAAATTTCATACAGCAGCCCATATACAGAATTAGCGTAAATTTCAATGTTCACAATTCTCAGTGAGAGTGTTATTCATCTCTTGAAAATCCTCCTGGGCAAATACAAATTATCACTGAGTAATGAAGAAACAGATGATGCAAAATGGAATCGTTCTCCTGATGCTGAGAAGCCTGGAAATGGTTTCAAGTTTAAATAATAGCAACTCCATTTTCCCACACATTAGACTTGATAGGCAGCGAGGAAATAATGAAATCCTGCATTCAGTACACTCAAACCTTTAACACTGGTGTCATTCCATAAATCCCATTCTACTAACAGTATTGGCAAACCTTCTAATCCCATAATCACTGTGAGATGCACCTTCCTATCACCAACTCAGCTGACAAACTGAATATTACCATCTCTATTTCTCTACTTTTCAGTTACGGGTATCTTCCTCCACTCAAAGTTATGAGTCTGAATAATAGGATCTTATCTGAGCACTCTGATGCCTGTCAGCAGCGTTCACTTGGGCTTTACTGATCTTCCCAGAGAGATTTGTCTTCCGAGTTGTGCACACGTTCTCTTCTAATTTTGCTACCTGTTTGCCTGTAAGAATGGTTAAACCCAGCTTTTCTTCTCTTCCTCTTCTACCCACCCCACAACCTTTCCTCTCCGCACACCCCCAAAGGAATTTTGCTTCTTTTCTTCTCTAAACAACGCCTGGTGAAAAAATTATGAAGAGAAGAAAACACTTTAAAGACCTTTTGCACTCCTCCTTTGCAAGCAGTATCAGCCCTAGTCTGGTGCTGGAGGGGTCAGAGTGGCCTGAAAGGCTGGCAATAATAAATAAAATAACCTCCTTTCTCAGCTGTGTGCAGCACTATTCATTTTTCACAGACAAATTAATCCAGTGTCAGGGGGGAGAAGGGAAGGCAGGAAACAGAGACACTGGCTCTGGCTGTGCCACTTCTTCTCTAACCTTGGGCAAATAACTTCTGGAACCCGAGGCTCAGCTCCTCCATCTGTGAAACAGCTGCTTGACTCTCTGCCAAATTTAACTTAAGAACCTCGATGAAAGACTCAAAATATTCACTGTGTCATCTTTGTTATTTATTTTTTGCCGCCTCCTCTAGATCCCAGTGAGCTGCTGGGGAATCCCCAAAGAATCTTTCCCATCTACTTCTCTAAACAGGTAGAACTGAAGTCCAATTAACTGCACTCCCCAGACACCACCAGTGCTGCCTGCAGCTCCAAACTCTCCACAGGCAAAGAAGAAGGAGCATTTAAAGGAAACCCATCGAACATTCAGGCAGCATCGGCCACTGCAGGAAGATAAACAGCAGAGCCCGGTTCCTGTGGCCTGATACCCTGAAACTCCATTACAGGGAGCACAGAGCTGGCCAGTGCAAGTTGCAATTTTATTTACAGTTAATCTCTGCTTATACTGTGAAATTAATCTGTCTCTCACACACTCACCGTGCACGAAGTCTTGGCAAATGGGCTTTGTGCACAGAACCTGATGGGGCTGGGGGAAATACAATCTGCCTTCCGTCTGCTGCAAAGGTAAAGGGCAGCTCTGCAGCTTCCCCAGTGCTTCGTGCTCCCAGCTTGGAGCAGGGAGGCAGCAGCCTTAATTTACCCTCTTTAATTTTACCTTAATTGCAAATGCCGGCAATTGTCAGATTTGTGTAATCATGAATCAAAACTCCTCTATGTTCAATTCTAGTACCTGCCCCTTATATATGTTATAGATTCTCTGAAAAATAATCCACAAGAAAACAAAGTTTTCATGCTCTTGCAGCACATTCATCAGCAAATCAGATGTGCACTACAAGAGCTGAGCAGAAATAATTAATTTTGGCTAATAAAGGTTCCCATATCTCCACTGAGAATGGTTATGAGTGCCCCATTAACCTGCTCGAAGCAAGAGTTAGGGTAGAAGGAAGAGCTGAAGTCAACCTCTGGTCTCCCTGATTCCTCTGGGTTTTAGGGTTTTTTTGTAATACATGAGAAACATTTGAGACAGCAGATTGGTTCCTGGGGAACTCCACTGACAGCAGGTCCTGCTGTGTTTTGCTTAAAAAACTACTAATTAACAAGAAGACATTGTCTCTTGTCATCGGAAAGCTTCATTTCCACAAGCGCTTTTTGTGAGAGATCTCATCCCGGGCTTCTGAAATTCCAAATCAGCCAGAACACCCTTAACACACGCACTTGCTCATCACACAGTTTGCAAAGATTCCTTCTAGAAAAGCAGCGCTGACTCTTCCCTACGTGAAACACACACACACAAAAATATCTAAATCGCAGCGGCCATCACCCAATCATGCAGTAAAAACGGCTTTATTGGCTCTGATTTGGAGAAAGTCACCACACAAGTCAGCTGTTTGTTAGGTTTGGGTGATTCTTTAATCAAGACTGTGATCTTGTTCCCTGAGGATCTCATGGCATTTTCTGATGTGCTGCTTCTTAAGCTCAGCACCGGGGAAAGTGAAACAATAAAATGCTCAGTCCCTTGCCAGAGTCACGTAGAACTCTGGTGACTTTGAGAAACCTGCTCTAAACGCATCATGGCAAAGTCTCCTTCCTTCCCAGAGTGCTGAAACAGGCGGTGATGCCTTTGGTGGCACTCAGCTTGAAACATGACTTTAGTTAGGTGGAATTCTAGATTTTTGAAGCCTTTTATATGAATAACCCACCTGGCAATTAAAAACCGTCCGTAACAGTCCTCCTGCAGATTTCCTACCTCCATTCAGGTGTCAGAGTTACTGACGTTTCTACTCAGTACCAAAGTTCCCTAAGTTTGAGAAGAAAGGGCACTGGAGCTGTTCAAATAATGACTGTGTGCATTGCAAATGATGGGTTCCACAACCTCACCCTCCCCTCAGCCCTGTTCCTGGCTCAGGACATTAAAGGTTCTTGTCTTGTTACAGCTCTGAAGCACAGGCAGGATCCCAGAGCGACAGGAGCAGGATTTGTATTCCCATCACACAAACATCAACGTGCCAGCGTTATTCCAAACTAAATTAATTACAAGAACTGTCCAATTCTCCAAGGGGAAAGGCCACGCCTCTTCCTCGAATCTGGGACTGGGATAATCAGCAACAACACAGAGACCTCTAAACACGAAAAGCTTACACAAAATGGTTTCTAGGAGATGATTTCTTCAAGACTGGACGTACACACGCCATCAGTCCGGGCTGGGACACTTTGGCACTCACCCATGGCCTGGCACAGGATGTCCACGTCCTTCTCCACCTCAGCCAAAATCACGTCCTGCGGTTCGGCCGTGAAATACGGAGGTTCTTGAGGATGGGGAAAGCAAACAGAAGTCAACAAGCAAAGCCACAGCAAAAGGAAAAACAGGTGCTGGTTAAAACAATATTCATCACAGAATCTCTCCACAGGTGTGTTTGATATAGAGGGTTACAAACAGGTGAGTTTGTCCAAGTTTGTCTCTATTGGGAGGTTTGGGTTTTTTGGCAGTAAAATCATCATAAAAAAACCGCTGACGCTTTTTGCTCTGCTGAGTACAAATTCCAGGAGTCAATGGAAGGTAAAGATTTAGGGGTTTGCACTGCAAATTAATACTCAGAGCAGGGGCTACTTTTCATTTTATAGGACTGAATCATGGAACATGTTAATTCTTTGCTTAGAAAGGCCCTCCCGAGAGGTTTAGAAAGGTTTATATTTACAATGCAGCGTTTTATAGGATAGTTTGCTTCACTATCTCAACTGCATTTCACCTCGGCAAGGCACGAGGCACGTCAAACAAAGTGCCACAGCAAGTCACGGAGTCAACATCAGAGGACAAGTGCAGCATAATTAAAAGCAATCCCTCTCAACTGTTTTATTTCGTGAAAGCAAACAGATTTAATGCTTTAATTGAAGTTATAGTAATAATCATAAAAATCCCCACTTTATCATTAGGGCTAAAGAAAAGGTATTAGATGTTTAATTAAACAAAGACCAGGCTGCAGAAATTGCAGAGTGTGCTGGCATGTAACTCCTTCTTCTATGCAGCAGAAAATTGAAGAGCATCGTGTCAAAGTCCCAGAGGCACTAAGGTTGCAGTTATTATCATGGTAACTAAAGACTGGCATAGCCTGTTCAATGCAATTATCATCTGAGCACTGTTTTCAGAAGGATTTTACTTGATTATAAATACAGTTCTCTCGTAGCATAACCAAACTCACGGGTAAGTTTCAGAAAATACAGAAAAGGCAATGTAAGTAGCTTGTGAAACCAAATTATTTGCATTTCCATTTCAAGAAAATTGAGTACGTTTTAAAATACGTAGGAAGCGACAAGATCCAAGGTCACCTGAGCTGACCTGCTCTCCAATCTCTTCACCAAACACAACTGGAAAAAAGGACTTGTGGTTATATTACTGCTCAGGCATCAGCATTTTAGTAAATAAAATCAAAATTGTCTAAGTTTCTCCTGCTCCCGCTGCATTATAGCGAGTGTGGCTGTGATTGTCACAGAGGTGACATCAGGAGGCACCAGGCTGGAACAGAAACTCCCCTTTCCCGGCACTTCTTCCCTCTCCCTACAATCAAATCCTTGCTTGGGTGTGCAGACCTGGGGTCCCCTTTAGCACCAATGGATATTCCAGTTCTGTATTCATTCCAAACAAACCCAATCAATATCAGTCTTCAGCTCGCCGTGCAGGGGAGGAGGGGAGCTTGCAAACAGCCTGGAAGAGTTGTTTACCCAGCAAAACCAATAAAAACAAGCTCTCTGATTTATTATATTCTAATAATATACACGTGTTAACATTATTGATCCTCGCTGCCTAAATATAAAGCTATTAATAAACATGCATAATAAGCGGTGATTTATTGCATATGATCTCATGCGTTAATCTCAACAACAAATTGAAAAGCTGAGCATTTAATTGAAATTCACTGATGGCACACACTTTGACATGTTTGATCAGCTAAGTTGCTGAGTCCTCTGCAATTCATCTCAGTCCGTGGTTTCACTGCGAGCACACTCCTTCCTCTCACGCCGTGCTCCAGCCCTGCCTGATGCCTTCACTGCACTCCAGCTCTCAGGGTGTTAACTTTTGAATTTCCAAACTCTCAGCCTCCTGTCCTTACCTATGTGTGTGTCTGTGGCCACACAGGCCAGCGTCCACGTGTCCATCTCTCAAAATAAAATTTTAATCGTTAATTCTGTGGCAATTTGATGTGATCGTGGGGTGAGGACAAAGCAGCGCTGAGCCAAGAGCTCAGACACATTCACAAATCCAGACAATTCCCTTCTAAGTCTGGGCTTCTTCTGTGAATGTCTCCTGAAGTTCATCTTCTTCTGCTTAGGGAGGTCCTGCCTGCACCTTTCCTTTTATAAAGGACCCTGCCCTTAACGGGCCAATCTCTAAACTTGGCAACCTTCAGCCACCAGCTCTCAAACTTTCTCCTGGATCAGCACCATGCTCACATAGCAGTGATAAATCTGCAGATTTATCTTCACCCTGGGCTTGCAGTCCAGCTGAAAAGCACTAAAGGTGACCTCAAAGATGCTGGTGGTTCCGTGACCTCTGTTTATGTGCTGCTGCTGCCCCATTCCTGCAGTTACACTTGGAATATTTACACCGTCCTCTTTCCCAGCGTCCCTCCCAAAATCCCAACCTGTGCTCCTTCCTTTACATCCCCCCCAGGCTGTCGTGTCACCCTCAAAGGAACTTCTGACAGGAAGAGGTGCTTGGGTGAGCAGGTATCAAGCGATGAATTACGTGACAAAGCACCTGAAGTCAGTGACAACTGTCACTTAGCAAACGGGATGTGATGGAATAAAAGGAAGACTCACATCAGCTTTTCCTGAAAGAAGCAGGGAGAAACAGAAGCAGACAAGACAGAAAAAGAGCAGGAGCAGCAGAAAGATGCAATCTAAAGGCCACAGGCAGATCCCAGAGGGCTTTTGGTGCCAACAGATTTGATTTCCAGTCTCGAAGCCCAGCCTCACCTCTTCCCCCAGACTAAAGCCTGCTGAACTCTGCTCTCACAGCCATTCCAGCAGCTGGAAGTGCTGCCAAACACTGCATCTGACCCAGAGACAACAACTGCTCCCAGCCCAGGCAGATCCTGCTCTTGGAAGACAAGAACTGATACAGAAAACCTTCCAGGAGAAACTCTGCAGTTGATGGCCTGTAGTGACCAGAGATTGAGACAGGCCCGGTGGGATGACAAGGCTGATTCCTAAGTGAGTTCTGGAAGATCCAGACATCGACAACAGTGCTGGGGCAAAGTCTAAAATATATGGAAAATCAGCCTCGGTGGTGCAAGGAATGAGGGAATCGCAGGACTATTGGTGTAGGGACACCCTTAGGGTACTGAGGCAAATAAAAGAGTGATTTCACACAGAACCACAGAATGGTTGGGGTCGGAAGTGACCACTGGAGATCACCCAGACCAAACCCCTGCTAAAGCTGCTTGCAGGTTGTTTTTACCATCTCCAGAGGAGGACACTCCACAGCCTCTCTGGGCAGCCTCCTCCAGTGCTCTGTCACCCTCCAAGTGATGAAGTTTGAGTTTTCCAAGCCCCTGTGCAGCTTTTCCGTGTCCCTGTGCCATTCACCAGCAGCATGGATGCCCTAAAGGTCCCGTGGATTCAACAGAACCAGGCTGTGGAGGAAACAGCTCCGGTTACAGGAGCTGGACACCTGCAACCTCAGCCTCTCACTTTTCAGAGGTGTCAGATGTGTCACCCTCACATCAGGTTTTGTGCCCAAGGGCCTGAATGCTCAGCATTATCTGCGGGGGAGAAATTCAGAGTACCTGAATTTGGGTTATACAGCACCTGGTGAATGACTGTCAGAAAGGCATAAAAATGCAGCAATATTTATAGGGGTCAGATGGCATTCTGAGGGGGCATCCTGGCTGTCTGCACGTATGACTCCACTGCATATTTATAAGGCTTGGTTTGGATCGCACAGTATGAATTTAACATTTATTGTTGTAGGCAATAATCACGTGCTGAAATTTAATATGTGTGGCGAAATTACAGTGTCTTCCAAAGCATGGAACATGCCAGACACGAGTCCCCACAGACAGCAATTTTCAGCAATGACAGTAATCTGTCACTTTCAGGTCAAACTTTTAAATTTTTTGGAAATTACAGAATCACAATAGTTAGAAGAGGAAAGGACCCATTACTCCGAGTTCACCCTGCTGGCACTGTGGCACGTGGCAATGAAAAGGGGTCACAGCTCACATGAGGCTGAAAGAAACAGATACTGCATTGTTCAGATATTGCATTGGTGTTTGACTGATCTTCACTAAAATGTCAAGTACAGGCAAGGGGGGAAAAGAGCATTTGAATATAAATGCAGGCTTTTAATAGTTGTTGAGGGTTTCGGGGGGTTTTTGCACTCCAGACATCAGTGGAAAGATGTCTCTCAGAAAAGCCCTTGGGAGCCTGCAAAATTTGATCCTGTTCTAACTTCCCCTGCGCAGAGTTACATGGTCACTGATTTTAACATTCAAAAGATAGCAGTCAGCATCCATTACATACCCTTCAAGCTGCATTGGAGATGTGTGACCTAATCCTAGATACACACATGAAAGTCAGAAAGAACAGAGAAAGCCCCAGGGGCTCCTCCAAAGCTGAAATTCCTGCATCTCTCAGAAATTCAGGGCTGCATATTTAAGAGGAAAATTGAGCCTTCAACATGGAAGCCTTCCTCCAGCATTACCATAAACTAATTTATTTGGTGAATATCTTCTAAAGGAAGAGGAACTGGAAGCTGACAGCCCCTTGTAGGTACAAAGTCTGTAACTCCAGACAGAAGGTCAGACTGGCCGTGCTGGGAGAGAGGCCCTCTGTGGATGCAGGTACTGCAGGCTCCTCGGAGCCGGAATTTCCTTTGCATGAAGATCAGGGTAAAACAGAGGGAGATGAAAAGATCCGTGTGGTTTCTTGCTACCACCCGTGCTGCGAGGTGCAGCCTGTGTGTTCTGAAATAACAGCCCGGGAACACAGGTCCTGTCTGAGGGCTGAAAGGAGGAGGAACTTCTGGGGAATGTCAGAGACAGAGCTGGGCTCCCCAGCAGCCCCACTGCTCCCCTGTGGGATGGGTCCTGGGTGCATTTGGGTCCAAGGCAGAACATCCGTGTCCATCTCAGAACCTCTGAGGCTCGACAAATCAAAAGCTGCAATATTTCTTTCCTTTGAGCCCAAACTGTGATCAGACGAAGCCAACGACATTTTGTATTATAGTTTCCCTGAAAACTTATTATTTTCTTACACAGTAGATGAACACAGGAACCAGGATCTTCTCCTAAGCGCCACACGTGAAAAATCCTTTCCACTGCTCTCAAAGGCAGCATCTGCAGAGACTCAGAGTGGCTGAGCTGGAGCCACGAGAGCGGCTCTTTCCAGAGGTCTGAGCACCAGGCACTGAGGAGTTTGTAGCTCCACAGGGCAATAACTTCTGCTCTGGCAGTTCTGGGCACACTCCGTGCAAATTCCTGAGCAGCAGCAATGCACAGAGAAAACCTTTCAGCATCTGGACACTCCTGGAGAACAGGGAGAGAGAACCAGCCCCACAGCCCATGGCAGAGCCCAGCCAGGTGGGTCCTTCAGGCCAACACT
Source organism: Pomatostomus ruficeps (assembly GCA_013400735.1). Classification (NCBI taxonomy): domain Eukaryota; kingdom Metazoa; phylum Chordata; class Aves; order Passeriformes; family Timaliidae; genus Pomatostomus; species Pomatostomus ruficeps. Next base: position 3,378 of record VYZT01060745.1, on the reverse strand, counting down.
GGGACTTTTCCGATGTGCTCCCGAATCCTGTGGTCCCACAGAGCTGAATTCTCCCGAGATGAGAATAATGTCTTTTAATGTAGCTCTCTGGGCACAGAAATGCTCCAAAAGAAGGGAAGCCCTCACTCTGACTCTGTTTTATCCCTTTGGACAGACCAACAAGGCTTCAACTCTCAGTTCTGTACAACCCTTCGTTGTGCCAGGCCCTCCTTTCTAATTGTTTTTCTCCTCATTTTGTTCAGGTTTCACTTTCTGACTGCATTTAATTTAAAGAGCACTTTGGATTTCATACAATGGAAGAATTTCGTTCCCCATTTTCTTAAGCTCCTAAAATTCATAATTTCCCGTAGAACAGTCACTTAAGAAATGACTATTGCCATTTGTCACTAACAAAACTTGCAGAAGTGGAGCAAAAGAATTGAAGATTATCTCAGCTTTCAAATTGGTTTGTTCATGGGAAGACTCTTTAAATTACTTAATCTTCAAACTGTTAGTGATAAAACAAATGTGCTCTTATCTAATCTGCAACAAATCTTTCCCAAACTGTTACTCTGCCAAGCGAGGAACATGATACCCTTTAAAAATTTATAACAACTGCAGCTAATAAAACCAAGGTTTGGAACCACCTCAGTTTATCTTTTCTGGAACAATATGAAGATGTCAGGGAGGTCTTTGCCACGTTCAGAAGAAAATTGCAGCAGCACACGACGAGAGGATTTGCTTCTTGTTTATGCAGTACTCCTCTAATACACTGGAGATTCAGGTTTTTCAAATATTATTGTGATTTTCATTTACAGACCGAGATGTACTCTCAGAAACATCCAGAAAAACTTCTGAGACAACACTGTAGGTCACAAACAGTGATTTGGTGAGTCGGTGCCTTTGTACAAAGTTTCGCTGCTGCTAACAGAGCTCTTGGCACCATCCGGGCCACACTCAAATCCTGTGACTCTCTTAGCTGGGAAAGCCAAGGACTGATATATTTGGAAAAAAGCTTTGATTAACTGAGTGTTTGTGACGTCTTCGGTGCATCTTTTTATTACTGCCCCTGCTCCACCTGTTAACAGCAAAGTATTTTCCTCCATTGATCCACAGAAGCTCTCTCAGCCATTCTGTTGAGGGGCTGTGTTTGATTTTTATCATTTTGCAAACAAACCCCTTCTGTTCAGACAATTTCCTTTTCCTGTTAGTCGAGACCCTCGTTAAGTCCACGCTGTGTTATTCTCCCAAGCAGTGCAGCTCATTATCAGCTCCCAATCTACACATGCACACTGCAAATATTTTATGCATGCAAATGGACAAGCATTCCTGATTCTCTCTTCCCTGATTCTCTCTAAGTACTGCCCCCACGGACTAGGAGAGATACACTGCAGAAATCCCTCCGTTTGAGTCTTGTCTGCGCTTTCCTATAGAACCCGTCCCTTGACTAATTAAATGACAGCCAGATCCATCCAAGAATTCTAAAGCTGAATATAAGTTATGCATTAACTACTAATCCTTTGATTTGGCTCCCTGTTTAGAATTAGAGATCCATCCTGCAGCTCAAGAAACTCATAAATAAAGAAATCTATCAGGCTCTGCTGACACATTGAGTAAACACCTGCATCTGAAGTGTCGTGTTCCATCAGAAGGAAATAAAAGTAATTGGTAACCAATTTGTTTCTGCTTTCTTTCATCTGCTTGTTCTTATCTCCAGACCTTTTCATAACTTCATTCCCTGACAGCCTCCTAAAACTGGGTAAGAAATAAATAAAACATTTTAAAATAAGAGGGTAGGTAAGCTACTAAAGCACTGCTAGTTTAATGTGATTCCCCAGTGATTATTTTTCAGTTTTACTGTAACTGTATTTAAGAATCTTTTACAGTAACCAAGAGGCTGCTTTAAGCATTGCATCGGGCTGGATCTGACATCACAGCAACAAAGGCAAACCAGCTACAATGAAATGGAGAAGGAAGAGTTTAAACAAAACCTATCAATAAGTGAAATCCATCTCTGCTCCTTCAAGGGAAGGCAATAACTCTAAGAAACAGAGAAAGACTGGAACCCAACTTCGTCCAGCAGGTAATAAATACACCAGAGCCACGGTGCTGCAAATGAATCTGGAATGGAGCTTTGCAGAGGGAAGAGCTGATTTCTCACTTAACAGCAACTACTACAAACTGCTTTAGCAGAATACAGATCATACGGAGTCTTTAAAATTGTGTTTGCAGAAGGCTCAAAGATGCAGAGAATCGTGGGCTGCATTCCCTCCGCAAAACTCCAGAGGTGCACGTGCCTGAACCCTGAGAAACACCGACCCTGGTGGCACTGCCAGGGCCTCAGGGTCCCCAGGACACTGCCCCAGATAAAAGCTGGACTTTCCACGGTCAGCCCTGGCTAAAAGCATCTCAGTGGCCCCAGTCTGAAACACCTCTTGTAGTCTGAGAGTCCCAAACCCCTCCATGCTGTGTGCACGGTGCTGAGGTGCACAATTCCATCAGAGCACGACCTGCCAGGAAGCTCCATCTCCAAACTCCAACCTCCTCCCTACCTGACACGAGGAGAGGTGGTGGTGGTGGAATCAGGCAGGGAAAGGGCAGCAATGCCCCTTCAGAAGCAGTAATTCCAAGGTTCCCCTGGGAGCTGAGGGTCCAGCAGACAGAGCTGCTCCGACGGCAGCTCCTGCCCCAGCAATGCCCCGTGCCTGCAGAACGCCCTCAGCCCCGCCTGGCACTTGCAGCACACGAGGCACAGGAGGGCTCCTAAAAGCCTCCTCGCAGAAATACAGGCACTTGACAGATGAAAACGGGATGTAAGCAAGCCAGGAGTTAATCAGGATTTAATGCACCTAAAAGCCAAGATAGGGAAGCTGCCCATTAAGGATTTTACTACTGTATTTCTCAAAATTCCCATTAAATGTATAGTTTCACAGGGGATTCAGAATCACATCAGTGTTTAAAAAAATCTATTTGATGAATTTATATTAGCGGGGAAGAACAGCTGAATTAATTTGGAAGATAACCCTCCTTCACCTCCTTTGTTCCATTCTCTGAAGAAAGGTTCAAATGTAAGGTCAATCAAATATTAAGATATCAATTTTATTTCCTATTATACCTCCTCCCAGAGCCTATTTTACTAAAAAACACATTGCCTAGAGAATTACCCAGTATGGAAAGGAAAGCTTTGGCTCTGGCTGGTTCCTCTGTGCTCTCTCTCAGCTTGGCTTCACAGAAGTACATCCCCACGTCAGCAGAGGTGGGGTTGCTGATGGTGAGGCGCCTCCCAAAGCTGCTGATGCCACTGGTGATCTTGATTCCATTTCTCTTCCACGTCACGCTCAGCCTCTCAAGAGGTCTGCCAAAAAAATACAAGAATAAAATCACAAAACATATATATAT
>VYZT01060744.1:78430-88892 GCA_013400735.1 Pomatostomus ruficeps | reverse complement strand
GTTGGGAAAAAGGCAACATCACCATCTACATAACCTTTATCATGGGTTTCCTGCTCTGAAAAGATTTGCAGCAGCAGCAGAGCTTTGTTTCTCTGCTCTTCTGCAGAATTCACACACAAATGTGTCACTTCTGTGGCATCCGAGGTTGCTGGAGTGACAGAAATAACCAGTTTGTTTTGTGTTTGTAGAATCCTTCATGACCCTGTGGAAAGCTGTGGAGTTTTTTGCCTGATGGCTTCTAAGTCATGCTGAAATCAGGCTTTGGGGTAGGAGCAGAGTTATCCTGAACAGCTGGAGGGACTTGCTGAGAATTTATGCGAAATTTCCAGGAGTGACACAAACGAAAACAGCCTCGAATTTCACTTTTATTGCACCAGTGCTGTGCTTCATCCAGGGCACTGTGTGACCTTTCCTTTATCAGCACTGCAAAATGTCCTCAGAGAGCTACACCCCAAAAAATCCAGTATTTTATTCCATGTGCACAGAAGTGGAGTGTTCCTGTCTGGGGGCTGGTACAATTAATTAAGCTAAAGGAAATTTGGTTTGGATGTTTGGTTCATTGGTTTTCACGGCTGAAATGAAGGATAGAATCAGCTTCTTCATGATTTGTTAGGGGGAAAAAGAATTCCTTCTTTTTCTTTTTATTAAATTAAACTTCCACACCAGCTGAATTAAGCAGTGGGTGGTTTCCATGTGCTCCTTTATCCCCACTCTTTCATGCTTGTACACCAAAGAAAGCTCTTTACAGATGGAAAAAAATTGAGATAAATATCACAGTCGTTTCCCAATAACAATTCCCTTTTCCCCATGTGACTGCTTTTCTTCAGAAGGCATCTGCTCACCAAAAATAAACATGAGGATATTAAATATATTTTTTTTTCCTGTAAGTCATATGAGACCTGATCATCTACTAAAATTGAAACTTCTCTGGGAGCTATTCAAGCAAAATTGAAAGGCTTAACGAAAGTGCAGACAACAAGCAGAGAAAAAGCATTTCTTTTCCTGAATTCAGGAATTGTTTGACCAGAACAACAGGACTTAGTCCTTATAATCACAGAAAATGCACTGGTTTATCTGCCAGGGTGTTTCTTTCTCTCCTGGCCTTCAAATTTATTTGGTTTTATTGAAGTGATAGAGCCTGAGGAAGCAGGGATGTTGAACATGCCACAAGCACGTGATTAAGTGGCACCCACTGAATATTAATTAAATATTGGTGGTCTGAATAACACCTTAATATAGATGGATTTGGGGAAAAAAATCCACTTTTTAATATATATTTCTATATCCAATATCTTTACTATGAAGAAAAGACATTTTACCCTCAACCATGATGCACATTTGAGATCCAGGTTGTCCTCCTCATCCTGTATTACACATTAATAACTTGTAGGACATCATGGCACAGATTAATCTCACCTAATTTTAGGCAAATATGTGTAAATATACAGACAAATCCAGGCAATTTGGAGTTCAGGTGGTCTGGGAATGCCTTGGAAAAGTCTTTGCCTTCCATCTGTTAAGGTAATTACAGCATCTGTAATTGTAGATTTCACCAATTTGTGAACAAAGTTTATGAGAAAAAGCATCTTAAAATGTACAAAGTAATTTTTTGTAATAAATAATATTATTTTAAAATAAACAATAATAAGAAATGCTGTGCCATAAAGCAAACAGCTTCATGCTTCACATCTACATTTCATATCTGCAAAAAGCATTGCCAAAATTAAGGTATTTAGTTATTCAAATCAAGAATTCGATTTGCATTGCTTCTGCACCTTCCAAAGGTATGAAAAACGGGTGTGTTACCTAATGAAATGTGCAGTTTTGAGCTTTGCCTATGCTGCAAGAGATGCACATTTTGTTAAAATGTGAACTGTTCTTTGTTTTTAGGTGTTTGGGGTTTGCATCTGGTGAAATTGGATATTTTGCTGTCCCCAGGCCACCTCTGGAGGCTAAAGGTGTTTGATTTGTATGTAAAACCAAAATACACTTTTTATCTGGACTCTTCAACCTTAAAAGACCACAGAATTCGTCCCCAAACAGGGTTTGAGGTACAACCCAGGGTGACAGATCCTACAGGGCCTCAACAAGCAATTTTATTTGCACTGATTAAATCATATCACGCAATTAAAAAACATAAGCCAAGGAAAGCTTTGCATTTCTAGAGCCCAATCTACCTGAAGAGCTCACAGCTTTTCCATCAAATAACATCCACCACTTTTGGACACTGTATTTAGTGGCCTGCATGTGCTGCCACCAATCTGGCAATTAACACCAATTAACAGCAGCAAACTCAACTCAAAATAACATAAAACCCAGCGGGTTGGTCATGCAGACACATCTTTCTATCTAGCAAAGACATATTAAGATTTCACGGCTGGAAACTGAATCTAGGAAAATCCAGGGCTATAATTAAGTCTGAATATTTCCTATAGTTGTTTCAATTAAGCACGGCAACATCTGAGTCAGGACTGTGTGAAATTCACTGTCACTTGAAGTCGTTAATTGAGTCTTGTGGCTCCCAGTAAATCACAAGCTGTGGGCTTGGTGAAGGCAGACAGAGAATCAAGGACTATAGTTTGTGTTATTTAAATAACAGATGGGATAATTGGGTTTTATATTCTGAGAAACACGCCGGCAAAAAAGCGAAAATATAATTGAATTAGTCGATCTAATAAATCAATACCGAAAACTTGCCAGAATGACAGATCGTTTCCTCTTTAGTCTGAGAGCAACACAAACCCCAGCCTGTGTTAAACTCATACCCAGGGCAGAGAGAGCAGGAAAATGAGCACAAATCTCCATGTCTGTGATGTGTGTGCAGTTCCCCAAACCCCTGATTTCTCATTGTGTCAGAAATGTGTTAAAAATAACAGGAACTGCTCTTTATCCCATCTAATACCACCAAAAAACCCACGTAAAAACCCAAGTGATGCTGAGGTTGCTGGAATTTCTCCCAGCTGGGTCAGAAATCGCCGAGCAGTTTGCAAAGGCAGGACTCTCTCGATCCCCTGTAAATACCTGGGACCCTGCACCTCCAGGAAACATGAGCTCTAATTAATTTCTGCTGTCATTCATTAACTTCCTCTGTCACCAGTCATCCCTGATGTGAAGCTTTGTGGCCCTACAAACCTCTGCTCACCTTTGCTGATCATTCTTTCATGAGTTCAATCAGAAGGTAGCTTAGGCAATCCTTTTAATTCTATTTTTCATCCAACCCTGCCAGAATTTAAAGGTCTTCCTACTCTATAATTTCCCTGATCATGGACAGACCACAGAACATTGCCTTCATTTTGGGACCATTTGTAAATAGGAATTATTGATGACCCTGTGAATTGGCACTTTTAATTCAAACAGATCTTCCCCTGATTGCAATCAGAGGATTTTATTCCAGTGTCATTGTCCTGCTGTACATTTAGGTTGAACTATTCCATCTGGGCTTTGTGGAATGCAAACTACCCACCTTAGGTCATTGAACAGTTACAATAATTGTTTTTCAAACATTAAAATGTATTTTTTTATCAAATGCTGTAGATTTTCTGAAAGAAGGTAAACAGGGAATGGTACTGGGAAGAAAAGGAGGAGTGTTTCACAGCTGATGTCACCTCAGAAAGTGATTCATTACCAAACCCACTGAAGAACACTTCATTTCATGCCAAGTAGCTGCAAACAAGAGCACTGTGCAAAGAGCCCCTCTAAATTCATAAAAGTATATTAATAAAAATGTTTTTAATGGATCCTTTGAAATGTCATTAACCATCAATAGCACTTGGGAAAGAGGAAAAGAGGCTTCAGTAGAAACCGGCTCCGAAAGACACTGGACAGAAGAAGAATTGTGATGCTCAGGTCTCTCAGGTGCTTTACAACACACTCATTTCACACCCATTTGGGGGGTGAAAAGAAGTCTGGAGCTTTTGTGGTGCTGGAATAAGATCCCATCTCTCCTGTAGGCTGCATTTACAGCATTCTCCAGTGACAGACTGTGAGCACGTGGCTTTTGCAGAAGCAGCAGCTGATCTGCAGGAAATGGTATTGCCAGACACATCTTCCACTCTTGCTGCCAGTCAAGGCAAAATGGGTCTCATGGAGCTGGAGGACAAACTCCCAGGGAATTTTGAGAGCTGGCTTGAGGAGAGAATCCCTCCCTGGCGGGTGGAAACCCATCCCTTCTGCCCAAGCAGCATCAGAAAATCACTTTACCTGAAATAAGTGAAGCTTTCCATGGTTGCAGAACTCGTGATACCAATGCAGAGAATCTGTGTAGTGATGGGACCTCATGGGGGTGTCAGAACCGTAGGAGCCCTCACACTGACAAAAGCCAAGCCCTCCAGCCTTTGATGTGTCCCCAAGGCCCGGTGTTCTTCAGTGAAATGTTTTGACTGTCACAGGAAGAAAGGTGGAATAAAAATTAAAGTGAAAAGGGGTGACAGCTCCTTCACTGCTACCTGGCCTGTAGAATTAATATGATGTAAGGCTGGTTTGATGAGAATTAACATTTTGAGGAAAAATAGTATTTTAATGAAATGAGAGCATCTGCTTCGCTGTTACTTTAGAGACATGAGGTTAAAAATATGAGATACAGACAGGAGTAGATGGGACACCCTGCCCAGTTTTTTTTTTGGGGGGGGGGTTGGTTTTTGGCTGTTGAAGATGTAACTGCAACAGAAGATACAACAGAAACACAAATCGTGGAGAAGAACAAACTGTGTTTGCATGTGGTGCTCATTTCCTTGGCAAACCACGTGGTCGTGTTGTGAGGATTTTATATCAGCGCAAAGATGGGAAACACTTAGTAAAAAGCTCTAAATGAATGAATAAAAAGCACTAAGATCTCATCAAACACAGATAAAATCCTTAGGTAGCTGTCCTGGGATGATTTTATGCTCTGTATTTCCCTATCATCTCCTGATGCCCAGGAATGGCTCCTGTCACTTTAAGCTGGGCAGGGACACAGCCAGGGAACCCTCGCACAGTTTGCTTTTAACTCCTCCAGGTGCTGTTTTAATGCACAAGGTGAGTTTACATTCCTCACTAGCTGGAAGCCCTGTTTGCTAGAAAGGGAGTTTTTTTCTCTGGGATTGTGGCCCTTACTTCTTCCTCTTTTTAGACTGTTCGGCTTGGTTATTTTTGTCCGAAAATCAGACGATTTCTGGGGAGACATTGGGCGGGACCCTCTGGGACCCTCCCCAGGAACAACCTCCAACCTGGCCCGGACTTCAAGAGTAACTAAGCCAGAAAAAGAAAAGACTCTAAAATCCACCATCTTTTTTCACAGCAGAGCAGGTTTATTATCTAACATTATTCATTTTCTTTTCCATGCCTATGTGCACCTTGGTTCTTAAATAAACAGCTTTTTTTCACTTTCCTCTGAATAAATTCCTTTCGAACCTTGGCTGAGGGAGGACCTGAAATCTGCCTTCTAAGAAGACACCCTTTTGGGAAGTTTCCTCCTGAAATGGTCTCAAACTGGGACAGTAGCTCCAGAGGTGCTTTGTTGCTTTATAATTATGAACAACTGTGAATTCTGCAAGGTCAAATACTGTAAACTTGTACTGGAAACATCAGCTCATCCCCCAAGTGGGATTGATTTGGGGATTGCCCAGGCCCCGATGCCAGAGCCATGCCATGTAAGATGTTTGCCACCACATCTGGACTTACATGGGAGTTTTTTATCTGAATTAATTAGGTTGACTCAATTGGTTTGATGATCTCAGCCTTGATGATTCGGTGATCTCAGAAACATTGAGCTTCAGTATTGGTTATTGAGGGAATAAAAGAGTCTCAGTGTCAGAGCTGGCTGCTGTGTCACCCCCATCCTTGGGCCCACATCACTCAGGCCAGGCTGAAAATTGTGGAGATTCCACCTGCACAGGTTGAAATTCAAGTGTTTCACAGTGCAGCAGTGGGGAGAAAGAGCCCGGCACGATTTTACACCCAGCAGCAGCACCATTCACAGTTCAGCATCAGCTATGCTGTGAATAACTCTGGGATTCTCCACACGAGCTTTCCAGGCTTCTTGGGGGTTACACTGATTTTTCAACCAGTGAAATGTGTTCACAGTGAAGATGCTTGATTGTAAGACAAAGACAAAGCAAAAACGAGTGACAGAACTGTGGTTTTACACAAAGTGACACCAGTTACCATCCTTCCCTCTGTGAAGGCTGGACCAGTTTAGCTGTTGCTGATCCTTAAGTTTTGCTCTTTAAACATCCAAAATTTTAGGAGTTTGCCAGCTTGATCGTTCTTGTGTTCACAGCAGGCAGCTGCTTCCTCCCTGTGGAGTTCTTCCAGACAGGCATTTCAGCTGGAGCAGGATGAGTTTGACCACCCTTAAATGCAGCAAAGCTCCAGCTTGGGAAAAAATGTGTGTTGGAATGGGCTGGTGAAGATCAGGGGTTATTTAAAGCTCACTGCCTGAGGCAGGCACCTGTGGACAGCAAGAGCTACTAGAAAGGGCCTGGGACCACTGTCTGAGGACTCCACACAGGAAGAAAAACAAATTTCTCTGTCTAGGGACTGCCCTGGTCCCTGCTGGGTGAGAAGGCGGAAGAATCTCTGCTTTAAAACAAAACACAAGGGTCTGCCTGTGGAATGTGCTGGAGGAAAAACTGCTTCTTTTTCCAGAGGGATTCCTCTATGTGAGCTGAAACCAGTCACATCCCCCTGGAATCATGGTCCCCAGAGAGGTCTGAAGAATTACAGTCATTTCAGGTTCATTTTTAGGAAAAAAATAATAAAAAAATCAAAGATGGTGGCAGAAGCACCTGAGAATATTAAGTTGTGCCTTCAGAGGTCACTTCATCCCAGCACCGCTGAAATTAAAAGAACTGCCTGAATTAAGTTTTGACTTTGCAGAGGATGTAATTTCGGTGGATTTAAGTGAGAGGAGGTGGAATGACCTTACTTATGACTTAAACCACTGGTGCAATGTGGCAGCTCAGAACTGCAGCCCCCGAGCTGGACAGTTTGTACAGCTGTGAGCCTTTGCTGGGAGAGCCAGGATGCTCCAGAACTGGGCCAGGAGGTGGGAAACATTTCAGAGGTCAGAAGTGTTTATTCTCTCAGATAAAAAAGGAGTGTTAGTGCTGGCAATAAAGCAGGCATATTTTCACAAGTGCAAGGGATAAATTAGATTAATTCTGAAAACAATTTATGTTTCTTGTAAAGCATCTGCAAGTTGTTTATAAAGCTTCTAGAACCTGCTGCTTTTCCATTTTTGATATCCTTAAAATTAGAATCGTTGTGTGTGGCCTTCAAAGATGAGTACTTTCTGTCCTAAGGTAGGATCAGGTATAATTTTTAATCATTATCAGGTATCTTGTCCAACCTGTTTCCAAAACACTCCATTAATGGAGTTTTAGCAAAGTCCCAGACAATTAATTTCAACATTTGACTATCCCTGCTTTTAGAAACTTCTCCTAATATTTTTTTTTAATTTTGTTGTTGCTGCTGTTTTATGCATCCCACTTCTTTTTCTGCATCCCACATATATGGAACCAGATTTGTTTAATTTTTTTTGCTGGAACAAAACAAAATGAAAATATATCGAATATATACCCTGCGTGCTGGGTGGTGAGTAAAACAGGGATGTCAGCTGTGGATCTCTCCTCTGTGACACATTGCAGAGAGCTCCTGATGGCCCAACAGTAGTAAAAGAATAATTTTGTTGTGCAGCGCTGGGTGGAAATTGTAAAGAATCTGTTCCCTAGAGTGGTTATAGTGGTTTCTTTATTGCAGTGAGATCTTTATGAGTGTGTTTGAATGTGAAGCTGGATAAAGGTGACGGAATGAGGCAGCGAAACCACTCTCCCAATGTCACCGAAAACTGTGAGAAAAAACAAAAACTCTCCAACAGCATTTTTAGTGGTAGAGAATCGAGGCATTACTTTATTCCTGCCCAGGATGCTGTTCTGGCCAGGATCTGCCACAGAAATCATTCCATCCACACACAACCCGGGTGTGCAGAGAAAATCATTCCATGACATGTGGATTTTACCCGATTTTCCCCAAACTTTATACAGTCAAAACCCACAGAGATCCATTGGTTCCATGTTCATTGGTTCCAAGTTATGGAGTTCTGCGTATTTGGTTTCCTGTTGGTTACAGATCTTCTTTGCTTCTGATGCTGATTAGGTCTGGATTGCTTGGTTCTCTGATCAGTCCTTTCCTGGAATATGTGGCTCCCACTGTGCCAGGGGTGCTGTCTTGTGTTGCTGGTTCATTAATGGCCCTTGCTGGCTGTTCTCTCTTGTGTATCTCCTGTGCTGCTCCCAGTCTGGTGAGATGCTGAACTCATCTGGCCTACACCTCATTTATTCTGTGCTTGTGAAGACTGACTGAAGTTCAACAATTTTAAACTTAGTGTATTTTGCAACACCAACACTCACTGAGGTGCAAGGGTGAGAAGGGAATATGCAGAGATGATGTTTAACAGTTCATAGGCAGCACCTTTCTCCTCATGTGCCCTGTCAGGAGCCGTGTCCTGACATCATTGACTGCTCTGAGGCCAAGGTCAGCTGAGGGGCTGAACCCCCAGCCTGAACCAAGCTGCTGTGTTGGGAATAAAGTTTATTCCTCTAAGGCAGGAAAAGCTGGTGGCATGGCAGGAATTGCTGCTGGTGCTCATTAGGTGGCAGCCTTCCTTTAGCTTAGGCAGGGAAGGTTTGGAATTCACTGCAGTTCCTCCAAGGAGCATTAAAAAAGTAAAAATAGATTCTTCCCACCTGTTGTCAAACTCATGTTTTCAGACCATGCTTTTTTTTTGCTTTACGCTCCGTAAAAGCCTTTAGGATGGCCATGATGATGGATTTTTTTTTTTTTTCATCCTTTTTTAACAATAAGAGAAAATCCCTTTTCATCAGCAGAAGATTTAAGCTGTACAGGAAGTTCTTTTAATTGATTTTGGCATTCATCATGCATTGAATTGACTGCTTAGCCAGGCCATGATTTTTTAATGCCAAATTGGAGGTTTTTTAAGGGGTGTCCCTTCTATTTTGTAACTTTGAAAAGCAAATTGTTAGCTTGCAAATCAGCTCTATTATTCTTCTAGATTGGAGTGAAGAGAACTTGGTCTATTGAACTAAACCTGAAATGAAACAAGCTGCACACTCTGTGAACCAATAACACTTTGCTCACAACACGGAGAAATTGTGTAATAAATTGCTGTGGAACTGATTAGGATGGGAGCAAATTACACCTAAAATACTCCTCCAGCTCCATGGCACTCCGAAACGAGGCAGAATGAATGGTACCTGAGGTGAGGAGTCCATGCTGATTAGAAATCCAACTGGTGCGTTTGCTAAGTTTATCGGTGCACCTGATAGGATGCAAAACCCAATAAAGCAGCTGACATTTACTGCTTGGAGATGTAATAAAATCCTTTGTTTCAGTAACTCACCATTTAGCAATTCTCAAATTGATGCTCCTGCCACGGCAAATTACTCGGAATCATTTAATTTCTCCCAGCACCTGCTCTGCAGTTCATTTGCAGACATTTCTCCACGTGGAAGTGGTGCTCTCGATCATCCCTGTCGCCAGTGGTGCTGGAATGAACGTTCCAGCTCGCGAGGAAGAAAGGGAATGGGGAGCTGGCTGCCCCTCCAGGGCTCTGCTGCTGGTGCTGCTTTTCTGATGTTTGTCCTTAAGGACCCAGAGGTCCCTGCTGTGCTCGGCATTGCACTGAGGGGAGCACAAAGGGCTTGTAATTGAAGAAGAAATGTTTAAGTTGGGGTGGAAGGAGACTTGTAACACACAGCAGCTGATTTGCTCTCGTTCCTGCCTGACATTTTCTAGACAAGGTGGTTTTGACTGTGTGGACAAGCAGAACATGAGAAACAACAGGAGGTGAAAGGATCAGGGAGCAAGTGAGAAACAACAGGAGGTGAAAGGATCAAGGTGAAAGTGAGAAATAACAGGAGGTGAAAGGATCACGTAGACAAAAAGGAAAGGAGAGAAGTACAGGGAGAAAGAAAGATTGTGGAATGAAGGGAAGATAATGGGGAAAAAACCAAAAAATTCAATTGCNTCGGGTAACGAACCATCACGAATCCTGCTCTATGTTAGCGGATCGTGACAGCGTGCTACAGACATCTCCCTGGATCCAGAGGTCCCAACTCAGATGGATTCCAAAAAATTGGTAATTTCTCCAAGGCACCTTATTTAGGGATCCTGCTGCCTTGCTTTTCAGTAGTTCCTCGATGGAGATGGAGGCCAAAGATTCAATCTTTAGAATTCCTTCTCTGCCTCCAGTGGTGATGGACCAGTTCTGGAGGGAGCCAGATCCAAGTGCCTCAGATGGATGTCTGAAGTTAGATGGGATCAATCCAGGTCTTGATGTTCCCAAAGTGTGTGTGGTTTGGCTGGAGGTCTCTCCAACATCATCCCACAGCCACTGAGTTATTGGGAAAGGGATTGACCTAAACCAAACCCTTTTACAACTTTTTTTTTTTTTTTTTTTTTTTTT
>VYZT01060744.1:30406-60619 GCA_013400735.1 Pomatostomus ruficeps | reverse complement strand
TAGCGGATAATTAGAATGGGGAACAATTACCTCATTTGTTCAGTTTCTTATTGGGGATTTTAGGTAGATATGCTAATTTATAAAGTCCATAAAATTGTATCCACGTTGTACATGGGGGCTGCTGCTCGGCTGTTCCCACCTGGGACGAGCTGTGCACCCGGGATCCCATTAAACCAAGGGAATCCCCTTTTCCCTGTGCTGCTGGGGCTGCCTCTGATTTGTACCAGCCTTTAAGGCATCACTGGAGCAGCTCCTGCCCCTCCTGCCCTGCCCTGGGGGCTGCAGGGCTGTTCCCCTCACTGCAGTTGTGCAGTTTTTTCTCCCTTCTTACCCCAGAGGCACCACCACCATCTCTGCCGGGCTCAGCCTTGTCCAGCAGTGGGTCTGCCTTGGATCTGGCTGGAATTGCTCCATGGACATGGGGGGAGCTTCCAGCAGCTCCCCACAGAATTCATCCCTGAATCCCCCCAGCACCAGAGCCTTGCCATGCAAACCCAGTGCACATTTAATCCCTTCTCTTGTTGGACACAGGGTCTGACCAGGAGTTCTGCGCAGCTTATCACTGGTTTGTTCCATTTTGTTTCTAGATGCATTCAGGAAGCAAATATCCTTTCAAAGCTAAAGTCTTTCATTCTTGAACTGAATTCTGTTTTTTATCTCCTTTTAAATAACCACAGTGGCGCTTCCAAGATCTTTGTCACTTTTTTCCTGTGTTTACTTTGCCTGTCTTTGATTTATTCTGGATTGCTGCCTGACATTTCATGGTGTATTTGTGATTTCTGCGAGTTCCTTCACTGCTCCTGCAGCACAGACAACACTCGGTGCTTCCACCTTACTGATGCAAAGTGACAAATTGCTTCATGTGGAAGCATAGAAAACACAGAAAAAAACTGTTTCAATTACTTTTTCCCATCTTCAGGAGAGATTATTTGCATGTTTGGATGCAGTAGCAAAAGGATCAGTGGCCCTCAGTCAGCTGAAAATCTGTTTTCCTTCTGTGCCTGTCAGTATGGATGGATTTCCATTTTTTTTCTTTTTCAGTCTTCAATTTTACTTTAGTCTGTGTTAATTTCCTCCAGCACATTGGCATGGAGCATCCCACTGTGTCCCAAGGAAGGAAGGAAGGAAGGAAGGAAGGAAGGAGGGAAGGAAAGAAGAATCTGATGATCATGCCTTTATTTAGTAAAATTTGTACATTCCAGAATATTCTGATGTGCAGAACACTCTGTCAAAAAGAGAGTCCTTGCCAGGGAATTACAAGGTGTATTTGCAGCATATGAATTTAGGTCATTGTTTGAATGTGTTTAGGTGGAATATGGTAAAATTTGTGTAATATTTACGTATGTCTGGGTTGGTTGGATTTTTCCCTTCTGAAGTGAGTTTAGAACTTTTTTGTCTCTGCTTGCACCAGCATATTTCAAGAAAATTTCCAGTTTCTGAGCTGCTGTAAATGAGTCGTATCTTACTCCAGAGGGACAATCACATGGCTGTCTTCTTATTCTTTTTTCTTTTCTAATTTTTCTTTCAGATTGAAGAAACTTTGCTTTGCTGTGTGAGATGAAAAGGAAGAGCAAAGCAGTTCAACACCAACCCTCTCTTCTCAGGTTTTGAGATTTCATCTTCAGGCTTATTGACCACATTTGGTTTTGATATATTTCAGCCTTTTATTTTTTATCTTTTATAATTTGTTGTCGCTGTGAATTGAAAAACACCTGGGCATAATTAGACAGACATTTAAGTTAAGGAATGACAGGAATAAAATAAAACCATCCTCCCCTGACTAAAGGGCAGTGTTTATCACACTGTTTGAAAGAGTGGTCAGGACAAAGCTCTCATTCAAACAGATTCAATGCTCTAAGGCTCTGATGATCAGTGTTCTCTCTCTTCAACCTCTCTCCTCTAGCCTGAAGGGAACTGAAATTATCCTCACAGTACTCACCAGGACTCGACTTAATAGTGAAAAATGAAGGCTTTGAACTTGCAGGGTCAATAGTGGTGATTTTTGATGTGATGTAGAAGCTTTTTGCTGGGCAGTGACTGAGAAGAAAGGCCTATGCACGCTGAGAGATCACAAACAGAGTGACATTTTCAGGCCTGTGCTCAGAGTTTTCCTGGGATTTTGACACATTGCTGAGCCAGGAAAACACGTGCATGTCCCTCAGTCATGCTTAGCGGTGGGCAGAGGAGAACAAGTTGCAGAGTCACAGAAACACAGAATAATTTATGTTGGAAAAGACCTCCAAGATCCTTGAGGCCAACCTGTGACCGACCAGCAGTGAGAGCAGAGCACCGAGTGCCCCATCCAGGCGTTTCTGGAACACCCGCAGGGATGGGGATCCCACCACCTCCCTGGACAGCCCTTGCCAATTCCTGACCACCCTTTCCATGGAGAAATTCCTGCTGATGTCCAACTCAAACCTCCCCTGGCCCAGCCTGAGCCCGTTCCCTCTCCTCCTGTCCCTGTTCCCTGGGAGCAGAGCCCAACGCCCCTGGCTGCCCCCTCCTGTCAGGGAGTTGTGCAGAGCCAGAAGGGCCCCCTGAGCCTCCTTTGCTCCAGGCTGAGCCCCTTTCCCAGCTCCCTCAGCTGCTCCAGACCCTCCCCAGCTCCGTTCCCTTCCCTGGACATGCTCCAGCCCCTCCATGTCCTTCCTGAACTGAGGGGCCCAGAAGTGGACACAGCACTTGAGGTGTGGCCTCACCAGTGCCCAGCACAGGGAGACAGTCACTGCCCTGGCCAAGTTCTCACACTAGGCAGGAAATTCAAATATATCAAACTCTGTTGAAACCAAAAGTTTAAATTTTTTAGAAAAATATGTGGGACAAAATGTTCTGAGGAAACTTCCAGAATAATTTTGCCATCAAATTATATTGTCCTGTACTGCAGCAATGAAGCATAGGAAAGATCCAGCCTTGGATAAGGAAGGGAGACACTCAGCTGGCTTTTTGTACATTAAATGTCTTCAAAAAGCTTGGGCTAAATTAACTTCGCTTTAGGAGACTTGCAGAACTAAGAGACATTAGAAGTTATTTTTTACTCCTTATGGGTGATGATTGAGCTTTCAAAGATGGTAAAAGCTGCCATAAAACTGCAGAGAATCACCCATGCAGGTATAATAACAAAAGTTTCTACAGGCAGCCCTTCACTTCCATCCCACTTAAAAAAAGAGATTTTGCTTTAGGAAAGAGTTTTTGTCAGAAATCTATTTTTATATTTGAGTAAACTAATATCCATTGTTTTTGTTGTGTCACTTGGTGCAGCTCAGGTGCAGGAATAAACAGGTAGCAAATAAAATATTTGATCTTTGTCTTTGCAGTATTTAATGAAGCCTCAGTGTACCCGGTCCTTGGGGCCTCCTAAAGTGAGCTGGGGCCTCCTGGAAGGAAGGAAAAAGCAAGAAGAAATCCCTGGAAGCTGCAATGGCAAATTTCAGCCATGCAGATGCCACAGCAGCAGGGACAGCCCCTGGACAGGCTGGAATCCTGCCAGGTGCTTAGAGATTAGATATTTATTTACCTGTTTCTCTATTAATTCTTGCTAGAAACACACATTGTCACTGCTGAGCCCCCAATGGAGGAGAAGGAGCTGCTGAGAACCTTGTAAAACTGTTGGTGCTGTCGTGCTGTGGGAATGAGGCCGATGTTCAAAAAGAATAATGGAGTTTCTTTCACTTTCCTGAGCACGGTTTTGTTATTTTCACTTAGAAACTCAATTTGGACAGCCACACACGGGTTTTTAGAGAAGTATCATTAAATCCCTTGCTGTATGGACCATAACAACGTGAAGTTATTTCACGTATCATCATTACAGACGGAGCACAGTGCAAATTAAAAAGCAGATACACTGCAGATCCATCTAACACTCACACACTTCAGCCAGAACTCTTTCAAAAGACCGTGATTCATCAGGGAGCAGAACAATTTCCATGTCTAAAACTCTTTTTTTTCATTGCGTCTCTAAGTACCTCACAATCAGCGGAGAACTGTCATTTTCCAGCCCACTTTATGTCATGAGCTATGTGAGTAACCTGTTCAAAGTGTTTAGTGTCAGCTTGGAAAACAGAAAAATCCAGACAAAAGGAGAAAATTAGCATCCTGAGGAGTACAAAAAAGCCCATACAAAGATGAAGATTCAAATAATCTCCATTCCATTCTTCTGAAAAATACCCAAAGGCCTTTGAGAAAGGAGTTTCACTGAATTTTTGGCTGGTGATATATCTGAAGCAGAGATTTCCCTAAACAGAAAGTTCTACCACACTAGAAAATCCAGCTTTTAGAATGCGTGAAATTTTGAGGAGCCTTTGGAGCATTGTGTGTGAAGAGACAGAAACAAATGAAGCAGAAGATAAAAGCACAGGCTTCACTCAGTGTGTGTAGATAATGACAAAATAACTGGATACCTTTCTCTGAAAATTTAAGATTTTCCATGAAAAATGTTACAAATTTAATCTGTGAGTGTGGGAACAGCACCTGCTGCAGAGCAATGGGGACATGGCCACAACTCCATTGAGGGGACACCAGGAAAAGGGGAGGTGGCATCATGCAGCAGGAAAAGGACTCACTGGCAGAGATTCCCAGGAGATGAGACTCAGACCTCAGCTCATGTCACGTTTTTTTTTTTTTATGAACTGGCACAAAACACACTCTGTTAATTCAATTTCTCAAATAAAAGCTAGAGGGCATCTTCTTTTAACAGGCAAATCATGACTTTGTATCCTAAAAACTGCATGACCTCAAAGATGGGAATTAAAAGGAAGCTGAAAGGAATTTAATAGGGAAGAAAAAAAAGTAAGATTGCATATTTGTAGATGACCACAGGCATTTCTGTTGAGAATTGGGACACAGAGGTTGGATATGAGTGTGAAGGAGGAGCAGAGGTGCAGCACAGCTGATAACAGGGGCAGGGGAAATGCTGGGGTAATACCAGCAAGGAGGGAGCTGAACGCAGCAGCCAAAAAATGCTTCCAGCAGACTCAAGGAAAATGATTGGCCTGGTATGAGGAACGGAAGAGAATTAATTTGAAATGCAGGGCTCACATCTGCCTGTCCGTGGCCAACAAAGATGGAGCCTCAGGGGATGTGAGGAGAGGCTGGTTTGGTCAGGGCAGCGAGAGCCCTCTGTGGGATGGAATGAGGCAAAACCAGCCTTGGCACGCCAAGTAAAAGGACAAGAAGGGCTGGGATTGTCCTTTCTCAGTACCCCAGTGGAACAAATTCCAGGGAAATAAAAGAATTTTGAAGATAAAAAAAACAAATTTAGAACAAGAGCATCTGGTTTTAACTGTCAATGAGTGCCTTTGAGTTGATACCAAAAAGATTCATGGGCCATTCACTTAAAAGCTGGACTTGATGATCCCTGTGGGTCCCTTCCAACTCAGAATATTCTGTGATTCTGTGATTTCACACTTCAGGAAGTCTTGGAGTGGTATTTAATAGAGGAGAAAGAAGTAGAAGTGGTTTTGTAACAGCTGCCATGTGGGATTCAACTTCAGTTTCAATCTCTCACAAGAGCACAGGATGGTCCTTCTGAGCAGAGTGCTTTTCTCTATTTTGGGATCTCCTGGATAAGTACTCATCTCTGAATCTGCAGAGAGATGCAATGAGGATTTCTTTTCTGCCAGATGACAGCATGGGAAACAATGGCACCTCTGCAAACCTTCTTTTACCCTCCTATGGTGGGGAATGATGAGAAAAGACTTCGCTCCTGAGCCCAGGAGATGGATGGAGACGCTGATGGGTTCCTGTGTGGCTCATTGTGATCGATGCTCTCCCATTGACAGCTCCTCTCTAAACTGCTCAAATTAAAATGTTTATACCACTGGCCAACACTAAAAACTTAAATGTGCTGCTCCACTTTTAGGATCTTGCCATTTCAGACTCTTTTTCATAAAAAAAAAAAAAAAAAATTGGTTATCTGTGATATCTTAACCACTGGAAAAAAAATCCACCCATGTGTTATTTCACTTCTGCTCAGCTCCTGCCTGTTCTGAGTGGAGGCAGAGTGATTCCACAGCCTAATACTGTAACTGGGTTTTATTCATAAAATTATGGCTTCCTTTTTTTTAAATTCAGTTAATTGGATTGAAATGAAATTAATTGAAAAGGGAAATGGATTTCCCTTCAAGCTCATTGCCCTAAATTTCTGAACACACTTCTCCTTACAGTGTTGCTTCCCCAGACTTGAACTTCTGCCTCTTCTCTGTGTAAATGAAATTTTTCACTGCAGCTTTCAGTGTGCAGCACAGAAAGGTTCTCTGTGATGGGACCTGGAAGCCTCACTGATGGCAAGGAATAACACCTGGTGCTTTCCGGGGGACTGATAATTTGGGAGAAATATTGGAGATTCTCACATGCACTGTGTAGATTTTCTCTCATTGCTACTTTTAAATGTGTACAACAAAACATAGAACTAATCTAGACCCTTTCTCTTCTCACCTGGCTGGAAGATTGTGACTGTAATGCACTCTGACACCTTCTCAAATTTATTTTGCTTCCTTTGCTCCTCCTTCATTTTCCTGGAGCTGCCCAAGTCCCATCACCTGATTTTAAGAAAGCACTTAGTGTTGCAAGTACTTTTGAAAAGTTCAGTGTGCCCTTGCCAGACATTGCTGGGATGCTCTTCTGAAATCATCTCTTTTTTCATCCTTATTTCTTTATTTAACAGTCTCAGAGCATCTCCTGGGAAAAACCACAATCCTTTGAGGCAGGTTAAGAAAGTAAAAAACCTCAGCAAACACGATCCTGTTTCCATCTTTCCCTCCATCGTTGGAGGAGGGCCTGGCACAATTTCTGACAGACTCCAGCAGAGCAAGAACCCTTCCTTGTCAATGTTATTCCAGGTGAGATTTTCTTCCAGCTTTGCTTGAGCAGGATGACACTGACAGGAACATTGTTTATGGTGGGTGTAAAATATGCAGGATTTGGTTGGAGAAAAACCAGAGAGATGGGGCCTATTTCACTGGGAGTTTTAAGGGATAACTCATTTGGACCTAGTTTCAAAGGCAAGTTTTAATTAAAAGCACATTGTGCAGATTTGTAAGAAAGTGGCTAGCTGGTAGAAGGTCAGCTATCTTGTAAGCAGCAAGTCATGGGAAAATTGTGCTATTATGGGTTACATAAGCATAACAAAGCTTTCATCTATAATTACTATTAAATTCATCCTCTTTGAATAGGCTCCATGGCTCTGCTGGCCTTCAGGGCTTTCGCTAACATGGGGTTTGACTTTTTCCTAGTGAAAGATGCTTCCCAATCAGCAAAGAATATAATGAGACCTGATTCTTCCCTTTCAGTGGGCAGAGGAGAGAACAGAGTACAAAGGCAAAACAACACAGAGAGAGCCGGAGCACAAATTGCAGCAGATAAAAGTCAGCTGCTGTTCCAGGACAGAGCAAATTTAACCCCAGAAATCCTTTGTCCATTATGAAACCTTGAAGGAGGACATGTCCTGAGATGACTGCTGATAAAAAAGGGACACCGCTTGTCACCTGTCAAGAGGAGACAGGTCTTGGGCAATGCAATGCGTTGTATTCAGAGAGAGGAGAAAGATTGCTTATCACAGCTGTTCCAGAAATTGCCAAGGAATTGATTCATCCTCGGGTTCAAAGGTTGGAGTCAAGATGAGCAGCACAGACATCAGCCATTGGTTGAAGAGAGCAAAGGAACACAAGCAGAGGGCTAAAGCCTGGAAGACGAAACAAATACCCCCAAAAGTCAATGTAAATCTGTAAGTGTGACCTGGAACTCCTGGAGTGGGTCCAGAGGAGGCTGCAAAGGTGATGAGGGGCCTGAAGCATCTCTGTCGAGGAAAGGCTGAGGGAGCTGGGGCTGCTCAGCCTCAAGACAAGCCCCAGCTGAGAGAAGCCCTCAGCCCTGTCTGTCCCTGTCCATCCCTGTGTTTCCCTGTGTTTCCCTGTCCATCCCTGTGTTTCCCTGTCCATCCCAGTCCATCCCTGGGTATCCCTGTCTATCCCTGTTCATCCCTGGGTGTCCCTGTCTGTCCCTGTCCATCTCTGGCTGTCCCTATGTGCAGGGAGGGTCCGAGCAGGGCCCAGGCTCTGCCCCAGGGCCCAGAGGGAGGGGCAGGGACTGAGCCCAGGAAGCTCCACCTGGACAGGAGGAAGAACTTCCCTGGGCAGTGACCGAGCCCTGAACAGATCACCCAGAGAGGGTTTGGAGTCTCCTCACTGGGATATTCCAGAACCATCTGGATGCAATCCTGTGCCCTGGGCTCTGGGACAGCCCTGCTGGAGCAGGGACCAGATGAGCCACGGTGGTCCCTTCCAGCCTGTTCCATCTGGGATTCTGGATTTTCCGTATGCAGTTGGACACATTCAAAATACAAAGATGGACTTTTGGCTATAGTTGTTTTCATGTTGTATTGTTATAGCCAAGAGCAGGAGAGCTCTATAGGTGTTTAGGTACATAGGGGACTAATCTTTGCTGTCCTTCACTGAGACACTTTTGCTTTGGTTCTGCTTAATTCACTCAGCTGTATAAATGTCCAAGGAATAACACCTAGCATTAATGAATTAACATGCAACATTAATGAATTAACATCTAGCATCAATGGATTAACACCTAGAATTAATGAACTAACACCTAGTATTAATGCATTAACATGTAACATTAATGAATTAACATCTAGCAATAATGTATTAACATCTAGCCTGCTTGAAGCTGGCCTCTGAACCATGTCTTAAATGTTGGCTTTTCCTTTCGAACTCCTTTTTTATCAAACTGGCAAATACACGAGTGAGTCAAGGTTAAGGAGTTGAAACAAGTTACATTTGAAATCTTACCATGGCCCCATCCAAACTGAAGCATTGCCTTGCTGACTGGACATGAAAAATGCAGTCTAAGGTTTATCTAAAAGAAGTTGTACTCAAAGAAAGCATCATCAACTCAGGTGAGCATCTTTACTGCCAAAATAGTGACTTGTGGAGCAAAATTCTTTATTTGTAGTTTATTTTGGTATGCCCAAAGCTAATGTGGTAAAATCCTGGGTAACTGATGGGTTTTATGGGTTGTAGTAAATCTCAAATATTTTCTTTCCCAGAGCAGGACATTGATATTGCCTCTTGCAATTATTTCGCCCTAGGACTATAAATCTGGTAATTATTTCTGTTTTATCAGTTAGGATAGTGCAGGTTGTACTGTAAGTTTTGAAGAAAAGGTCACTTAAAGAACAAAATGTCCCCTAAATTTTGCCACTGGTCCATGAGCAGGTGACTCATGACTGCACTACCATGATGCTGTCTGGGCCACTCAAGTTCTCTAGAGAAGATCTTCAGCTTTTATCCCAAAAACATACCCAGGTCTGCATATCATCTTTCAGGCATTATTGTGTTAATTTATCGAGACATCTATTTTTATTATAAGCTTCTTTATTACCCTGGATATTTTCTAGCTCTTACCATAGAGTACAGACAAAGAAATATTTCTTTTTCTTTATTAAATAACACAGAGCCAAAAATCCTCTTACATTTATTACATGAATTATAAAATATTTAAAGATACTTTTTTCCCCTTCAATATTTCAGTGGATACATGGACTAAGTGATGTGTAAATTCAGGTTCTGGGGAGACAGAGACCTGTGCTTAACTTTACAGATAAACACAAGGGGCCACCTGTGGATGTTTTTAAGAATGGAAAAAATGTGCCATAAACGCATCACTGCCACAGCCACTTTTCAGGAAAAAAACCATGGAAGTGTTTTCCCAACAGGTCTATTTTCCTTCATGCCCACGGCCATTTGCTCTGAGGAGTGAAAAATGACTCCTTGAAAATGCAGTCTCAGACTGAGAGTTCGGTGACAAGGACGTGCTGTGTGTGAGCTTTTATCATACAGGGAAACAGCACAAAAATATAAAAACATCTGGGCAAACATCTGCTGAGTTTCACTGCAGCTAATTCAGCCACCAGCTCTCTCATCCTGGGCTTTTCTATCCCAGCTCCTCATCCTGGGCTTTTCTATCCCTGTTCCCTCATTCTGGGCTTTTTGATCTCAGGTCCCTCATCCTGGGCTCTTCTATCCCTGTTCCCTCATCCTGGGCTTTTCTATCCCATCTCCCTCATCCTGGGTATTTCTATCCCATCTCCCTCACCCTGGGATTTTCTATCCCATCATCTCCCTCATCCTGGGATTTTCTACCCCATCATCTCCCTCATCCTGGGCTTTTCTATCCCAGTTTCCACTTCCTGAGCAAACAGCGAATTTGTGGTTGAATATCAAGATATTCCACATTATCTTTCCCAGCAGATTTTTTTTCCCCTCAGTTCCTCTTGCTCTTTTCCCATATTAATATTACAGGGTTTATTTTTACCTGCAACCCAATGACTTAATTCAGATTATTCACCTGGAGAGTCCATTTTTTCATGTTTTCAACTCTTCCAAATAACAGATTGGCTTTCAGCTTGGAAACACTTGCTCAGCGATTCTTGAAAAATTATGGCAAGGGGATGGGATTATATTTTGCTATTAAATAATCAAACAGGATTTCCAAGGCATGGATTGCAACAAGCTGGAATAGGAACTGGGAAAGAGAGTAAATGGGTTTTCAGTCCTTCTAGTAATTTCTGCCTTTGTTTCCCACACTTACAATATATGGCTCACAAAAAGAAAATACATTTGCTTGAAGAGTGTATTTATACTTTAAAAAAGGCTTGAGGGTTCCTGCCTTTCAATAAGACCTTCATGTACATAAAACATATTTTTACTTCTTAATTAGGATCCTTGAAAATTCGGGCTAAATATGTGAATGAACACTGCCTATATCTCAAGGGTTAGAGGGCATCTGACAAGAAATATAAATTTACAGCTGCAGAAGGTCTGGAAATTGGAAAGAAAAGTTGAAAACATGATGCTGCAAATATTAGCACAACTCAGAATGATCACATTCATCCAATTCAGCTGCTCCTGATTTCCAAGGGTTTAAACTTGACTGGACCAGAAAGATGAAATAAAATTGAAATAATGTTGCTGCTTTAGATCTGCTTAAAATAATCCAGGATATCAGGCTTGATGAAGGTTAGGAGTTTAGGTGCTGGGTTTGTGTGTGTGGGAGGCAAAAGAAGATCCTGAAACCAAAGTTGCTTTGAGGATCCTCCCCTACTTTTTTACCATGTACCTCTGGATGCACTGTAAATACAAACTAATTTCCATCTCTGCTTCCAGTTTAGGGTTTTTTTGCAAATTCTTCCCTCTTTTTGTTTTCATCTGGATATCATTCCTAATCTTTTGGGGTTAACAAATTTACACAGAGGGCTTTTCTTTTCAAAAGGACAGGCAAGCCTTTGAGTACAGAATTTTTCCTGTGACCGTGAGAGACATAATTTGTATTTCAGTGGGTCTGGATTTCCACTGTCCTGGGAGCTCCTCCTGGGTTTTCTCCTTCTCTCAGAAAGAAATTAACCAAAAGCCACTTGTCAACATCCATCACCACAATCCTGGAGTAGGGGCTGTGCTTCAAACTGCTCGAGAGCCTCATGAAACCTTCACGAGACACCACCGGGACACATCGGCATGAAAATATCCCGTGATTTTCCTCTCTTCTTCTGTTTTGTTCTTGAGCAATATGTATCTTCCCAAAACACAGCCAAGCCTCCATCTGAAATTGCCACAGCCACTGTTTTCCTGGTTCCAGTTGCTGCTGCAATAGATGCTCTCATTCTCGTCTGAATTTATCTCTACTCTGTCCACATTTTCTCTGCTTAGCCAAAAGTATTTTATTCCCTTGCATTTTATCCCAGTGCAGGAACTTACATACTTTAAAAAGCAAGGCTCCATCTTCTCCTCTGACTCCTTTATCCCCCTCTCACTGTGAGACCTTTAAAATAATTTTTGTTTCTCTTTTCTGAATCATCTGCCTCTTTTTTCTTCCCCTGAGCTTTTTGATGCAGAAAAGCCCCAGTTGCAGAGCTTTCAAAGGCAGTAGCAGTAAGAAATTCAATTCAGTATTCAGAGCCAAATTAATAATGTTCTAAGTTGTTTTTATTGCAGGAGAATCTGCAAGACAGATTTCTGCAAATAAAATACAGAAGTTCTCGTAGTGAAAACAAATTCAGTATTGGGAAAGGCTGCGGTGTTTTGCTGACAGAGATGAGATTCCAGGTGAAAAAAAAAATTAGTATTAGTAATAGTAACAGTAATAAAAAATCCCCAATTGTTCTGTCCCTAATCATCAGGATAGGTTTACTTTTAAAATAAAAACAAACATCCAAGTCAGACATGTGAAGAAATAAAAAACTACAGAAGATCTACCCAATAGTTAATGGAGTCAAAATCCAAAGTGAAAAGATAAAGCAAAAATAAAGGGCCTTGAGGTTGCAAGTTGGCTTCAAACTGAAGCTTGAACTGCAGTTCAAAGTGGAAGAAGTGGATTTATCTCAAGAGGCCACAGATTAAGATCTGCCACCTGCCCCGAAGCCTTTGCACTCCGAGTAAATCAAAATGAGAGTTGCTCTGGGGATTGCTGAATGCCCCTGGAAGGAGCTTTATGGTTACAAAAACTGCCTTGGGGCGTTTTGAATAAACTCTCAGTTTAGAAATAAATGATCCAAACTCTGTTTTCTGTTATCCTGCAATAAATCCGTTGTAACTCTCCCGATAAAACCTTGGCTCGTGTGTGTCACTGTATCTAAAACGTTAACAAAATATCATGTGTCCAGATTGTAACAAAAGTTGGAGGAAAATCCCTCTTCTGACACAGTAAATCTGGGAAGATTAACTGGAGACTCCTTAAATTGTTGGCCTTGCAGTTTCAATTTCTGGACAAAAATAAAACAACACAGAAATACAGAAACTGAGGCAAAATTTCCAGCTGAACACGTGATTTGTGAGAAGCTTTCACCCCCCAGTTGATAAGAAATAAAGATTTTTTGCTGGCTTTTGATAAATGCAGATTTTGGTCCCCTCAGCCAGGACATAGATGAAGGTGTTATGTCCCCATTCCAGTGCTGTGGAAACCCTTCCCAGTTTTCCCAAAGTCCTACTCCAATGGCTGATGGAAGCAAGGAACAGATGCTCGACATCAAAAGTATCTTTACCCATTGAAGCCTCACAGAAAAATGCAACTGCTGAAAGGAAACCCAGAACGGACATAAAATCGTAATTTAAAAGAGAAAAAAAAAAAGGGGAAAACCCCAATAATTATCAGAAAAACCATCAGAAAATAATAAATTGTTGGCATAAATTATGCTGAGGTGGGGATTTCAAAACGGAGCAATAGGCAGGCTGCAGGGGAAGTTTGGAATGATCAAAATATCCCAATGTCCCTCAGAGCAACTTCAGACCATCTTTATAAAAAATTGACTTTCTTCCCGATCCAGAGAACACGAATATGTGTTTTTGGGGGGTGAGGAGGGATAATCAATAACATGAGGAAGATGCAAACACGCAATGCCCGCAGGTGGTTTAGTCACACACACAAATCCCTGAGGCATTGAAGCTGAAGGGTAAAAAAACCATTTTCTGGAGATTTATTTTGTGCACAGGGTTATTCCATTCATTTCTTAGCAGGGTGGCACAAGTGGCAGTGCCCCCTGTGCACACTTGGCTCTTCCTCTTCATCCAAGCACTACAAAGGAGAGTTGTTAAATTAAAATATTAATGCACTTAAAAAAAAAAAAAAAAAAAAAAAAAGGAAAAAAGGAAAAACTTAGAGAGGTTCCAACAGGTATTTTTTGTTTAATTTTCCTATCTCACCATGGACAATGGGAGTAATTTCTAGAGGATACCATTACTCAGTTCTTATGCAGAGTGTTCAGATAAAGAGTACAAGAAAATCTCATGGAATCACAGAATGGTTGGGGTTGGAAGAGACCTCGAAGACCATCCGGTTCTACCATGGCAGGGATGCCACCCACCAGAGCAGCTGCTCAAAGCCTCATCCAACCTGAACACTTCCAGGGATGGGACACCCCTCCAGTTTAAACCCATCAGCAAAATGTCTCACCTCTGTGTTTATTGCAAAGTTAAAATTTGGGCTGAAAACAGCATCTCTTTCTCTCTTTAGTGTATTTTTTAAGGGCTTTCACAAACATGGTAAATGATGGGGAAAGATCGCAGCACAGATGGGCAGGGATGCATGGAGGAGGTTTGGGATGAGGAACAAGATGTGTGGGAGATGTCAATTGCTCACAGCTGGGAGTGTATGAGGAGGTAATCCAAAGGAAGCACGAGTATCCAAAATGGAAATAAGAATTTTGCACATCAGTGACTTGTGGGAAGAAAGGGGTGTCAGTTTGTGGCTGTTTAAATGCAACGCCAAATGACAAACCCAAAAACCTTAAATACTTCTGAACTAGATTTTAAACACATTACACAAAGGTGATAAGATGAGGATCCCTGGGATGAAAAGTCTTTGCTGTACCCACGTGAAAAATCCCCAAAAGAGCCCCTCCTGAGGAAGCACAGGGAAAATTAAAGGACACTGCAAATTTAAACTGAAAAATCAAAAAAGTTGGTGGGGCCACTTTAAAACAACACATTAAAATAACACATCACTGGGGCTCTAGCATGACACGGATTTCGAGTGTTTTGCAGCAGTGGAAGGCTGCTAAACAAAGCAGCATCACTGCTGAATAATTGGGATGAGTAAATGAAACCATTATTATGACTCCGGTACCCAGAGTGTGCTCTCGCCATAGGATTTCACCCAGAAAGGCTGCAAACAAAGCACTGGGAAATAGCTGCGGCCAGATGAGAGCAAAACAGCAACAAATGAAGGCCAGGGAAATGAGAAGATGAAAGCTCCACGGCAGCACTACTGTGCTACTTCTGTGAGGCAGCTTGTCTTCAAAGCAAGCCGAGAGCAGATGAACCTGGGAGCAGAATCTGCTCAGCACCCTGGGCTCGGCTGCTGCTCCCAGGGAGGGAGAGGGTCCATCGCTCCTCCTCCTGGCCAGGACTGGCTGCTCTCACCTTATTGGAAAGGGAAAGGATCCATCCCTCCTTCTCCTGACAAGTGGCTGCTCTCACCTGGGAGTGTTGGAAAGGGTCCATCCCTCCTCCTCCTGGCCTGGACTGGCTGCTCTCACCTGGGGGCATTGAAAAGGGAGAGGATCCATCCCTCCTTCTCCTGACAAGTGGCTGCTCTCACCTGGGGGTGTTGGAAGGGGAGAGGGTCCATCCCTCCTTCTTCTGGCCAGGCCTGGCTGCTCTCACCTGGGGGCACTGAAGGATCTCAGCACTCTGGACCTCTCCGTGTCCCCACAACTCCAGTTTCTGTTTTGCTTCCCCAAAGCATGGGGAGGTCAGTTGACTCCTGGCAGCAAAGCTCCTCATTCCTGCAGAATGTAATCCCTCTTCCAGTACTCTCTGTCCTGGAAAGTTGGCCAGAAAGATACAAATTCCAATATTTAACAGAACTAAATATTTAATCCATTTTATCACCCACCTCTTCTCTGCTCTATTCCATTTCTTTACTCCTTCTCCATTTCAATGTGCTCATTTTGCCTCTTCCTACCCCCTCAGGTGGTTTCTCTACCAGCAGCCCCTGGTTTGTACCATTTTTACCCTCTCAGTCATTCTGCTGCTGCTTCTTTGCCTCCTTCATCCACCACCCAGGAGTTTTCCATCACACACTGACCCAATGAAGAGAAATTCTTGAGAAACAAAGCCCCTCATCTGCTCTAGGTATTCCTCCCCTCATCCTGGTTTCCAGTTTGAGGACTTATTTGATCCCTGCATGGCTCAGCGGTGTATAAGAGGCACAAGAAACACCCACATCTCATGCACTGGGACGAGCATGCCCAGAGAAGCTGTGGATGCCGCTTGTCAGGAAAATTAATCCACAAACACCAGAAGTTTATGTCCAAAAAGGAGACAGAGGAGTCCTGGTACTTTATTCGAATAAAGGCAGAGATCAGGGGCATTTCCCATGGGGTGTCTCAAATTGTAGGCAGACGCAGCCTCCTTTTTATCCCAATTTCCCGGCCGCATTTCCCTCTTTCTCCATGGGCTGAGGTACTTGAGAGGTACAGATTCCCTGAATTGCCTAATACAGACCCCTTCTAATGGGTGCTCCCCCCCTTCTTTTTCTTGTGTCTTTATTCCTCTCTTTTTTAGCTAAATCCAGGGATTTAGCACAGTCTTGGGTGACTATCTGATCGAATCAGTGGAATATCTTGGAATTTGAGGTTCCTCCCAAATTCTCCTCCTTTCATCTCTCAGTATCTGGCCTTATCTATTGGCAGACCCAGTTTGTTTGTAAAGACACCTCCCTCTCATTGCTCTCACCCCTGGATCCCTGGCAGTGTCCAAGGCCAGGCTGGACGGGGCTTGGAGCACCCTGGGATAGTGGAAAGTTCCTGCCCATGGCAGAGGGTGGAACTGGATGATATTTGATGTCCCTTCCAACCCAAACCATTCCCTGTCTCCATGAACTGGGTGTCCCCAACACCACCACAGCACTTCCAGGTGGACCAGCTCCAGGTCCTGGGTCACTGGAGACGTGAGCTCATTTTTGAAAAGGGCTGGGGAGCTGCTACTACTTGAGATCCTCTTCTGAAAACCATGAACTCCATCTCTGCTGGTTCCCAGTGAGGTTAAAAGGCTGCTCTGGAAATCACCACTCTTCCCTACGGGGCTAATCAGATGAGCAAAGGAGGAGAGGGAGTGGAAAAGCTCATCCAAATCCCAGAGCAGGCAGGAGAGGGAAGCCATTCAGAATCACAGAATAGTTTGGGTTGGAAGGGACATTAAAGATCATTTAGCCCACCCCTCAACTCCCACCCTGATGAGACTGTACTTAGCTGACACATCACACAAGTAAAGAATTACTGGAAGAAGGAAGATGTCAGTGTCCTCAGGAAAGCAAGGCGGGGAAAAAACCTGACACAAAAATGATCAGAAAGTTAAAATTTGCTGATTTTTGCAACATTTTGGAGACAGTTAAAGTCTCATAATTTCATGCTTATTACCATTTTTCAGTCGAGTTCTGAACACATCTTGCAGAAAAGGGCTGGTTGGCTGTCACTAACATGACAGTGTCTGTACTTACTCCTCTTTTATTCCTCTGAGAGTTATCCTATAATTTTATGAGTTGTAGATTGATGTCAATAACCTGTTTGTTCAGGGACTTTCTACTTTCCAACCTCCTCCTGTGCTGTCACCCACTCAGAGACAAACAAAGGCAGAAGTGTCCAATTCCATGAATTGTTCAGCTCCAGCATTTTGCACACCTGTCCTGGATAATTGGATATTCACCAGCTCAAGTTATGTTTCAATTCCCTGGACTTCTGCATGGGAACACAGTGAACAGTCAGTGATGGACAAAGCCTTCCCTTATTTCCAGCTCCATCAGCCCATCCCCAGCTGAACAGGAGTGTTTGTATGAAGCACAATTGCTCCTTAACCCCCCGACTTAACAAAACAATCATCTGCACAAAGAAGTGAAACAGCAGAATACCAAAAACAAGCAAGTTTGACCCGAGCAGCTGCTGAGAAAAATGGTTCATTTTGGATATTTGCAACCAAGGCATGCAAACCCCTCTTACTTGTCCCAGATTTTGTGTCAAAGAGAAACCCAAGCAGGATTTACTGGGAGCTTCAAAGACATTTCCAGTGACACAGGGGTTGGATTTATGGCCCAAGGATTTGCTTGGCTTTTCCACAGAAGCAGGCAGTGCTAAAGGCAATCCAAAATCAACTCTGGAGCTCCAATACACAGGACAAAACAATTTTTTCCTGAGCCAGAGCATTGTGCAGGGTAAAGCACTGGGCACATGCTGCCCACTGGCATCAACAATAAGGGACCTCTTTAGCCCCCTGAGCCCTGTAAATTTATTTTTATTTCAGAGCCTGATATGAGTATGTAGTCAAGCTTTACTTCTCTTGGACTCTGGGAAACTTCCCTTCATCTTCCTGTATAAAATACAAGTTTCTTCCAGCAGAGTTGGTGTTTTTGATCCTGGTTTTCACAGTGATGGACACCCCTGGTTTCTGAGGAGGCTGCTCAAGTCCCACAGCACTGCAGACGATTGTTCCCACTGCTCCCCCTCCTGATTCAAAGGGGCTGTCACGGGGAAGTTCTTCTTTCATCACAGTGCAATCAGTCGGGAGCAATTGTGGTGGGAGGAATTTTAAAAGCCAGGTTGGTATCAGCGTGTGTGTGAGAAATCAAGGAAGGTGACAGGCTAATAATAAAATAAATGGAATTTTATTTTGCTCTAAGTAGTAGGACACTAGAGGGAGTGTCTGTCCTTTTCCTCCCAAAGACTTCTTGGAAGACTAAAGGGAAATAATTCCCTGTGAGCAGTGAGTGAAATGCAATTCATATTTAATCACCCAGAATCACTGGAGGTGCTGCACAAACACAGCTCTGAGTCACGGCACTGAGTGAGCACCACGACCTCTGCTCCCACAGCCAGTGGTGCTTCTCTTCTTCCCTCTGTTTTCCATCTCCAGGTAGGGCTGGAACCTGCTCTGTTCTACCTCTTCTGTGCTCTGCTGAAATCCTCTTTCCCCCTGAAATAAATGCAACAAGAAGCTGAAGTTCTACTGAATTCATCCGGTTAGCTGATAATCCAAAATGAGCCTTTAAATCAAGAGGTCATAAATAGATGCAAAGGTTTTAAGTTCGTAGTTACAGCTGGTAAATTTTGCAAATATTAAGGAAAGATTATTATATAGATTCGCTTATATATATATATATATATATGTTTCTAAGTCTAATTTTATATATTATACATCCACATGCAAAGTATCCAAATAGGATCCAAATAAGAATAAACCTGTTCAGACCGAGGATGGGTTTCAGGGCATTGACCCCAAAGCACAGCTAAAAGTGAGGGTGAAGCAGATATTTATCTCTAAGTCATCAGGTGCCAAAAAGGTCTTTGAATTCCTCTTTGTTGTGCAAACAACATCTAGAGCCAAGCCCTTTAAGAGGAAGGGAGAAAAGGGAATTTCAGCCTCCTCTGGGACCGCAGGGGCTCTACAGCTACAGCAAAGTAACTCAGAGATAAGAGGAAACTTCTTAACGAGCACATGCCAGTAATTTGAGAGGCTAATTGGTGTAGAAAGCAACTTCCCCCCGCAAGTTCCTGGAGAGATTAGATGGAAATTAATTAAATTGATTTAAAACAGTTTGGAAAATCAGCAATCATAAGTGACAGTCTTGGGTAAGACCATAAAATAACTGATTAAGTGGAAATAAATGCAATTGGATTTGGATAACTGAATCACAGAGATCCAAAAGGGGATGGAATAGAAAGTGATTAGGCTAATCTTGAGGGGTAAATTAAATGAGAGGAACTTTCCAATCCTTAAAAGCTGTCATTATATTTGTTAATGTGGACAATATTTGGTTTTGAAGAAGTGGGGCATAAAAAAGAGGTGCACAAACCAATAAATTGTTTAGCAAATAAGGCAAAACACTCCTGGAGCCCCTTTCCATGCACCAAGGGGAAGGAAGAAAAACAAAGCATTTAGAAGACAACAGATAAGTGGAAATATTTCCTTAGAACAACTCACAGCACCTTGAGCTCCCACACTTTTGCAGAATTCCATGAAGGATTAGAAATTCCTACAGACGCTGCAAGCAGGAAAACTACTGCAACAAGAGGGGGAAGAAAGTGTAAGAGAGGCCCTTAAAGGTTCGAGAAATCATCCTCCAGAGCTAGGAACAGCCACATCTGTCTCATCCTCCTAAATTACCTCATCTCAGGAGCGGTTTCTGTGCAGCAAAGGTCGGCCTGTGCTCCCGTACAACTCCGTGGTGCCGCTTTCACCATCCTTGGGAGACGGAAAATCTGAGTAAGGCAGCACAATGTTTCTTGTCCTGTCCTGCCTGGTGGTCTCTGGGTATGGGAACTTGGAGACGCCTTTTACAGGTGCACAGAGCTGCCATAATTGACCATGGGACAGATGAGCTACAAGGTCATGAGGTTCTTACAGCCAGATGTGGCCACACTTAAATGAAAAAGGTATCATGGTGTCCATAAGAGGTTTGCAGCCCTTTCAAACAGAGCATAAAGAAATAATAGGGAGCACAGAGAGCTCGTTTTGTTGGTTCAGTGTGAGACAGCACTCAGCAGCTTTTGGAAATGCACCTCTGGAAAGTTTTCACCATCGGGTTGTGCTGCCTCTTCTTCCCCCGAGGTTTGCAAGTGCACACAGCCACTGCCAGAGAAAATGCCACAACTCTGTGTTGCAAAACATACTGAGTTTAAAATTCTTTTTTTAACTTCAGTCTTCACAATCACAGAATGAACTGGGTGGAGGCCTGATGAGTTCAGCACCTCCACAGACTGGGAGCAGCACAGGAGATGCACAAGAGAGGACAACCAGCAAGGGCCAGCAAGGGCAATTAATGAACCATCAACACCAGACAACAGCCCTGGCAGAGTGGGAGGCACCTATTCCGGGAAAAGAGTGATCAGAGAACCAAGCAATCAAGACCTAACCATCAGAAGCAAAGAAGATCTGTAACCAATAAGAAACCAAATACTAAGAACTGCATAACCTGGAACCAATGAACATGGAACCAATGGATCTCTGTGGGTTTTTTGACTGTATAAAGTTTGGGAAAAATCGGGTAAAATCCCTGTGTCATGGAATGATTTTCTCTGCACACCTGGGCTGTGTGTGGATGAAATGATTTCTGTGGCACATCCTGGCCAGAACACCATCCTGGGCAGGAATAAAGTAATGCCTTGATTCTCTAACGCTCAAAATGTTGTTGGAGAGTTTTTGTTTTTCCCACAGTTTCGGTGCCACCAGGATCTCTCTGTGCTTGAGTGAAGCCCAAACAGGCACAGAGCCACAGAATCTGCCCCAGAGCTGGAAAAGCCCCAGATGAGAAGTCAAACAGGCAGCACGTGGTGGCACTCAGGAAGAGCCTGCAAGGACCAGCACAGCTTACAAACAACACTCACTCATTTACTACAAATCTGTGGCCAGAAATGCCCATCCCCATCTCTGGAGCCACTCCTAAATCCTCACAGGTGACTGTGAAATGTCAAGTGACTGTGAAATAAAATTAAAAGATTGGCCAGTGTTTAGCAGCCCATAGGGGAGGATGAGCAATCCTCAAGGTCCAGATCTGAACAAACCTGTCCAATGAACCCTTTGCTGTCTCTCTTTGGACTCTGATTTTGGTGTTTCACCCTAGAGGAGCAAGTCCAGGCTGGGGTACCAGACCTTGCATCATTCATCCATCTGAACAGCCAGAACAGCTCCATGGGGCTGCAACTCGGGTTAAAAGGTTGAATGAATATTTTTCCACTCCCTTGGCTGATGGTGGATCCAAATCTGAGCAGAAAACTCTTCTGGAAGCACCATGGCCTTCATCAACACAAAGTGCAAGAGAAGAGTTCTAAAGAAAGCAAACCTGAATAATTGTTCCCCACACATTTCATCTTTACTGTAGAAAATAAACCAATCTTCACTCAAGTTCCTAAGTCTGAGTTGTACAACTCGGTGTAAAATCCAGACAAGGGGAGGATGATGCAGAGCTGAGTTGTCACTGAACACAGCAAGTAAAAAACCACAGGTTCCTCTGTAACCATAATTCAGCTTGCAAGCCCATGAAAATCTGTCCTCTGGGCAGAAATCTCTTTGCCATTCACGGTTTCATTTAAAAATGCTGAACATCTGAATGAAGAGAAGCTGTTCTCATAATCAGCAATGCTGAAGGCAGCTGAGTTTAGTCACAACAGGTGATTTAACTGTGGAAAGAGGGGAAGAGAGCAGGTGGGGGATATTACACTGGAAGCAGCTTGAATAATCAAAGTGCGAATTTTTGGATTAATAAAAAGGTAAGGTTTTTGGTGTCATCAAAATCAAAGGTGTTAGGGATTCTGGGGAAGGAAACATTTGGATACAAATGCAAAACAGGAAGGAACTGATATATGCTGCCTTCACAATTCAGTCTGTTTGGACTTCATTTTATGTGTTCAGGGGCATGAAAATACATAAGATTAGGAAGGAGTAAGCTACACACCTTTTAAAAAACAGAGAAAAAGAATGGAGAAATATGTTAAACAATGATTTTAAAGTCTGACACCAGTTTAATTAGAGAAATGTTAGAAAATAGTGCTGGCAGAGACTCAAGAGATCATCCCAACCACTACCTAAAAACTGCTCAGCTGGTGTTTAGACAAATCTGAAACACACTCCCGGTGTTTCCCAGACTGCTTTTTGTGGGAAGTGGTAAATTTTTGCATCACACAGACTTTTCTAGGGCCCAACTCTCCTTCCTCTAAAAACAACCTCCTGGGTAGACAGAACAAATCCCTCCTGCTGTAATTTAAACCACTTCTCTTTCCCCACATGTAGTGTGCAGGGAGAGCAAGTTTCTACCTCTGCTGCCTTTAACTGAGTGGAAGCCACTTGTCACATTTTCTCTCCATCTCCTTTAATAACCAGAATTTTTGGGTGACCTTCTAGACACCTGCGCTGATTTTTAAAGTGCTTGAGACTTGTACAGCCCAAACAAATTTGTACAGCTCATTCAGTCACACAGAATATCTGCATTTCAGCTCATGGCTCTGATCTCTGCTGGTAGTCAAGGGAGACAGAGGCAGCTCTGGAGCTCTCAGACAGACACAGATCTGGAGTTCTCAGACAGACAGACACACAGCTCTGGGGCTCTCAGACAGACACAGCTCTGGAGCTCTCAGAAAGACATAGATCTGGAGTTCTCAGACAGACAGACACACAGTTCTGGGACTCTCAGACAGACACAGCTCTGGAGCTCTCAGACAGACACAGATCTGGAGCTCTCAGACAGACAGACACACAGTTCTGGGACTCTCAGACAGACACAGCTCTGGAGCTCTCAGAAAGACATAGATCTGGAGTTCTCAGACAGACAGACACACAGCTCTGGGGCTCTCAGACAGACACAGCTCTGGAGCTCTCAGACAGACAGACACACAGCCCAGGGGCTCTCAGACAGACAGATCTGGAGCTCACAGACAGATAGACGCAGCTCTGGAGCTCTCAGACAGACAGACAGCTCTGGGGCTCTCAGACAGACACAGCTCTGGAGCTCTCAGACAGACAGACACAGCTCTGGAGCTCTCAGACACAGCTCTGGGGCTCTCAGACAGACAGACACAGCTCTGGGACTCTCAGACACAGCTCTGGGGCTCTCAGACAGACAGACACAGCTCTGGAACTCTCAGACAGACAGACACAGCCCTGGAGCTCTCAGACAGACACAGCTCTGGGGCTCCCTGCTGATGGCACACAGACCCATGAGGTGCTTGTTCCCATGGAGATGTCTGCCTTGGAGAAGAGGGGCTCAGCTGTCTCAGGGGTTTTTGGTGCTGATCAGGACATTTTCGAGCATATTAGACATCCTGTGCCATCCTGCGCTGTTCACAGAATTCCCAAAATATTTTCTCCCTCTTTATCTTCGTTCTTCCATAAATTCTAACTCTTTCCCTACATGAACCCATGCTGAAGCACAAGGTTTTCATCACCCTGTTATAGAGAGGTTGTTTGAGTACCCCAGA
This sequence comes from Pomatostomus ruficeps, assembly GCA_013400735.1. NCBI lineage: Eukaryota > Metazoa > Chordata > Aves > Passeriformes > Timaliidae > Pomatostomus > Pomatostomus ruficeps. Next base: position 37,158 of record VYZT01060744.1, on the reverse strand, counting down.
AGTCTGGGGAGCCATGAGCCTTCTAATTTCTTCCCAGCTTTCCCTAAGGTCATGGAAAATGCCGGAGCCTTTTGCACCAGTGCCAACGTGTTCCTCAGCATCAATAACTCCTTTTATCTTCCCTGCTGCTGTTTTCCCAAAAAGTGTAAAGAGGCAAATTGCAACCTTGCCCTCGTTGTCAGGTAAATAAGATAATAAGTAAATAAGATATTTTGCTTTCCTCTCAAGAAAATTTCTGTGTTCATGGTGCCTTACAAAGCCTTGCATATTTCCATAGTGATTTCCATTCCATTCCCATTTTACCCCTTCTTCAATCTCTGTCCCCTGTTTTGCGTCCCTGCCTTTTCTGTCTCACTCCTGCTTCCCTCTGTGCTGCTGAGGATGGATCCCAGGACACAAGGAGTTTCCTGGGCTGTGAATTCTCATTGCTGGGGTCTTGGAGAGCTTCTCACCCACCAACACCCCAAATCCTGCTCCCCAGGGCTGCCCTCAGCCCATTCTCCCCAAAACCTGTCTTTGTGCTTGGGATTGCCCCGCCCCAGCTGCTGGACCCTGCTTTTGCAATAAATTAATAAATTACAGCTCCTGAAGTTCTGAAGGCAGAGTGGGGATGATCCTTCTGACCAAGGCAAATTATTCTGCAGCCTCAGGTGCTTACAACTCTTCTTACAACTCCTATTTATTATCCTTTTCCTTGCTTGAAACAGAAACAAGCCCCGTGGCAGGCTGGCAGGGGAGCTGCACAAAAACTTCCCTCGTTTCTTCTACCAAAAAAAAAATAATAATAATATGAAAAATATCAAAGTGGCAGCCTGAGGGGTCAAACCACCTACTGCCTCTCCCCGTTTGCCTTCCTCATCTGAACACAGCAGGCTCCGATATAGTCCAGAGGAACCTGGTTTTTCCAGCAGAAGAACAAATAGAGACAGACGGGGGATGAAGTGAATAATCAGAAAACCAGAACAATAACAGGATCCGTATCCACCTGCTGGTGACTTCACAGCTTCACCAGGGCAGGCATCTGAAAATCAAAGAATGTCCCAGCCAGGACGAGAATCAGGGAGTTTCATCAGTGCTTGTTTGCGAGCTCTCTACCCCAGCACAGAGACTGTTCTGGAAGGATTTATGACCTGTAAATTTAAACAGCAGACTCCAGAACTGTGATCTCAGCTGATTTTTTTCCAAATATATTTGATCAGAAATGCTTGTGCCATTGACCCATTCATCCCTGGTTAACTCAAACTTCCATGGAAACTGAGGAGCATTTGTTTCCTTCTCAGCGACTTTGGGCTCTCAGATCTTTGAGTGCACATCCTTTGCTTGTCAGGCAGTTTTTATTGAAAATATCTGTGGATGTGGCACTTGGGGACATGGCCAGTGGTGGCCTTGGCAGGGCTGGGGGAATGGTTGGACTTGATGCTCTTAGGCCATAAATGAAACCCCACCACGTAAATCACAGTGGTGTTGGCTTGTGATTAAAATTATTTGAGTTTATAAGGAGAAGGAAAGCAATAAAAGCAATAAAAAACTGCACAGGCAAAGGAATAATCCATAATCATCTTCTCTGCTGATGCCTCCACAATAAAGTTTTCACCAAATAACTTGTGCAGGAAACCTCATCACTTAGGAACCAGAACACCTTTGGAAGGAAACGTTCAGTCCTTCCAATTTTTTAGGTTTACAATTCAATTCAAGCAGCACTTTGTGCACAAAAAGCCTTTCTGTTTCATGGATTATACAGAGGGATAAGGCCTGGAAATTAAAACAGAGATTTCTACTATTCAAGGTAAAAAAATTATTCATTTTTTTAATGTCAGAAATGTTAAGTTCTTAATCTGCGTGTATAGCAATTGCCAGACCATGTTCACATTGTTTTTTCAGTAATATTTGCCATGTAAACACAGTCAGATTTATTAGTTTTCAGGAAAATTCTTAATCTCTCCATCCCCTTTAAGCCATTGTTAGTTCATTTCAGTAGACAAGTACAAGGACTCTTGTGCTATAAACTTGTGTGTCCATCAGAAATTAAAGTTGATGTGATTAAATTATTTTGTTCTCATCTCCTAATCTGAGCATTGCCAGGAAATGAAAAGAAAAAGCAGATTTTTATGTAAGTATATAACACAGTGACAGAATTTTCTTAGATCAGTTTGCTGGAATGTTATTTCTTCTGCTTAAACTCTTGAAGAATTTAGAAAAAAACACTTCCCATGCTAAATTCTGAATTTCTTTAGGGAAAGTTGCCAAATGTAAATACATTTCAGTGAAGTTTCACATTGCTTGACAGTTATGAAATTTAATTATTTTGCCTGAATTATCTTTCTTCAGTTTAAAATTTTATTACCGAGATATAAATCAGTCATTTATACGGAATATATTAATTAAAAAGAACAAAAGAAAACCTCTTTTCTTGGACTGATTGAAATTTTGAAGATAAGCATACAAGCACTTTATTCTAATGAGATAAATATTTCTTAAAAGTTGTCTATGGTTAGTGTTCACTAAGGTAATTAAACTTTTTTTCCTGCATTTTAACAGAATTTTACAGCCTTTCTAGAAAACATATGTAAAGATTTACTGTAGAAGAAGAAATCAAGCAATGAAATGAAGAAAAAAATGAATGCTCTTACAAGTTGAACACTTTGTAGAAAAGAAAGTGGATTTTTTCCATCACTTGTGGTGGAACTCAGGTTTCTAAGACAGGAATTCATCTTCAAATAAATTTAGTTCTAAGATAAATTCCTATCTTAGAAACCTGTGATTTAATAGGAATGGGATAGGATGGGAATATTCTCTCTGAGGTGATCTGGGGACACGAGGATTGGCTGTGAATGATGTCAGGGTTGGTCTTGGATAAATGAATTGTTGAAGTTCTCAAGTAAATTTAGGCTGGAATGGCTTTTTGGTGTCCTTAGAGACAAATGTTGCCTAAATTAGTGTCACAAATTACTGTGCAGAAAAATCAAACTGCTTTTTGAGGCTAAAAAAGAATGGAACAGATTACAAGGTAGGGCCTGAGAAATCTCCTGAACGTTCTTTTGCTGGCAGCTGTCAGGGAACTGTTTATCTGAGAGCTCACTGTTGTTAAGAATTTATTAGTTTTGTTTAGCTGAACGTTAATTATTTTGGAGAATTTATTACTTTTGTTTATCTGAGAGTTTATTGTTAGGACGGGGGCCTGAATCAGCTAAAATACAGCTGCCTCCAAATGTCAGGACAGATATTTTTGTTTATATTTAATTTTTCCTATGAGCACACACAGCAACATTTTAAAGCAGGGTTGAGACTGCAAAGTTCTTGGTTTAAAAATTTCCTCTTGTCATCAGCAGCTGATGAAACTGAAAGAGAAAAATGCCCAGGGTGCACACGCAGGACACTGCTGCTCAATATCCAGGGACACAGGGACAATTCATCCCTTCCAGGAAACTGGCTGAGATGGATGGCATGAATTAGTTTCCAATTCTGCCTCTCTCTCTATCGAAACTGAGGAAAGTTTATAAGGATAACTTGTACCAGACAACCAGATTTCAAGCCAGAAGAGCTCTGCCCAGCAACCCTTAAAAGCCATGAGCAAGTGATTTGCAGCACTGATCCCTGAAAAAGACATAAAGCCTGATATTTGACAAAGTGCTTTTCAAGATGCATGAAAACACCTCTATTAGCACAATGTGAACCAGGATCTGATAAATGAAGGAAGAGGATGTTCTGTCCATGGTAGAACAGACACAAACCACAAGCCTGACTTCTCTAAACTTCACAAAACCCAAGAAGCAGCTGCCTGGTAAATCAAAGTGTTGCAAAATATACTGAGTTTAAAATTTTTTAACTTCAGTCAATCTTCACAAGCACAGAATAGACTCAGTGGAGGCCTGATGAGTTCAGCATCTCAACAGGCTGAGAGCAGCACAGGAGATACACAAGAGAGAACAACCAGCAAGGGCCAGCAACACAAGACAACAGCCCTGGCACAGTGGGAGCCACCTATTCTGGGAAAAGACTGATCAGAGAACCAAGCAATCAAGACCTAATTAACATCAGAAGCAAAGAAGATCTGTAACCAGTAGAAAACCAAATACTAAGAATTCTTTAACTTGGAACCAATGAACATGGAACCAATGTTCTCTGTGGGTTTTGACTGTATAAAGTTTGGGAAAAATCGGGTAAAATCCCTGTGTCATGGAATGGTTTTCTCTGCACACCTGGGCTGTGTGTGGATGAAATGATTTCTGTGGCACATCCTGACCAGAGCACCATCCTGGCCAGGAATAAAGTAATGCCTTGATTCTCTAACACTAAATATGTTGTTGGAGAGTTTTCGTTTTTCCCGCAGTTTTCGGTGACAAAAGCAAGGTTTAGTTGTGAGGAGAAGAAGAATTCAAGGTCACCGTGTGGAACTCAGGCCTGTTGGGGTTTGGAGTCACCCAAAATGCTGCATCCAGTGTTCAGAGGTGATGTGAGCAGCATGACACATTGAACTAGGCCAGTATTGAACATTCCAAACTCCCTCACTCCCATCCCTCTCTGGGGGTTTTTTTTTGGGCCATCCCTGAAATTATGCTCAGTGCCAGGGTTAAACTGCCAAAGATAGATTTGTAAAGGACCTGGAAACACCCATCACACTGCTCTGGATGCAGTCAGAGCACTTAATTTTTAAGTATTTTACTTTTTAACTTTTTATTGTTGTTTTAATGTTCTTATTTTGATGCTCAGATCCTCTGGGCTGTGCTGGCTGTGTACAGCTGAGCGCCAGACCCGTTTTTATTGACAGCAGGGATGTGCACGACAGAGGAGTGCTAGAGCAGCAGATAATCAGGTGTAAAAAGGGTACACGGATGGCTGAATTCTGCCATTGTCGGGTTGCCAATCAAAACCCACGTTATTATTCAAAAATAGGCTGTTACATCCACAGAGATGGGACTTGCCTGTCAATCTGAAGTGTTGTGTGTAGACACCGCCTCAGACCAAGGTCTAAAAATGGTTTGACTGACGACTGTACCCTGCAGTGAGAGCAGAATTCTCTCCTCCCAGCTTTAATTACATGTCTCTGGTAAATAAGTGTCATTTAAAAATATTAACATGCAGCTGTGTTTAACTCTGATCTTTTTCTCTAATCTTCCAGAGTGTTGCTCAGTATTTGTGCAAGGCTTGAAGCACCGTATGACATGGTGTCACTGCTAAGCTGTCTGCTTCTCATGGAAAGTCCAGCACAGCTAAAGGAAGCCAGAGAATTTCCACTGCAACCCAGCACTGCCGGATGCCGAAAACTTCCAGAAAACAAAAGGGTTTTAAGTGTGAAACTTTTCCTGTGGCTCTCCAAGTTGAGCAATTTGAAAGGAAAATCAGATCCACTTTTCCTCTCTTGGTGTTTCCATTCCATCTCGCTCTGTGACTTCCTCTCTTCTCATGGTGACCCAAACTCATTTTCCCAGTCCTGAGTGCAGCTGCAGTGTCCTGCCTCTGAAAGCTCTGTACTTGATAATTCAAGGACACTTTGGACAGATGAATTGAAAATAAACCAACCTGGATAAGTTTCGGCTGAGAAAGAGAAGAATTTCTGCTAATTCTGTAGTAGTGTGTGTTAACCAGACAGATATAGTTGAAGTTTATTCTAATCAGGGTGGTTTATAAGGTTAAGGGACTTTTCTTTCTCACCCTAAGCTGGAAATTAAATTTTCATTACACTTTGTGTCAAGGAGACCAACTGCATTTTTAAAGAACTTTTTCCAAAAAAACCTCTAAATATTTTTTGTCATTTTTTCCTGAGTTGTGTGCCTTTAACTTTTTCCATTTCTGTTTTTACAATTGCCATATGGGCTTCAGCTATGATCATTTGTGTAGGGTGCTTTAGGTATTTTTATACACTATTTTTATGCCTTTTCAAACAGGCAGATGGGGTTCAGCTGAAGTTTGCAGAGCTGTAAACAAGTGGGTATGAACCAGGAGGGTGTGAAAGGCTGTGCTGAGGCTGCTCCGTGTTATTTGTTTAACAGCAAGAAAATATCAAAGCTTTTTGAGGTGTGTTGGCATCAGGAATTGCTGAGCAGTGCAGGAGGGACACAACCGAACTACTGAGGTGCACTACACCACAAAACCCTCCCAGACACAGGAGGAGCCCCTGCTCTCTAAAGCTGCCTTGCAGAGGTGACAAACACAAGGGAGTGTGTGGATCATTAGACAGGAATGGGCAAGGAAGGCCAGGAGCTCCCAATAAATCTGCCAAGTTGATCAATTCTGTCTGCATTTCCAACGTGCTCAGTGCGGAGATACTGAATGTGCCCAATTTCCTTCACTTTGTTCCACCAGGAGAGCATAAAGCAGATACCAGCTGGAGGTGCTGGAAAAAGAAGGTTGTCCAAAAGGAATTTCTCAGCTCAGACACGGGCAGAGGACACTGAGATTCCTCAGCACAGCCTCGAGTTCTGTCTTGGTTCCTCTCCACCCTTATCCCTCGGGGAGAAGCTGGCAGAGAGCTCTTTGCATTCAGAAAGGGAGATGATGGCTGGGTGATGTTTATTAGCCACATTTAATATGTTAAATAGGGCAAACGGGGTAAGGAACCTCTGTGGTTACTCCGGGCACCGAAACCCTCCCCAGGTAAATCAGTGTTACAGCACAAGTGGGGCTTGATTGCTTTCGTTATTAGTCCTTAAATTATGATAGGGTAAGGTTATTAATTAGTATCTGATCTGGGAATTGTATGGGGGAGGAGACGAGAGGAGAGGGAGAGGAGAGGGAGAGGAGAGGGAGAGGGG
>VYZT01060744.1:0-28822 GCA_013400735.1 Pomatostomus ruficeps | reverse complement strand
GAGGCTGCGTCCTCCTACAATTTGAGAGACCCCATGGGAAATGCCCCTGATCTCTCCCTGTATTCGAATAAAGTAACAGGACTCCTCTGTCTCCTTTTTGGACATCAACCTCTGGTGTTTGTGGATTAATTTTCCTGACACTACCTTCAGTCCTGAAAATCTGTAACCCACAGGCTGGACTCTGGAGAGGGATTCAACAACCTGGGTGTGCAAAATAAATAAACAGAAACCGAGACGCACTTAGCCAGAGACCTGAGGCTGAGTGTGGCAATCCCTGAAAATCCCAACTCTCAGGGGACACCAAGATGCTGCTGCCAGGGCTGGTTTATGTTTTTCTCAGTGACTTTTTAGTACAGGAGTCAAAAAACCCCAACATCTCCCTTTCCTTGCCACAGGCTGGCATGGTCAGGGGTTTATTGAACAGCAAAAATTGGCAGGTGGGTTCAAGGAGCAAAGCTTTGAATCGTGCTGATAAATGGCAGATATAGCTTGGATGGGAAGTAATGAAGAGCTTGATGAGAGGTTTGGCTCAGGAGGCTGAGAAAGCAGCAATAACACCCAGTATTTGCTCTATTTGCTGTCATCAGGCACGGGAGGGGTTTGCCAATTAAAATCCTACAGTGAAGAGACTGCATAAAGCACACAAATCTGCAAATGAAGAATTTTTCATGCCTTCAAACTGGATTTCTTCTCACCTGATCCCCAATAACATCAGACTGGATCTGTGCTGAATTAAAATATCCTGAGGAGAGAAATAACTCCTGTTCCTTTAAAATCACGCCTCTGCATGGACAAAAAGTTCAAATTGTCACTGTTAAGTTACAACATCCCCAAAAGCAAAATTATGTAGATGGATATTTTTAAATACTACAGGGGTAGGTTTTGCTGTGGTTTAGACCATGCTGAGAAACCTACGTGATAGAATGGGCCAGTCTGATGTGACTGCTAACATAAAATCATATTAAAAAAAAAAAAGAAGAAAAAAAAAAGGTGTGATCAAAGGAAGGGGTCAAATTTTTTTTAAAAAAAGACAAAGAAAAACAAACAAAAAAAGTTTCTTGCCACATAAAAGCTTTGCAGTAAATACAAAATGAATATATGCCACGTGGGGGGCATTTTCCACAGCGTGAGACCTGGTTGGACTCAAGCCTGATACCTGCCTTGATTTCAGATGCCTTGATTATTGTAGATGTTATTTCACACAGGAAAATCTTTTTCTGCCTTAGCACTGCCTAATACAATTTAATATATAACATAAATAATATAATAATATCATTATATAATAATATAATATTTTTAGAGACTCCTAAAAAATCCTTGCCTTTATGCTTTGTTTCCCTACCTAGAAGGAGATCTATATGGAGTTCCTAAGCAGTAATGCAAAAGTGAGAAAGAAAAGTGCAATAACTTGCATTTTAGACCATGAATTAAGAAACAGGCTTTTTTTCTGTCCAGGTTTACCCCACCTTCCTAAAAGCAGATTAATTGGCTGTATTACCATTAGGTTAATAGTGTTGTTCTTGCTGAGCGCTCTGGTTCAGCTGACAAGGTGGGGATTGGTAAAAGGTTGGACTCCACGATCCTGGAAGTCTTCTCCATCCCAAATGATTCTGTAATTCTGTTTGTTGCACAGGCCCTCACGTTCTGTGCCTGCTGCAAACCCACCTGAATTTTCCTGCGGTGAAATCCACCTCAAAATTGGAATCCCCTAAAAAACCCCCTCTCTGAGTTTTATTGGGATCTGTGCTTGGGGATCTTTGCTCGGGGCTCACTGTCAGCTGCTTGTCCAGCCCCACTCATGCAGGATTTGTTGTTTTATCTTAAAATGTGCCCAAACCACTCCCTGAACATAATAAATGTGCAGAAGAGTTGGGTTACAGGGCCATTTCTGCAAATGAGGAAGAGTTTGTGTTCAAGTCTCTTTTCTGCATGCACTCATCAAGACAATCAACTGCCCAGGGACCTTTCCCTAATTATTATCTGCTGCCCTTACACTTGGCTGATCATCCCTGAAGCCCAAGGCCCTAAAAATTTCAGTGTTCTGCTACTTGTTGCCATAAACACCCCCTGAAAATGTGGAGGGAGTGTTTTACCCTGCTCAGTGGTTAAGGAAAATGACCACAACGTTTTGCTTCTGCTTCTTTCAGCACAGTTCTAGAGAATTCACCAAGTGCCCTCTGCTTGTTTTAAAGCAGGTTATAAAAAAGTAATAGTCTGCTTTTATCTGCAGCTCTAAAATGTAGAGAGAGGAAAAAAGAAACAGCAAAAAAATCCCCCAAATACATTATAATCAAGAGATAATCCAAAAGGCTTCCTTTAAACAGATTTTTAAGGCACTGCAGCAATCTAAAGGTTATATAAACTTCAGCTAAGCTTCTTAATATAGGTGTTTAGGCATTATGGAGATTTGATTTTTAACTTAGTGTCGGTCAAAAAAGCCCTCAGCCTAGCAAATATATGAGTTAAATTCGAATGCTAAGCAGAGATTATTGGTTCATAAAGCCACCAAAAAGTACGGATATTTTGGTAGCTAACATGAGTCACCCAAACTTAAGACTTTGGGCACAGATTTCTTTCAAAATATCCATGTTTCTGGGGGGAAAAAAATTAATTAAAAGCAGATTAGCATGTTCCCAGAATGAAAATGCATTCAGATAATGCGGAGTGCCATAGAGGGAAGGATATTACTCATTCTTTTCTGACCTACAGGATTTAATCTTTCCTTATTAAAATAAAAAAAGAAATCAGTAGACCATAGCCTCTGTGCTATCCACCACCTCATAAAGCCTTTGCGAAAAATTTGGTTTAAACAAACACCCACCCATATATTGGAAGTGGAGATGTTTCTTTCTGATTTCAGAGGCAAGAGCATTCTGGTGCCCTGGTCAGGAAGATCAGACTTTAAACTTTTAAGATATTAATTATTAATTAACAGAACAACAGATTCTTGTTTCTCACTGGGGATCTGTTCTTTAGAGAGGTTCTGAGAGCTCACAATACTGAGAGGATTAATTGGAAAAAATTGAGGGGGCCAGACGCAAGAGCTTTCAAGAGAAAAGCAGAGTTTTTGAGGAGAGGAAAGCCACCAGGGTCACAGCCCTGCCCGGCAGGAGGGTGAGGGATTTATTCTGATCACAGACCCTGAGCAGGAGGGGATTGGTGCAAATGTGGAGGAAATTTTACACCAGGTTTGCTCGTGACAACCACGCCCTTGCCAGTCCCAACCCTCGGAGAATTAACAGGCAAAGAGGAGTGTTGCCTTTTTCCCAACCTGGAAATGAAACTCGAGACAGTTTTAGGACAGGAGGTGATAGAAAAGTGGATCTTTATTTGGAGGCCTCCAGGGGCAGTTATGGAAGAGTGGCCACAAAAGCCCCCCCGACAGGGGCACACACAATTTTATAAGTTGGGTAAATGAGCAGAATTGACAAAAAAGCCCCAATTAGGAGCACAAGTGGTGATGCAAGTCCCCCCCAGGTGCAGCCCCTTCTCTGGAGCCCCCCTTGGTGCTGGCTGTGCTTTGGTTATGAAAATATCTCGAAGGCCTTGGTAGCCAGGGAGAACCAGGACAGCACAGGGGTCCTGGAATTTGTTTTGTCTTTCTGCCCAGGGAAAGGGCCTGAAAAACTCCTGGGAAAACCAGCCACTAATGCAATAATGAGCTGCAGAGCTCCAAATAGATGTGTAGAGAATACAGAGAATATAGAAAAGAAAAAAAAGGCAAAAACCAAAACGGCATCAGGAGCCAAGGACTGACACTGGCCTTGCTCACGCCTCTCTCCAGCAGAGTTTTCCTCTTTGATCTTATTTAAACTTCACTCCCAGAGGGAATTAATTACCTGTGATCATTGCCAAATGAAAGCACTTAGAGCTGTTATCACTGAAAATGTATTTATTGATGTTTATGGACCTTCCGAAGAAGCTTTTGGCTTCTACAGCATTTGAGCTGTAGGAAAAATGATAATTTTTAAGAAACAAGAACTTGAAATCTGTCCTTGTTTCCTTTCAACTAAGAAAGGTTCCTTCCACGGTGATTTGTGTCATTTAGAAGGCCATTTATTTGCATAAAGAATCAGATTTCACTCTTTGCCAGTTTAGTGCTGCTAAAATTGCGATTTATCCCTTTGCAGCTCTTTCTGCAGAAGCGCCGTCTTGTGCAAGTTGGGTAAATAATATATTTCATTTTTTTGTGGTGCCAAGTGGAGCACACAGTCAGTGTGGGGCAGCATTCAGAGCTATCAAAAGAAGTTCCTTGGAAAAGATTTCGATGAAATTTTACATTTTCTCTCAAACTGTCATTTGGCTTTATGAGAATCCTGGATTGTAACTTCTCAGGGTAATGAATAAAAGACATGACTCATGGCAATTCTTTCTTTTTTTCTTTTTTAATTTTTTGAGCATGGAGGGTTAACGCAGGTACTTAAAATATGATGTGTTTGTGAGAGCTTTATTTAATCCAGCAGGGCCCAGGACAGTAAATCAATGTTAATCAGGTAACACATCCAGGGGAAATCGGAGCCATTGTCACATTTGGCACAATTATTTGTTGCATTTATGAGCTCATCCAGTTAATTAATTACTGTAAAACTCACAGGGTGTCAGAGTGGGACCCTCTAAGGGGTTTTCTCCTGTTTACGATGCATCTAAAATGTTTTCCATTTCACAGCAAGGGTGCAAATGTCATGAAGTGTTTCCAAATCTCGATAGCTACACAAAATATTATTTCAAATAAGTATCATGAGATGGAATAGAGCCAGAGAAATGAGTTACTATAAAGAAATTAGGTATGAATTTTTCACCTGATAGTTACTATGCAATATCTGTTCCTGTGCATAATTTCTAATCAAAAAAAGCGGGCCATAATTTGGTTACCAGGCTCTGCAGAACGCGGACAAATTTGGTTTGAGTTTTCCTCAGGACAAGACCAGCTGCAAAGGGATCCAAAGAAGAAAAAAAGGATCTAAGGAGCTCTAAATCCACATCCTGCAGGGCTTATTTTGCTGAAAGAAAAAAGTCTGATGGATAAAAGAAGATGGGAAGCAAGTCCAGGTGTAATCCCGCCTGTGTTCTGGGAGAGCCTGGACCTGCCTCAAGCACCTCTGCACCCCCCTACAAAGGCTTCAAAACCACATTAAAATAAAAACTTCCTATTCACAATTTTCATAGGTTTCTAGGAGATTTTGGGATTAAACAACAGCTTGAATTACATTATCACCAGAGGCTCTGTGCTGATGTTGCATGAAGATGCTGCTCCTTCCGAGCACTTCAGCTCTTCACTGGATTTGTCAGATTCACGTCCTTGAACAGAACCTTGTTTCTGTGCAATCAACCAATTCATACCTTTTTTGCATATATTAATTGTGGCTACCTGCTCTGGGCTTTTACTGGGGGAACAGTGGCTGAGAGTTTTCTACCTTTGGGGAAAAGCTGAAATAAAACCCACTAATTCTTCATACAGACAAAAAAAAAAAAATTTATACATTGAACTCTGAGTTGGGTAAAAAAGAATAGGAGGTGGAAAAGCAAAGAAAATCCAAATAGATAACACAGAAGTAAACAAATTATAATCATGCAGTTGCTGTCTTCATCTTTGAGGGACTTGCTGACAGGTTTCTTTAGAAAGGAGCTTTGAGCAGCAGAGAGCAGAGTAGTCCTGACATGAGTTACAGGTTTCTGTCTGAGAATTCTGGCACAGAGAAGTTGGAGAAGCTGAGATTTGGTTAATGGCAGCCCAAATGTCCTTCCCTTCCTACCCAAACAGCTGGGAAAGGGTGGCAGGAGTGCTAAGGATCTGCAAGAAGGGGGAGATCAGGAGATTGGGATGAAAGGTTTGGGAATGCTGCTGCCAAAGTTCCTGCTTCCATGTGCGTCCATCCCCACCTTTGCTTACTGAGGAAAAGATTCCCAAAATTGCAGGGACAGCTTTAGAGCTGTGGCTTTACAGCTGCTACAAAATACCTCAAACCAAGCGAAAATAGATTTTCAACAATGTCCAAAACTTCAAATCTTATGATTTGCTACTGAAATCATTTTCAGTCTATTATATTTTCATTTCCTTCTTCCTAAAAAAGAACAATAGTGTTCTGTGCAGGAAGAGTACATTCCGTTGCTGTCACCTGTTTTTGAAGTCAGATTCCAGGACTTTCTCCTTTATTTTATCTTTTCCATCTTTTTTTTCGGACAGTTCTCAATCCTAACTTTTTCAATGCATTGCTAGAGCATGTTGTTTTAATTTACTACTTGTTTAATTTTGGTAAATAGTACAGGGGAAGTTGTCTAAAGTGATGTGAAATAAGTTTTGAAAACAGTTGCAGCATTTAGAATGATAATTGGATTGGCCAGAGATGAGTCATGAGTAATGAAATGCAAGGAATAAAAATTTGATGCTATCTTGTTTGGCTGAAAGAGTTTTATTCCTTCAGGCCAAACGGAGTCAATAATTATGTCTTCTACCTTCTATTTTTATGATTTTTTTTGTAATTTGTTTAATTTAATGGGATTATGCATCATGCTAAAAGGGAAACATGGTTGTTATGAACTTGTTCTAAAAACAGACCTATTTTTGGTTATGATCTCAGAATTATTCCTTTTCCAGTCAAAGTCAATTCATTGCTTGTTTATACATTGCTACATTAATATCACCTGTGAGATTTATGGAGAGTAGCAATGAAGTAATAAATGTGACCCTTCTGCTATCAATCACCCTGCACAAGGGACAAGACAAAAACATAACCCGTTTTTAAAGAGTCAGGAGCCAAAACGAGGAGTTTCAAAACCAGATTTAAGTATATACAGGAAGAAATACAGGAGCAGACAAGAACCAGAGGAAGTGGTCTCAAGTTGGAGAAGCTTAGATGAGATATTAGGAAAGAGCAAACAATTCAGAAAAAAATATGAAAACTGCATATTTAAACTGCCTCATTGATTTTTATTGGTTTTCCTTTTAACGAGTGAGGAAAGGTTATCCCACCTTCAAGGAAAAGACCCAACACATCGGGTTTGATGGGCTGCCAAAGACTTATGGCATTTTAAAAACCTTGAAAATGAATCCTAAATGTTTCTAAGGCCAGATCTGCAGCAGTTTTTAACAATGTGGATCCGCTGCAGGTTTAAACGAGGGAGAGAAAATCAGAATATTTAATGAATTGTCAGGTCCCATTGCCCTTGGCAACCTTTTCCTCCAAGAGGGCTCAGACACGACTGTGAAGACACAGCAGAGGGTGCCACCAGGGCAATGCTGAATTATTTCCAATATGTTCTTGTCTTAAACCTTTGCCCTCTGATACACATTTTCATTATGCAAATGTTATCACAAAACCTTGGAGATTTAAGCTCCTTTCCTTTTTCTGCCACAGACTTCTTTGCTGTGTCAGAGAAACTAATTACCACGGGGTTTGGGCGGGGTTTTTTTTGCCAGAGTTTCAAGATGAAGCCCAAGAGATGTAATTGGGATTTATTTTTCCTTTTTTCATAGAATCAGAGAATAGTTGGGGTTAGGAGGGGTCTCAAAGCCCATCCAGTTCTAAAACCCTGCCATGGGCAGGGATACCTTTCACTGTGCCAAGTTGCTCCAAACTCTGACCAACATGGCCTTGGACACTTCTAAAGGATGTGGCATCCACAGCTTCTCTGGGCAACCCATCCCAGGGCCTCACCACCCTCACAGTAAAGAATGGGATATTTTATTTTTATTTTCAGCAGATAAAAAAAATCAAGCAACAGAGAGGCCTAACACCAACAAAAAAGGTATATTCAAGGTCAATGCAATGACTGCTGTGGAGTTAAAATTTTACTCCACTCAGGAACTTTGATGTGTGACAGCAGAGAATCTATACAATAGATAACTTTTTCTCCAAGCCAACAAAAGGATTAGATGGAAATAAAGGGAGATTTTCCTTACCTCACGATGGAACGGTGTTTTTATGGAATGGAGAAACTTGGATGCAGTTTCAGCTTCACATGTGACGTGCAGAGGCTCCTGATGCATTTTTGCTGCTTGCAGGACACCCATTTAGTTCCAAGCTGAAGCCATTGCATTTCCATATCCCCTGTGGTGAGTCCCGTGGGAAATGGAGCTACACGAATTTATGCTTCGTGGAATTTTTGTACTTCTTGGAACATTTTAGACTTCACATTCCTGGAAAGTGAGGTTGTTATGGCCAACCACAGCAATAAGGGCAGATTTATGGAGGAACAGTGCTAAACCCCCTTCTTAATACCCTCAGAGGAAAAAATCTACTCATTGTGCTTCTTCAGCTCATGAAAACTAACACTGGAATATAGGGAATGCAAATAACTATGCAGGGGTGGTCTAGCTACATTTCCCATTGGATTAATTTCCCTAATTTCCAGGAAACCATGGGATTAATTCAAATGGATTGCAAGACTTCAGCATGCCGTGGCTTATCTTTCCAGATGAACCCCCATGAGCATTTGACTGATAAGAACCTGCCAAGAGGGATGAATGATTTCATTAATGTATCATCAATCGCTTCCCTCTTCCAAACATGAACAGGAACACGCCCCCTCCTCAGAAGCAAAGCCCAACCATCCCTGGTGCTTTGAAAATGTGGTGATAAATGGGACAGATTTCAAGTATTTGCAGCATTTTGGAGAGTTATTGCTTGACAACAGTGAGTTAAACCCTACACTCCCCAAGCTTAATGCACGGCTTCTCCAGCAAGGAAGAGACAAATTCATCCTGTGGAAACACTTTAGGAGTTGATTTGCATTAAGCAATTCTGAGCAGGTTTGTGTAGTTTACGACCAACATCAATCACAGGGAGAAGATCATCTATTGAAATGCTTGGAAAAGTTGCCACATGGAAAGCATTTTGTAGAGTTATTGCACAGACAGACTATATGAAATTTATTTGGTTTGTGTCTTCCAGGAGGCTGTCACGAGCTTGATTAGTCCTGCAAATGTCAGGATTTGAGCCTCAGATCTGGACTTTCTCACCATTGGGAAAGACTTAATCTTATCCGGGTAAATCCTTCCTCGGGCAGAAGTGAATTATGCCCTGGAAGTGTCCATTTCCCTCCACTGAGCAATGACAGTCCAAGCTCAGACACATCCAAACACATCAGAGACATGAAGGGTTTGATGAGCTGAATCACAGCCCTCAGATCAAAAAGATGAGTTACTACAGCAACCCTCACCTCACTTATCTCTCTATTCATAAACCAATACATATTTACTAGTCCAACTACTAATAATATACTATCTTTTAATTTAAATATGTTATTATTTTCTAATTTAAAGTATTTCATTCTTATATTTTAGTATAATATATATTAATAAGTATTTACTACTTAAACAATACAAAATATTTGTGTGGGAACAGACCTCAGATCTTATAAGTTTCTTAACTGCTAAAAAGTCGTGTTCCAGGGAAATTCATTGCTGTCTATTTTACAATATTCTGAGATCACAGATTAATTGCCCAATATCAGAGCTATCCACAGCAAGAGGCACAACTTTGGTAAAAGGCCCAGCACACGGGATTGAGGGATAATGAAACCAGGATTGCTATCTGTCCAACAGTGCTGGGATCCATCATTCCACATAGGAAAGCCAGGATGCATAAACTGCACAGAGATAAAGGGAAAAAACCAAACTACTTCATCTGGCACTGCTCAGAGAAATAGCATTTGGGAAATACACACTACTGATGTGAGATGGAGAGCTCTGTTATGGGAATATCAACCAGCAAAAGGACAATTTAAAATAAATTAATAGTTTGATTTTCATCAGAATATGAGGGAAATTTGTCCAGATAAAATATTATATACTGATCTACATGGTTGCAGAATTGTGCAACATCCTCAATTCCAGTGTTCAAGATTCCCTGAATATACACAAAACTCTCAAGAATCAGAAATATACGTGTTGTACATGGCCATCGCAATATCACGAACATTAACTCTCCTCGCTTTGTTGAAACAACTTAAAGCAGATTAAAGTAATTGGAAAGACATTTTTCATAAATTGAATGCTGGCACACTGAGAGTTATCAAGATAAATGCTCTGCCCGAGCAGTTCTCCCTGTTCCGTCCCCCGATTGCCTTGAGCGGAGAGAAAACATTACGAGACATCCAAGTGGTAATTGGCAAATTTATCTGGAGTGAAAAATGCTCTGGAGCTCTGAGGAGAAATCAACCCCCCAGCCCTTCCACCCTGACTCTCCCCAGTCCACCCATGAACATCCTGAACGAGCAGGAATTGACGCTGCCCACCCAGGCGGGAACAAAGTTCCATTGGTTCTCCGCGGGGTTAAGGAAAGTTGAGGGAGTTTAATATCTCTTGACATCAACACCTTCAAATGAGAGATAAAGACCTCGCTTTTCCTGTACCTATTTGCAGCCCCATTTTCTTGATTTGCTCAAATTATTGACGCAATTAAGGGCACGAATTGAGGAACTGCAGACAAAGGAAAGGCAGCTTCAAGATGGCCATTGTATTTATAGTTACCATTAAGAGTGACTCATCCCAAGACTAAACAGACAGAACCATATAAAGCAAAATCTGCAGTTCACCTGATGCCTGTAACCAGGTTGTTGATACTTCGTATTTTCAAGGTAAGTTAAGCCTTATCCTGGAAAATAATAATCATAGGGCTAGTTCCTTTTCTGTTAATTCCAAAAGGAATTAACAAATTTGAATTACTTCTGCAGAGGAAAAGCAAAGATGGAGAAATGAAACCTTGAACGGGGGAAATCTCAGGCTGCAGCTCATTTTCTGAGGAAGGTTTCCATTAGCAGAGACACTCGCTCGCAGGAATCAAGGCCCCGCACTGGAGATGTAAGATGACAAATTCGTACCACAAGCAGTGGTTCTGTCAGGGCTTTGCTTAATGTGTTTGTCCCTTTACCAGGCTGCAAATGACTCCATGGATTAATTGTTTTTCTCCACCTGAAAAAACCCTTGAAGGCCTACAAGCAGTGGAGAAAAATCTGTGGTGCAGACAGAGGACACCTGGCTGAAGAAATAATTTTCCTTTGTTTAAAGGCTGCTGGAAAGAAACTTGTCCATGGTGTCTCTGGTTAATAAAAATTTTTTTCACTCCTGAAAGAAGCAGGAGTGCATGTTCAGATCTCCATTTTTGGGCACACAGAAATCTATAAATACGGAGGTAATTGTGGACACACAGCATGAAATAGCTTCCAGCTCAGAGTGAACCCTACCGTGCATTCCTCCCGCTGGCCCTGCTTCCAGAACTTCTCTGGATTACAGCAAACAAACTTGATATGGACTTGGAAAATGTCGTGGAGGGGACCAGTTGTTTAGTTCCAACATTCTGCCCTGAAGGCACCCAAATAATGTCAGAAATAACTGATTTCGCTGACAAAAATAAAGTAGGCACCAAAACATACCCATAGAGCAGTGAAATGTAAATGTTGGGGACAGAGCTGAAGAGAAAACTAAACATAATTCACTCTAGACTATTTATGTTATAAATAATAATTGTTAATTGTTTCAGTCAGCACCAAGAATAATTTGTTTAGTGGCTCATTATACTTTTAAAAAAGAATTATAGGAACAGAGACACAAATATACCATGGCAGATTTGCTCTTAAAATTCTGTGTTTAGGTAAGAGTTTCCTCACTGGCCCTGAATTACGGTTTCTAAAACTAAGAAATATCTTTTTCCCAGTAAACTCTGCAATTAAATGGGGGAACTTGGATGGCTGTGCAAGGTTTGTTCAAATAAATCATCTGTTTGTTTTGCTGGTGGAAGAACATGATCTGGACTTAGGAGTAGGGTGGCCCCTTGTAAAGGCGGAACCTGGGCCCCAGGGTGTCCTTCAGACCTCAGAGCTGTTACGAGTTGGAGAGACCAGTTGAGGAAGGCACTTTGCTGGTGATTGGAGGCCTTACAGAATTCCCATCTCACCTCTCAGTGGGTTTAAGGTCACCTCAGGAGCATTTCTGATCCTGCAATGGATCATGTGGGGCCTGGACACCACCATCATTCCAGCTGTGGAGGTGTTGCTTTCTTTCTCTGGGCTCTCAATGCATTTATTTGGGTGTATGTGGAATTTCTGTAGCCTCGAGAAAGCTGCTGGTTGCTCTACCTATGGTGCCACCAGACCTCTAAAAACAAACGTGGAAGCTGCTGTGGGTAGGGGTGTCCATTGCCACCCTAATAGAGATGAAGTTGCACCTTCACTGCCAGGGGAGGGTTTGAATTCACAGAGCTGAGCCCTCTAACCCCCTGCAGGGCTCAGGTGTTGATTTACTCTTTGGCTTAGGTCTGGAATGAGCCAGCTGGATGTTCAGGTGGCCAACACCACCCCGGGGCAGGTGTGGCAATGCAGGACAGGCACGGGCTGGCACACTCTTCACTTCCAACTTCATAAATCATCTCTTCACCCTCACCAGGCCTCAACAAAGTAATCACAGAATCTAGAATGGTTTGTGTTTGAAAGGACATTTGAAAGCTCATCTCATTCCACCCCTCTACACCTTCCACTAGATCAGGTTGCTCCAAGCCCCATCCAGCGTGGCCTTGAATCCAATCCTTCCTGCCTTCATCCTTCAGCTGCCCAACAACTGGAGCACCTCCCCAGAGTCACTGAGCCCCACTTCCACCCTTCTGCAGGAGTCCCAGCAGTGAGTGCCTCTGCCCTCATCCCATGTCCTCTCCTGTCTCTCCTCAGTGCAGCCCACACTCCCCATCCAGCCAGCAGCATTCCTGCCCAGCAGGGTGTAATTCAGGAGCAAGATAATAGAGAAGATGTTAAAGTCAACCCCATTTTGCACCAGAAGGAAAAGGAAAGTTCTTCACACACCAGCCTCAACAGGAGCAGATCATTAACAGGTCTGTCTGACAGCAAAAACCAGATTAACAACCTGTGCTACCCACAGATTTCTGGTTTTAGGCCTCCCTTGTGATTCAGGTGGACGAATATGTACAGAAGAAAGCACAGCTATAAAGACATATTGGTAACAACCAACACTGACCAACACCAAAGAGCTGCTGTTACCTTTGAGAAACACCTTGCCATGATTGGAATGCTACAGCCAGTCAGGAATTCATATTTTAACACCCAGGAAAGTCATACGAGTGGTTCAAGGGGAGGAAAGCATGCCCTGCACTGCGAAGGTGTTCAGTCCAGCAGCTCAGTTGGTGGAGTTGCTGCCTCTCCTCTACCAAAACCTTGCCATGCAAACTCAGTGCACCTCTTAAATCCTTCGCCCCATTCATTTGGGATCTTCAAGCTGAGATTGAATTAGAAGAAAAGGTTACTCTAATAATTGTTTTATGTTGTGTTTGCAACACTTTCAGATTGCCTAATCGATATTGAATCAAAGGCTGAATAATTACTTCAATCTACATTTTTAAATTAACCGCAGCCATCGCCTAAGTTGTTTGGGCTAGAGGTGGAACAAAATATTCTTGCATTGCCCTCAAAATGCTCAGGGTACTTTCTGCCAAGCATTAAGATAAAGATATTATTGAATATTCATGCTTCAGAGTTCTGTGTCTCCTGGGCGAGTTGAGCAGGGTTTAAATGTCCCTTGGTACAGCACGGGGCAGAGACGTTTGTGTGTGTGGGATTTGCTGTGGCTGGGTCTCATTGCCCGCAGCTGGAGGCAGGGCAGGAGCAGCACGGGTCAGGGTGCACCGAGGCAGGCGGGTACAGCTCCTCCTCAGAGACCCCACTCACATCTGTGCTCACAGCATCAGGCTGGCAGCCAGGAATAAATCACAGAGATTGCTGCATCCACTCTCTGAACCTTTTTTATCCCACCTGGCATCCCCCACCTGCTCCTTTTGAGCTGCAGCTCTGGGTTCCTCCGTGCCCACAGCACCTTATGAGGAATGACATGAGAAGCAGCTCATCCTACAGCTTACCAGACCCACAGGCTCCACAAAATCATGGCAGGCAGGTGCAACTTGTTTCTTTCTACATAGAATCACAGAATTATTTGGGTTGGAAAAGCCTTCAAAGATCATGGTGCCTGATCCCCACCTTGTCACCAGCCCAGAGCACTGAGTGCCACGTCCAGGCCTTCCTTGGACTCCTCCAAGGCTGGGGACTCCAAACCTCCCTGGGCAGCCCCTTCCAGTGCTCAACAACCTTTCCATGAAGAAATTCCTCCTGATGTCCAACCTGAACCTCTCCTGGCACAGCTCGACGCCACTTCCTCTAGTCCTGTTGTTCCTTGGAAAAAGAAGCTGACTCCCACCTTCCTATCCTACACAGTCCAGAGTGGAGCTGACCTGTATCTTGCTACCTCAAAAACAATTTTGCATCTGTCTGAAAGCAATTTTCCATATAAAGATATCCAGATAGGATTTAATGAGCAGCCCCACTCTTTCCCCCTGACTACAAGAAAGATGATTTAGAGCAACAGAGCTGGGAAGGGTCTGGAGCACCAGGAGCAGCTGGGGAAGGCTCAGCCTGGAGAAAAGGAGGCTCAAGGAGGACATACTCACCCTCTACAACTGCTTGAGAGAAGGTAGTTGTGTGTTTCAGTCTCTTTTCCCAGGAAACAAGAGGCAGGATGAGAGGAAACGCCCTGCAGTTGTGCCAGGGGAGGGTTAGATTTGATATTAGGGAAAATTTCTTCACAGACAGGGTTGTCAAGCATTGGAACAGGCTGCCCAGGGCAGTGGTGTGGTCACCATCACAGGAAGCGTTCAAAAAATGTGTGGATGTAGCAGCTGAGGCCCTATTTTAGTGGTAAACCTGGTGGTGGTGCTGGGTTGATGATTAGACTTGATGATTTGAGTTACAATTCTAGTGCTTCTATGATTCTATAAAGTTTAAGGTCAGGTGAGATCATGACTTTTATACTGACCTCCTTTTTTTTACAAATCCTACAATGAGGATGCACAGTTAGTAGACACATTGAATAGATTGATCTTCCCGTGTTTCAGCTTCTCATCAAAACAAGCCCGGTAATTAAGGGACCTGTGCTCACCTCAAATAAGGGTTGTGAAAATTAACTACGTTTATATTTTGAAGACAGAGCACTGGATTAATGAAGCTGACAATTAAATCTAGAAAAAAAGCTGATTATTTTGAATCACATGTCCAGAAGGCAGGAGCATCACTCAGGGAAGAAGATGAAGAATGAACTTTTAGGGAGCGCTGTCCAACCGAGGCCAGGAATGACACAGAGCTCCTGCAAGAAGAAAAGCAAGATGTGATTCTTTAATTTCAAAACACAGGCACATAATGGATGTCAGAATTAGATAACCAGGGAATCCTCCCTTTGCCTTTTTCTACTTGCAAAACTGCACCTACCATGGTGTTCTTTGGAAAGAAAAGAGCTCTGTGTTCATCTGCTTTTATACAAACCCAATTCTTGTTTGATTGGGTTTGTTTGCATTCCCACAATGAGAGCATTTCTGGTATTTCCAGAATAATTTTCACACCCGTTGTAATTTTCAGGTCTTCTCCTGCATCTCTTTCCTGTGCATGTCCAGAAGTGCCTGGGTTCTTGGTCATAAGTGACAAAACCAGAGAACATGAGTTTTATCTGCACAAAATACACGTAACAGAATTTATTAAAGATCATCAGAGCAACACCAGCTTTTAATTAGATCAGCACCAGTAGTGTTGTTATGAGGTTTTACACCTATGTAAAAAATTACCCAATAGACCTCACGTTATTCCTGATAAATATCTGTTAGTTTTGGCAATTCTCCAATACTGGAACAAAACTATAGTCCAACCCTTTGAGACCTAAACTTTTCAGCCTAAATTGGTGTTTTCAGCTGATCCAGTGTCCTTGTCATTTTTCCCAATATCTGAGACACCACAGGAGGCCTCAGGCAGTGGTTCCAGTGCTCTTCCCATCCTTCCCTTCGGGAATTCAGCCCAGAACAGGGAGTAGAACCATTATCTCCAAGGATTTGGGAGTAGAACCATTATCTCCAAGGATTTTGGTTTCCCTCCAAGACTCTCCCCTTGCCTGACATAACATATGTCCATATTCCCTGCCGAGCATATGTTACTAAACTCTGAGTGGGTTCCAGAAACATGTTTTACTGTTCCTTTCATTATGCATATCTACACTGCAGCTGATTTTTACATAAAATACCTCTTTCCAGGCTACAGATTTGGTATTTCTTGCCTAGGTAAGTGAACTGATGAACAAAAAACCATTGGGCCATTTGCTTATTTAAAACATTTATGTCAGATTAGGGGCAATAGTTGCATAATAATTAGTGCATTTGTAGTTAATTTTCAAATAATACTTTTGTCCCAAGGAAAAACTTCTGAGTAAGTGACAATTAACTGTAAAGGAAATTTTGGATTTCATTCTATCCTTAGTCAGTAGACAACTCAATATATCTTTAAATCCACTAAACATTGAGTGTTTGAGGGTGTAGCCTTGCACCACCTCAGGTTAATCAATTACTAGCTCCATCTTGCTTTTTTGACATTTTAAAACCTTTTAACCTATGGACTAATGAGAATTTCACTGTTATTTCACTGAAAAAAGGTGCTGCTAGCTGCCGTACAAGTTAAACACACAGGTCGCAGCAGAAGATGCAGACAGGATGTGAGAATGAATATGGAAATGCTGCTTAGTGCACAGAGACCCAAATGTGAATTTGCAGATTGAAGGGAAGAATTCTCTTGTAAAACACCAACCAAAATATGTCACCAGCTCTTTAATGAGCACAAGAAGGAGACTTTGATTTCCCAGCTGATGGCACCGTGCACCAAAGCAGAAACCTTTAATCCTTACCCATCCTCAGCACACAGGGACACACCGGAGGGCAGAGACCTCTCCTGTCTGACGCACAGAGGAAAATGTTCTTTCCATCAGGATGTTAACCCAGGGCATGGAATCCTGCTTGGAATTCACTTCTCAATCACTCTCTTCCTGTAAAGCACCTGGCAGGTTGCTGAACAGCAGCCTCATCACTCTCTTGACACCAGGAGAGAACAAAAATCGCCCTTCTGTCTTCAAGAGCTGCTGCCATGATATATGTTTTTAAAGTTACCAGCAGTTTTGTAACAGATATTCCCTACAGTGACTTCAGGCAAATCTGCTAAAGATGAGGGTAGATGAGCAACTGCAGGAGAATCGTTCATAAATGATAAACACACTTGCTCATTCCAGAGCTGACTTCCAAAATTCTGCTGTAAACCCAGGAGTCATCATAAAACTCATCCCTGAAATTTATCAAGGTACAAGACATTCACACAGTTCTGCAGACAGACAAAATATGTTAGTGCAAAAAGGGGTTTTCTTCCTAAATACAGAAGTAAATGGTCAGGGGTAGCATTAATTTATCCTCATCTTTGTTTTCCATGATGTTCTAATGCAAACAGAGTCAGAACATGAAAAAAGATACAGATCTTTTTCCTTGAGTGTGCTTCAACACTCAATTCTCAGTTTTCTGATAAAATTAACACATTCTCTCAAGTGCTCTTCAAATATTTTTTTTAATGGGGAAGTTTTTCTGACTGCGTTGATTTCCAAGGCAAAGTCTCTTGGGATTTCTTCAGTAACCCCCAAAAACGAGCATCTCTGTGATGGGTGAATTGACTGAATCCTAACCAGGAATCAATGACTTGCACTTCTGAAAGAGAAGAGTAGCAAGACAAGATTTGCATTTAAATCCTTCTGTTGTAGTCTATTTTACCTGATACCTTTTTTTTTTTTTTTCCAGAACAGCCTTAAGTGTCTAATTCATATCCTAATGAAAGTTGTTGGTGTTTTCTTTGCTTTGCAACCTTGTTGATGTTCCTAGAGTTTGCGCAAAGGGAAGGAAAATGTCCAAGCCAGTCCCATTTCCTACGCAGAGGCGTTAAATGCTGAGAGGAAATGTGACACAAGGAGGGTTTGACATCAAAATGGCAGTGATCAAACCCTACAACACGATCCTCTGATCTTAAAGGTGCTCAAAATTAAACTGGTTCTGGCCATGAGCTACTGAGTGTGTGAATTTCAAGTTCAGCCCACTTTGAGCAGGCTGGATTAGAGAGCTCCAGACTTCCCCCAGCCCAAATTCCGCAGTAATTCAGTGGGAATTTGGGCACAGCCAGCCTTCAAGAGCAGCCTTGTGCCAAATGGGATTTGAGAAGGACCTCAAATCCCCGGAGGTGCTGGTGAGTGACTCTTTGTAGTGGCAGCAGAACAGGAAGCAGAGCGTGATGGACACGCACAGCCCAGGGGTCAGGAAAATTTCCCCAAAATGCTGTGGGGCAGGATGGTTTTCCTCAGTCACAGTTCCCCTTCAGGCACAGGAGTGTGCTCGGAAGAGTTTCTGCTACAGGAGGAGTCACAGAGCCAAAACACATTAATCAAACCTGGGGAAAGCCCATTTTATCCCAGCACCTTCTCATCTTTGTGCTTTGCTGCCCCAAGCCTGTTGTTAATGTCACCTCTAAAATACCATTAAAAATGGACCCCTTCAGGGCCTGGGTCAGATCTCTTCAGAGCCAACCAAGCACCCTCTGGAACTCTGTACAAATATTCCTACCAGACCCTGAACTAAAAGTTAATAAATTTCAACTTTGTCCTCTGTGGAACAGAAGGGGAGCAAGCGCGGCATCCACTTAAAGCAAATGATAATTCGTGCTCTGAAAATATGCAACATCAAGCACAGCCGTATTTTACACAGACAGAATCACTTTGCAGGGCTGGAGAGGTTATAAACCATTTGTGTTTGTGTTTCAGGAGCACTCACAACGCTTTGTTTTGAAAGCTTTGTATTATCTTGTTAAATCGGCTCCGAAAAAGACATTGTTTTGTCATTGTCACCGCAAGGATGGCACCAACTTGTCTGGCTCTGTGCTTTGTTCTCTTTGCACGAGAAACTAAGATCCCACACACTTTATTCTCTCTCCTCCTGCAGGCACTGGTTGGGATGCAGTTCTGCCAAATGGGAATGACAGTCGCTCTAAAGAAATTAAAAGCTCTCGAAAAACAGCCCAGGAATTTTCTTCTGGCAAAGCAGGACCTTACCCTGCCCCCAGTTCCCTCTCATTCCCAGTGCCTTGCTTCGAATCCCACAAGTGGAGCCTTCTCAAGTGTCCTTGGATGCCTGAAAATTCTGGACACCTGCACAAGGAGTGTTCAGTGATCCCGAGCTCGCACATCTTTGGCTGCTTTTTGAAAATCAAAGGGTACTGAAAAGAGCAGCTGACACTGGCTGTGATTGCTGGCAAGCTGCTTTGGTCCTGGATTCTTGAAATTTTAATCAACTGCAGCCTTTGCACCTTGTGTATGAGTTGCAATTGATTCATGTGCTTCTCTGTCACCTTGGCAAAATTTTAATCCAAGGTCAAAGCTGTTTTATTATGATTATCTTCAGTCTCCAATACTATCCAAGTGTTCAGAGGTCTCATGGGGGAGAAGAGCTAAAATATAATTTTTAAAAGGTCATAAAATTGCTCAAGAAAATAAACAGCAAGAATTAATCTTCCATCACAAAATATTTCTTTAAATCCACTGGTGTCCAGGAAGGGGTTCCTGGAGGAGGGAGGGATTGTCCTCATGGGCAGAAGCTCACAGGAACTTTTTGAACTTTGCTGTCTTGAACATATCCAAACCCCTTCTAGCCAAGGTCAAAGCACGCAAATCCACTTGGTTTTCCCTTTCTCCTCTGTAGCAAACAGCATAAAAATTTCATCTGTTCTACCTCCTTTTAGCTTTTCCTTCTAGAAATAATAATAAAAACTTCAACCCCCTTCAGCTTTGCATTTTATCAATTGCAATGGTCAAGGGAGCGATTGATGATGACCCAGCCTGGGGTAAACCAGGGACACAGGGATGTTTTCTGTACTTGAAAGAGCTCATTAAGTTGGCAGCTTAATCCTGGGACAAGGATTTCCAGAGTGCCACCCCTTGGAGCAGATCAAGTTAATCCAAGAGATTTGCAGAGTCTCTTATCAGTTGGGACATCATCTGCAATATCCCTGGCAAAAATATCTCCCACTCAGCACAGAGCTTGGCATTGGTCAGTAGGAACTGCTCTTGTGGCCCAGAACAAATCTGACAAATTTTCAGATTTAAAAAATATATGTACAAACAACTCAAATTTGTTGATTCTGGAATATCAAACTTGAAACCTCCTAGTTTCAAAGAAATGTGTTTCAAACAGACTCATTTTTTACTTTTGGTGTTTTTCCTTTTTGTATTTCAGGAACTTTATATTGGAAGGAATTTTGAATTGGACTTTAGGCCTGGAAACTGAGTATTTACAGTATTTAAATCTCCAAATCCAGCACACCAGACTGAATTCACAGAAACAGGAAACTCCCCCTTCCAAAATCAGTTCAGCTGGCAAGATGGGACACTGAGGAATGGCAGGCCTGAAAGAAAGGAACCTTTTCCTAGTGAGGGCAAAAATCACTGCTCAAGACTGAAGGAAAGAGTGACAATTCAATGGGGTCTTACACCGGTGTCAGGGTTTCAGATGAGGTGGGGTGAGGATGGAACGAAGGACACTGCACAACAGATCAAAGGGAACCAGCCTCAGAGCAGGGACTTCATTACTTCCAAGAAAATTCCCTGGAGACTTTCAAGGATTCCCAGGTTTTATCCAATCCCAATTTTTAAAAGCAAAAGTTAAGCGCAGACGAGAAGCTCTGCCTTCAGCTCCTGATTCAGACACAGCCATGAAAGGCTTCACTGCTTTAGAATCACAAACCCACAGAATGGTTTGGGTTGGAAGTAGCCTCAAAGCCCATCTCATTCCAACCCCTGCCATGGGCAGGGACACCTTCCACTATCCCAGGCTGCTCCAAGCCCCGTCCAGCCTGGCCTTGGACACTTCCAGGGATCCAGGGGCAGCCACAGCCTCTCTGGGCACACTGTACCAGGGCCTCCCCACCCTCACAGCCAAGAATTCCTTCCCAATATCCAATCCAAACCAACTCCTTTTCAGTGTGAAGCCAGTCCCCCTTGTCCTGTCCCTCCATCCCTTGGCCCCAGTCCCTCTCCAGCTCCCCTGGAGCCCCTTTAGGCCCTGGAAGGGGCTCTGAGCTCTCCCTGGAGCCTTCTCCTCTCCGGGTGAGCACCCCCAGCTCTCCCAGTCTTTTCTAGTAGGATAAGTGTTCCACCCCTCTAATAATTTCTGTGACACTTCTTTGGACCTGCTGCAACTAAAAGAACGATGTGGACACCCTGCTTACACCCTGGGGACATCAGCTCTGAGTCCCCAAGCCTTTCCTCTTTTGACTACATGATGTCTTAGGATTTTAGCTTCTATATTTTTCATTTATCTGTAATCCTGTAATTCTTTAGTGTGTAACTCCATGTGCAGTGCTGGCTGCTGTTCTCCCATTTCAGTCAGACAAAACAATTCCTCTCCAGGCCCGGAACTCAAGGACACCTCACTGCCTCAGGCCCTGAGAGATGGAAACAACAGAGGGGGGAGAGCAAACTTGTACTAAATGACTTCATTACCTGAAGCTGTAATTGGAGGATTAACCCCTGATATACAAATTGACCAAACTTATAAAAGTATGAAAACCCCATCATCTATTTTAGGGAGTAGCCCCTGGGTGGGCTCTACTGCCCTACATGTACCTGAAGGCCCTTCAATAAATATTACCGCTTTTTATTCTCTGAATTTTGTCTGGCCTCTGTTTTTAGGTAGTCCCAACAAGGCATCATACTGACACCTTCTGCCATCCAGTCCAGCTGCAGGCTGTGATTTAGAGCTTGCTGCTCTTTTTGCAAAATAAAATGTTTAAATTTTTTTTAACTTCAGTCAGTCTTCACAATCACAGAATAAACTGAGTGGAGGCCTGATGAGTTCAATATCTCAACAGACTGGGAGCAGCACAGGAGATGCACAAGAGAGAACAACCAGCAAGGGCCATCAAGGGCCAGTAACGAACCAGCAACACAAGACAACACCCCTGGCACAGTGGGAGCCACCTATTCCGGGAAAAGAGTGATCAGAGAACTGGGAGATCAAGACCTGATCAGCATCAGAAGCAAAGAAGATCTGTAACCAATAGGAAACCAAATACTAAGAACTGCATAACCTGGAACCAACGAACATGGAACCAATGGATCTCTGTGGGTTTTGACTGTACAAAGTTTGGGAAAAAATCAGGTAAAATCCCTGTGTCATGGAATGATTTTCTCTGCACACCTGGGCTGTGTGTGGATGAAATGATTTCTGTGGCACATCCTGGCCAGAAATAAAGTAATGCCTTGATTCTCTAACCCTAAAAATGTTGTTGGAAAGTTTTTATTTTTCCTGCACTTTTCTGTGACACTCACCTGCATAGCTGTGGAGCCTGCAGGGCAATGTGCAGCCATTCCTGGCCAGCTGCTGGGCTGCTCCACGGCTGCACTTTCATGTGAGGGAATGGGGCAGCTTCACAGCCCTGACTTTTCACTTTGACCTGTAATTGCTCCAGCATCCTGAGAGCCGAAGGTCACAGAGCTTCTGGATGGGCAGATGTGCAGCCAGGACACTCTGTTTGAGCTATTGGAGGTTCTGGGGGCTTTCCTGGAAGCTTCAGAGGAAAGATCAGAGAGGAGGCAACACCAACACCACAGTAAAGGAAAACCTGTGCTCACTGAAAGGTCAGCAGTGCGTCAAAGCTCCCCAGAACTCCTCAGAGATGCCTCTCACTGATGGACATGTGATTGATGCACTCAGGGAGGACTCCAGTGCCCTTCCTTAAGTTGTGTCTGTACCTAGGAGGATGGGAAATATATTCAATGGACAGATCAGCTCTTATTTTTAATTTTTCCTTTAAAAAAGAAAGAAACTAAAAAGAAAGATTGCTGCATGTCTTTGAGCCAGATCTACCTAATTCGTGAAGTGTCTCCATGGCAGGGCAGTGTCCTGGAAAAATTGCAAAACTTCCTCCTGACCTTTTCCAGCCTTCCACTTCCCCATCTTTTCATCTCAGACTCCAAACATCTCCACATCCTCCTCTGTGTTTGACTACTACAGACATTCTTTTTCAATATTCACTTGCTTGGAACAAAATGCTTCCATTTCTTTCAGGCTTTCCTCGGACATGCTTTATTAGGAACTATTCTGTATCTCCAAGAAGTAATTTTCTCCAAGATAAGGCCTTCTGAATGGGTTGCTTTCCCTGTGGACACCTAAATAGCCCCACAGAGCACAACCTGCAAATAGTGACTTCCTTTCAGAAACTGTTCTATCCAATTAGTGGTTCACCAGAGACCTTCCTAAGCCAGGCATCCATCTGAGGGAAAATCACTTATTATTGCTACGGCCTGAAATCCCAGAAAGCCATAAGAAGAAAAGGAAATTTTCTGGCTAATAATGTCCTCTCACGAGACCAAGCTTAGCTCTATTCTCTGAAACTACCGAAAAGGCTCTAAATTAAGGCTGGAAACTGAAGGGAGCTCATCTGGAAGTGGCTGGAGGAGGAAAGGAAGAGCTCTGGTCAACAGAGATTTTTATGGAGAGTTTCCACCCCTTAAAGTACAGTCTATGATCTCCCTATTTAACCTTCACAGCTTTACAGGTCTGAAATTCGTCATCTTTGCACACAACTTGCTGAATACTGAGCGTCGTTTTGGTGATCCTGCGTGGTTCCACTGGACTTGATTTCCAGAGAAGTTTCATGACCCCACAAGACTCCTCGGTCTGAAATAGAGAAAAAGTCCCAAGAATGGCAGCAGCACTGCCTGCTGCTGTGTGCTTTTGCTTGATTTTCCACTGTGTTTTTTTTTCAAGTGAAAAGAGACTAATTAGCCTCTTTTGTGCTGTTCTTTGCACCCACTTAAGAAAGGAAACATCATCAGCTCCAACTTCATCAGCTCCTCCCCAGCTGCCCACTTCGCAGCCTGGTTGTCATTTCCTACCTCATTAACCTTTAACCTGAGGATAAGAGGGTTTATTGATTTGTTTATTTGATTGCAGGTGGACAAATGATCTCCTAACCTGGTTTTGTAACCTCTATAAAATCTGTGATGAAAAAAATAAAAGGAGATTAGTGTAAGTGTCCTTCCAAAACCAGGGGATGTTCACAATGAAAAAATCCTAAATTAGCAGCTTTTCTCCACGGTGGAAAAGTGTCAGACTGCTGACCCTTGCAGGGTCCTGGCCATGAGTCAGAGTGTCTGGATGGGCATAAATCACAGGCAGTGGTATTGATTGACTTCGGTCACGGTGAATAATTCATCAGTGTGAGCAGCACTGGCGTGCAGTGCCCCTGGACAGCAGAGCAGTCACCGCAGCCCTGCTCTCACAACCCGAGATTTTGTAATTTCACAGCCCGAGGGCAGTTTCAGCCATCGTGTTCCTCCCCACCGCAACAGGGTGAAGGACATGGGCACAAGGATCTGCTGTGACCCA
Organism: Pomatostomus ruficeps; assembly: GCA_013400735.1. Classification (NCBI taxonomy): domain Eukaryota; kingdom Metazoa; phylum Chordata; class Aves; order Passeriformes; family Timaliidae; genus Pomatostomus; species Pomatostomus ruficeps. The sequence continues at coordinate 4,547 of VYZT01060744.1, read as the reverse complement.
GATGAGGACAAGTGAACCATTAAATGGAAGTAATTGGAATGTTTATGGCCATAAATCCATGAAGTTAGGCTGGAAAAAAGTGCAAAAAAATTAGAGTTTTTCTATGAAGCGCAAGCTTACTTTTGGCTTGACAAAGTGGAATTAAATGAATGCTGGGATGTCCCTTTTTTTTGTTACATGTTCCCATGTTACATCATTTTGTCAAGACAGAGTTTCTTTTCTGAAGAAGTCTTTAATAAAAAGAGTCAGAGTCTACAACTGCAGCCCAGATTTATGGGTTATGGACTGAGAGCTCCTTGAATTTATTTACATTAGTCTTCCCTGTAAAAATCACTGGAGGAAGTCAGGCATCTCCAGAGACTTTGCTCTTAGAAGGGCCAGATAAATCACCTGCCAGAGAGGTTTTCAGTACGGATTAAAAAAAAATAATAATAATAATAAAAAAAAAAGATAAAAAGAAAAAAGGAGATCAGTTCCAAATTTAGGCATCTAATTTTGGACCTGGAAATATGAAGGTGAAAAATACATCATTTTCCTTGTAGGTTTTCCAGAGTAACTCATCAGTCTGCAATGAATTTCATGGTTCCCTGCAGAGCATTCAGGTAGTTAAAGCTGAGGGCAGCTGGATGAAGATGAAAAGTCTGGACATTGGGAAGAAAAGAGAACAAAGTTCTCAAAGCAGAGCATGAATGAAGATATTCACCCTTAACTGCCTTTAAACTGACAAGTACAACTCAAGAAAGTAATGAGAATGTCCTTAATTCACACCAACCTTCTAGCTGGCCTGATTTTCTTTGGTTTTTCCCCAAATGTGAACAGAAGGAGTCAAAGAAAGTTCTTAAAGACAACGTGTAGATGAGGTTGGTGACCTCCTGTTCCAGCAGCTGTTTTCCAGAACACAGAGTCAGAGTTACAGTAACAATGGTTAGGTAAAGTCTAACAGCAGTGAAACCCCTGGATAATTGTGTGAGGAATAAAACAGGGAGAGGGGGTGAGGAATAAAACAGGGCTTGCAGGAAGGTAAGTCAGTCAGTGCAATTGGATTGAACAGTGTCTATTAAAAGTCCTGTTTATTCATCTGTGAGTTAAACTTCTCTCCAAGTCTCTCAGATTTGTGATTAGGTATGTAAAGCATATTTATTTTAATATTTCTGGACAGACTTCAAGGAGATTTCAAGAGACCCAGTGTTGCCTACTCAGACCTGTGCCTCAGAGCCTTTGGATTTGCCATCACTAACACCTCATTTGCTTCCTGCCAATCCATACCCAGCATTACTGCAATGGAGGTGTTAATGTTTCACATCCCTGCTCAGAAAACTAAATTAAAAATTGAAGCTTTCAGAGCAACAAGAAGCCTTTTCAACCTGTATATAATGCATAACACACGAAAAGTAGGAAATACAGTCACTTTTTAACAGTTCAGGGTTTGTGTACTGGAAGAACTCCTTGAGTTTTCAAGCGATGTCAGTACCCTGCGGCCTGCTCCAAATGCCCATTCCTGAGGGCTGTGCTTTAAACAGGAAACAGAATTAATGATGTAAAAACACCAAATATGTGCTGTGCCATGCTGGGGAGACCTCTAACTTCACACAGTGCTGCTGAGTTAGCCCACAGCAGCATCAAGTGCAAGTTAAAACAATCTTAGACTTGTTTTTAAACTTGGACTTACTTTTGGAATAGGAGTGCAGCCTGTGGCAGTTTTATGCTCTGGTTCACTCATTCTCTTTAACCATATTTTGTATCTCAGTTTATATTGCAAGTTGTAAATTGTGGATTTTTCTAACCATGTGAGAGACTCACGCAAAAAAGGCTGTAAAGACTATAAAAAAGAACAGATCTTTGCATAACAGTGAAACTCTTTATACCCAAGGAAAAAAAAAAACAAGAAAACATTAAATCACATTTGCAAGAAGCATATGGAACAGATGAGGGTAGATTTCTATGTTCCTTGTGCACAATCAGTATGACTTTAGTCTTGTGTTTCTATGGTCTTGAACAAAACCTTTCAGCAAGATACACTCCAGTGAGGATGGGAACAGCGTGAGTGATCCCAAACACAAAATGCCAAAGGGGAGCCATGTTTATTTCTGCTCTCTCCCACTTAATGAGCAGATTTCCACAGCTACCATGGGCCCTCATGCTCATCTCAAAGCTGCTCTGAGTGAAGAGACAATTAAGGCAGCTGGTGAGTGCTGCAGCGTGCAACATTCTTGTTCTAAAGTGGAGATCTGGGGAGAGTTTATGTACAGTGAAAGATAAAGTCAAGAGATAATTTGAGGTTTTTTATAACATGTGTCCTGTTTGTAGCAATTTGAAGCTGCTGATGGGAAATTTCTTTCTGTCCTGAAGTTTTCCTAGTAGATATTCAGGTAATAAACCCTGGCCCAGCTATCAGACAAACATACACACGTCTTTGCCACCACACAGGAATTCCAGGCTGGAGCCGTGAATACAATACCAGAGCAATTAAACTGATAGGTTTGCAAGCCTTCAAATCTGTTCAAGATTTCATAAATTCCAGCTCACCCTCAATCCCACATGATGTCAGTCCCAAACCAGAAGCAAAATCTTGTCCAAGTGGATCAGCAATTTGTCCCTGTGATTCTGCCAACATTTCACAGGATCCCAGGATGGGTCAGATTGGAAGAGACCACAGTGGGTCCCTGCCCTGGCAGGGCCATCCCAGAGCCCAGGGCACAGGATTGTGTCCAGATGGTTCTGGAATACCCGAGTGAGGAGACTCCAAACCCTCTCTGGGTGATCTGTTCAGGGCTTGGTCACTGCCCACAGAAGTTCTTCCTCCTGTCCAGGTGGAGCTTCCTGGGCTCAGTCCCTGCCCGTCCCTCTGGTGCCATCGCTGGGCCCTGGGGCAGAGCCTGGGCCCTGCTCGGACCCTCCCTGCACACAGGGACACCCAGGGCTGAGGGTCCCTCTCAGCTGGGGCTCCTCTCGAGGCTGAGCAGCCCCAGCTCCTTCAGCCTTTCCTTGACAGGGATGTTCCAGGCCCCTCATCGCCTTTGCAGCCTCCTCTGGACCCGCTCCAGGAGCTCCAGGTGTTTTTGTGCACTGCAGATTTTCGTTACCCACCAAAGGCTGTGGAATTGCCCTCAGTCTCTGCTTTCGTGAAGGTGTTACAAACAATATATAACTTTTAAATTTTTTATTTTACTTCTCCACTCAGGCCTGGTTTGCTTTTGTCTTGGGGAAAGGAATTTTTTTTAAGGAATGTAACACCACTCNTTTAAGGAATGTAACACCACTCTAGGCCTGGTGAGTTTAACATCTCACCAGACTGGGAGCAGCACAGGAGATACACAAGAGAGAACAACCATCAAAGGACATCAAGGGCCATTAACGAACATCAGCTCCAAACAACGCCCCTGGCAGAGTGGGAGACACCTGGTCTGGGAAAAGACTGATCAGAGAACCAAGCAATCAAGACCTGATCAGCATCAGAAGTGAAGATCTGTAACCAACAGGAAATCAAATACTAAGAACTCTTTAACTTGGAACCAATGAACATGGAACCAATGGATCTCTGTGGGTTTTGACTGTATAAAGTTTGGGGAAAATTGGGTAAAATCCCTGTGTCATGGAATGGTTTTCTCTGCACACCTGGGCTACATGTGGATGAAATGATTTCTGTGGCACATCCTGGCCAAAACACCATTCTGGCCAGAAATAAAGCAATGCCTTGATTCTCTAACTCTAAAAATGTTGTTGGAGAGTTTTTGTTTTTCCCGCAGTTTTCAGTGACAAAGGGATGTGTCAGAGGGTCACTTTAGGGGCCATGTTGCTCTTGTAGACTTTGCCAGGAGCTTATGTGACAGACAGAAGAGATGTCTGCAGATGACAGCATGAGATCTCCAGTATCTGCCAGCAAATGATGCATTTACCAGTCATTTACTCCTCTGAAGGATGTTCTGCATGTCTGTCTAATTATAGAAAGAAATGTACAGATTGTGTCAAAACTGCCCACCATTATCCAGGCTGTACCAGCCACGGCTGACAAAACATGCACATCCCCTAATTAAGAACATTTTAAAACTGACTTATTTAAATTAAGAAAACCTCCCAACCTTCACTTTTTGACAAGTTACTCCGAGATTCTTGGAAAAGGAGGAGGAGAAGGGGTGCAGGAATATTTTAGATTTCTTCCCTCATTTCTTACCTCTGCAGAGCACTAAAATAAATTAGCATGTGCAAACAATACGTCAGAAAGAAAGGCTTTGTCTTGACAGATTGCAGGGCACAGCATTAAATAGAATTGTTTTGTTCTGAAGATCTGAAGTACAGAACGTAACACACTTTAAATGCTTTGTTATTCTCGAGATCTGCAAATGTTTGGACATCCCAGGTGATAGCTTAATTCCTTCACCCACTGAAGTCACTATGTTACAAAATATACTAAGTTTAAAATTTTTTAACTTCAGTCAGTCTTCACAATCACAGAATGAACTGGGTGGAGGCCTGATGAGTTCAATATCTCACCAGACTGGGAGCAGGACAGGAGGTGCACAAGACAGAACAACCAGCAAGGGCCATCA
>VYZT01060743.1:45642-116499 GCA_013400735.1 Pomatostomus ruficeps | reverse complement strand
GCACAGACCCCAGACCTCTCCAGAACCCGGGGCTGAGGATCTGGCCAGACCCCAGACCTCTCCAGGACCAGGGCAAGGAGGTGCAGGGACAGCACAAACCTGTGAAACTTCTGAGGAAACAAAATGTGGTTCCATCTCCTGCTGGGGCGCTGGAACAGTCGGCACTCACTGTTTTAAAGTTGAAGGGCAGGGATTTCTCTATTTTTATTTTTTTTTTTAATTTTTCTAGCAGCCTGCAGGTTTGTGCTCAGTTACAGGGGTGTTTCTGGGCTGGAGAGAGCACAGAGCTGGAGCAGCTCTCCCCTGGAGTCCAGGGCTGAGCTGTAGAAGAGCAAACTGTGATGGGAGAGAGGAAACCCTCAGGGAATACTGAGCCAGCAGCCAGAGGCACAGAATTAATCAGCGAATGATGTGTTTATTGCCCCGGCGGAGGGGAAGGCGGACTGAGGTCTGCAGCAGGAATAACTCGGCTCTTTTTGAAGCCAGAGTGAGGCTGCAGAAGTTTCACCCATTTCCTCGGTCGGAAATGTCTGGGGCAGCTCTCCCAGAGCCACGTGGCGAAATTCCTGCTGCCCCCGAGAACAAATCGATGCTGCAGAAAGCACCGGGAGCTGCGAGGGCTGAAACCTTCCTGAGAGCAGACACAGCGCTGCACAGGGCTGTTAATTCCGCTAATGGCTTTTAGCTTAATTGCCCCGGTGCTGCTGATGTAAAACCCAGGTTTCAGCGGGACCAGCAAAGCTTTGGGGTGTGTTTGACCCCACTCTGTGCCCTCCTTCTGCCGGGGCTGGTGGATCTGCAGCTCCGCAGATGTTCTGGAGTGTTTGTAAATGCAGAGCCGAAGGGACAGAGTTAAACAAAGGGATTATTTCTAAACAAAGTGATTATTCCTGAACAGGGCCGGTCACAGTGGAGACAAATTGTGATCCCTTGGGGTCCTGCAGGCACCAGCAGCTCCCACCAGGCCTCTCTATTTTTACTCTGGGCGGGATGAAGATGAGAAAATGAAGATGAGAAAATGCGATTTCTTCTGGCTCCTGATCTGTGTCCGTTTCACTCAGAGCCGGAGCAGCAGAGGTGTTTATTAACTCCCGGGATCCTGTTGCTCGGGGCCCCTGATGGAAAATAAACCTTCCAGGTTGTTGGGAACAGGAGCTCAGTAAGGCGGCGGATTTGCCAGGAGCGGCTGGAGATACTCAGGTTCATTCCAGGGAGCGCTTTAGGAGTCTCCGGAGCAGCCCGAGGGGAAGCAGCACAGCAGCTCTGCCCAGCCAGGGCCCTTCGGAGAAACAGATTGATTTAAATATCCAAAACCTGGAGCTGCTCCTGCCTATTTTAAGAGCAAAACTTCACTCAAATGTCATCTTCCTCCCGGTGTCATCCGGAGGGATAACGGCTCAGACCATAATCCATTTCTGGATTAAATCAGCCATCAGCCCTCGTGCGTTTTTACCCAGAGTAGAATTTGATGTGACACCGGGGGGTGGCTGTGAGTCTGTCACTGCAGGAGGGAGCCCTGAGCCACTGAGGATGGCTGGGCACGCTCCTGGTGCCACCAGTGCCACTGTGAGCCAGGGCAGGGCCGGGCCGTGGGGCTGGGGGCACCAGGGTGCTCATGGATCACCGGGGTGGCTCCGGATCAATCACCAGGGTGCCCATGGATCCCCAGGGTGCCCATGGATCACCAGGGTGCCTGTGGATCCCCAGGGTGCCCATGGATCCCCAGGGTGTCCGTGGATCACCAGGGTGTCCGTGGATCACCAGGGTGCCCATGGATCACCAGGGTGGCTCTGGATCAATCCCCAGGGTGCCCATGGATCGCCAGGGTGCCTGTGGATGCCCCTCCTGCCAGGAATGGCGGGCATGGCTCAGAGAACAGCTCCCAGCTGCCCCCCCGTTCCCTGGAACAAACCCCCGTCACTAATTCTGCTTTCTGACACTAATTCTGCTTTCTGACACTGATTCTGCCTCTGCAGCCTCAGCCCTGCAGGGCAATTCTGCCTCAGGGCTGGATTTCCTCTGCCTGAGAGCTGAGGGAGCAGCTTCAGGGGGAAATTTTCCAAGGAGGCTGGAGAAAAGCTGGGAGAACCTTTCAGCCAGTCCCTAATTGCTCTGTTAATTAGGCTGCAGCACCCTGCAGCTCTCGGGGCTGCTGGAACAAGGCTGGGTGCGGGTGCCAGGGGGGGAATCACAGATCTGAGAGCACCCCAACCCTGCTGGGGAGTCCCGGCTCTGCTGTGGGGACCCTGCACAGCCTGGGGGGACAGGGGAGCACAGAGTGTCCCTGGCGTGCCAGGGGGTCCTGCACAGCCTGGAGGGGACAGGGGAGCACAGAGTGTCCCTGGCATGCTCCGGGAAGCGGCGTCACGGCCGTAATTCCATCAGGGAGCATAACTGGGTTAGGTGGGACCTGCTTTCCCGGGAGTCTGGGGAGATTGGATTAGGGGCTGACGTCAGCCCGTTTGTGAGGAAAAACAGGGATCTGGGGGGCAGAGGAGAGGATTTCAATTCCCTGCGCCTGGCTGGCACAATCAGATCGATCACGGCACAGTCATGCCCCTGTCTCTGTGAGCTGTCACTGATTCCTGTACCCCCCTCTCCTTCCTTTGCCCCCTTCTCATGTGGGTGACACTTGGGAAGCGGAAATGCTGGAATTTCAGCCCACCAGGGATGGATGCCCCTGGAATTTCAGCCCATCTGGGTGTAATTCCAAGGAGTTATTCTACCACTGCTGCCTCGCAGGCAACCCCAGCTGGGTCAAAACTCTCCTCTCGTCTCAACTGTTCAGCCACAAACGCGTATTTATGATTTCCATGTGTAAATCCCAGAAGGCGAATCTTGTTTTTCAGGTGTTTGCGAAGGCTGAATATCTCCTCTCCGTTGTCAGGATTATTTCCCCCCTGTAAGGCTTTGAAATGAAAGCCTCAAACAGAGAAGAAAATCCAGAAGAGATGAATTTCAGAGGGGAGCGCGATTTGTGATGCTGATCTGCCACAGGAATGTGCCATCGAAACCCTGCCCTTTCTGTTTGTGTTTTTCTCTCTTCAAATATCACTTCAAGAGCATCAGCTGCGCCCTGCCCCTGGCCCCAGCCCCCCTGGAAATGGGAGAGCCTCGGGAACCAGCAGAGAAAAAAAATCTTTGCTTATTTTTGTTTCTACCTTGCGATGTTATTTATTATCAGCCGCTTGCAGGTACACACGCAGCCTCCCCGGGGGCTGGCGCTGGAGACAGAAATGAGTTTACTCAGATGCTGCCGTCTCTGATGCTCTCTAAAATTAGACTTTGTCTCCCTGGATTCCGTGTTTGGATGCAAAGGAGCGACAAGAATTTCTCTCTCTCTCTCTTTTTCTCAATAATCCACATTGAGAGGGTGGGAGCTGCCCAGCTTCTTGACAGAAATGGGAGGAAAATGGGAGAAAAAAATGCGTCCTGAGGTTCCAGCTGCCAGCTCCATCCCCATCAGCACGGACGTGGCTTTGGGCCAGCCCTGCTCCCAGGTGCTAAATCAGGGAGGCCGTGGAGCTGCTGCTGGTGACTCCCGGGGAGCTGAGCCCCGCCAGGCTGCTCCCGAGGGAGAAAATAATAGTAATAGTAATAATAATAATAATAATAATAATAATAATAATAATAATAATAATAATAATAATAATAATAATAATAATAATAATAATAATAATAATAAACAGAGGGACTGTGAAAAGGCCAAGCAGGGGAGGAGGGGAAATATGTTGGGGAGGGCAGATGAATGGGGCAGCAGCAGGAATTGGTGTCGAGGGAAGAGCAGAGGGAGCCCAGGTGGACACGGGGAGCTCGGGGAGGGTTTCAGGGAGGCTCTGAAATTCGGTTCCATCTCCATCAGCCCTGGGCATGCCCTGGCTGCTCAGCCCCTCTGGCCAAGCTGTGCACAGCCCCCCTTTCAAATAAAGCTGAATTCACTCTCATCTGTCGCTGTGTAGAGAGGTTTCCCCCATTTCCTTGCAGAAAACTTGGGGGGTAATGAACAGAATTAAAAATAATCGCACCAGCTGCAAATTGCTCTTGGTTTCGCTGTGAAATAACCGGGAGGGCCTCAGGGAGTTATGGAGGAGCCCCTTCCCCAGACCTGCCCCTTCCTCTTCCTGGTGCTCCCCACAAGGCTGGGCCATCCCAGGGACCCGCAGCTCGAGCCCCTTCTGTTTGCTGTGTTACACAAACCCCATTTGTCACAGAGCCGGGGTATGAATTAGCAATGAGGACAAAATTAAATGATAAGGCCTTGGCCGGCATCCGCTGCCGCCGAGATGGGGCTGATAAACGGCAGCAGCCAGGCAGCGCTGGGGAGCTAAAAGGCACCGTGTGAATATGTAAAAAATCAGTGTTGGGCGTGAATGTCTTGTGTCTTCTTCTTCGCTGCCCCTGGGGGACAGCAAACTGGGGGGAAAGCATTAAAAAATCAGGATTTCTCCTTTGGTGGGTGTTGTTTGCAGCATCCTCAGCTCCCAGGCTCCTGTTCGGTGTTGTTTGGGGCAATCCTGCAGCTCCTGCCTGTGTTTTGGGGGCAGACTGGCACAACCAGCTCATGGCTACACCCAACCCTCACCTTCTTTTCCAGAGAAAACTCTGCAGGCTCAGGTGGAAGGGCGCCGGCAGGGAGGGCCACAGGGAAGAGCTCTTGGCTGTGAAAGGCGAGAAGCTCTTGGATGTGAAGGGAGAATGAATGCCACCCAGCGGGAGGGGGCAGGGAGGGTTTCCAGGCGGGTTCGGTCTCTGTCATCGGCCCTAATGATTCCCAGACGCTCCCTAATGCGGAGCAGGAGCGGCTCTTCCTGCCTTTGGATGTTCCAGGCAGGAGCTGAGCTCAAATCCCCCCTGGCGGGGCTGGGATCTCTTTTTCCATCAGCAGCTCGAGCCCCCTCCTCGCTGGGCTCTCCAGGAGCACGGGCAGGAAGGGGAACGCTCTGTTTGGCTTTCGGGGAGATGGATGGGCCGTGCAGCAGCGTTCCCGTGTCCCTCGCTGCTGTACCTGCGCTGGAGTCGATCTTTCACAAGTCACCGCTCTGCTGACACCGAAGCTGATGGAGCTGCAGGCACCTGGCTCCTGAAGGATTGCTCCTGGTGGGAGAAAAATGTTTTGCTTTGCGTGGTTTGGCCTTGCTTGGGAAAAACTTCGGATTTTTCCTGCTGAGCTCTGTTCCTGACTGTTCTCATCAGGAAAAAGAACAAACCTTGCCTTCAGTGCTGGGGGAGTGAGCGAGGAGGAGGAACAGTCCAAGGGAAGAATCATTACAGGAGACACAGCAAATTATGGCCAGAGGGGGAAGAGGAGAGTTCCTTGCTGGCTGGGGCTGGAAGCTCCCTGCCTGTCATTCTGCAGAGAAAACCATCAGACATTGCACGTTAATTGTCACTTAGGAAAATCTCATCCTTTCCAGGAGAAAATCAGCCCTGCAAATGCCTCAGTAGCAATTTCCATGTGCTGAGAATGGCACCTGAACCAAAAGGAGCTTCTCTCTCCCATTTCCTTCTTGCCCTAAAGAGGAGGTGAACATTTCAGGGAGAACACACCTTTGCAGCTGAATGTTCCTGGATTGATGTCCCAGAGCTGCTGCTAATCACTGTTACCTCAATTAACAGAATCCTCGTTAAACCTTTCCACCAACGCTCCTCTCCGAGCCCACGGAAATTCATTACCCAGAAATTCATTACCTGGAGAACCCCGAGCGGAGCAGAGACTTCTTGCAGCAGTTGTTGAACAGAATCGGAGTCAGGCAGCCCTGGCCCCGCAAGTCTCGGTCTCTAAGCAGGCAGATAATGAGGAATTTAATCCTGGGAGACAGGAGACAGCTCCGAGGGGTGACGGGAGCGGGCACCCAACCCAGAGCAGCAGCACAGGCACCTCGGGCTCCTCCCTGCCCTGCCCTGCCCTGCCTGGCCAGAGGGGCCAGGAGGGGTGGAAATCGATCTTTTTATCTTTGCAAAGCATAAATACCTCAAGTAGAAGCATCACAATAAGTTTTACCCAGGTTTTGTTCCTATAACGCCTCATGCAACTCTCAGTTCTGTTTCCTAGGCCTTGGGTTTGGAGGAGAAAAAGGATTTTATGGGATTGTCTGTGAAGAGGGCAGGGGAGGCCCTCAGGGGAGGCACCTTGGACAGCCTCGGGATAATTCAGGAAAGCCTCCATGCTGTGAAAGAGATGAGGATTTAGGGAAAGCTCTGCCCAGAAAGGGCATCAAAGAGTGAGGCAGAGACTTGAGGAAAACATTAAAAAATGTGTGGTTGAGAGACCTCTCGGGACAACCCGGAGCAGCTGGGATGGACAGAAGGGTTTGCACCCAATTATCAGAGAAACGAGGCTGGATCCAGGGACACAAGAAATGAGCTTTGCTGGGGCCTCTCCAAAGCACAGCTCAGCCCCGCAGAAGCTGTTGTTGGTGCTTAAAATGGTCCCAAAATTTGAAATTCTGCAGGAAGACACCCCAGAATGCTGTGTTCTTATTCCCGCAGGGCTGAAGAATGGGCTGGAAATGGGTTTGCTGTGGTGCCAAATCTCCCAGTGCCTGACCAGCGTTTCCCAGCGTTTCCCCTCCTGTCTGGGGAACCGAGGGAGCAGAACGGCCCTGGGGACAAACCAGCAGTGTCAGCCCAGCAAGGGCTGGGACAGCACTGCCCCTTCACGGCTCCGATCCATTTCCCTCGATATCCGCTGCCTGTTTCACTGCTTGTGTTTACAGAACAAATAAATCAACAAACAAAATGAAACAAAACAAAACGAAGCAAAACAAACCCCTCCACCACTGCCAGCAGCAAAAACATCCTGGAGTGCGCGGTGCCGCTCATTGACAGCTCCTTTATTCCGTTCTTGTTCTAAAGCAGCCTCCTCCAAACCCTCCTGCTGAAACCCAGAACCAAACCCCCTTTGTGAGCAGAGACCCCGACCACCTCCGGCTCCTGGGGTTCTCCCGAGGTGAGCGCAGTAATTTCTACCTTGCTCGGGTGATCTTGGAATAAGCTCATTAAATTAGCAGTTATTAATAGCGCTGTCTCTGGCTGGAGATCGGGGATGTGCTGCAGGGGGAAGCTCCGGGGAGGAGCAGGGGAGCAGCTCCATCCGCAATTCCCTGATTGAGGAGCTGGATGTGCCAGCGGCACGCGGAGGGGCTGGACCACACTGGGAACTGGGCTGGGACTGGTTCCCTCTGCCCACAGCTCCCGAGAGCTCCATTCACGCAGCGAAACAAAACCCGAGGAAGGTGCAGGGAATTTTTCATGCAAGTCTGTCCGTTATCAAACTCCGTAAATAACATCAATCTCCTCAGTCTAGCCAGAAATCCTTAGGAAAATATGTATTCAATAAACATGTATTCAATGCCTTCAAAAGCTTTTTTTTTTTTGGTAATTATTATTTTTAAAAGAATCCATTTCCCGATCTAAAATGGAATCAAGTGCAGGGATACTCAGGATGGAGCAGAGTTATTTTCACTTAGGAACTGACATCAAACAACCCTAACAACGCAGTTCCAGACACATAATGAAAATTAAACCCAAGGAACATGCAGATCTAATTACATTTTTAAATAGCGAGGCATTGAGAGGGAGGCAGAGAAGTGATTTCCAATTTTTCCTGGTGGTGACTCTGCAGTAAAAGCAGAGCTGTCCCCTGAGGATTCCTGAATCACTGAATATCTGCTCTTCTCCCCAGGCTGTTTTCTATTATGTTTTCTCGACAGAGGGGTATTTGTGAGAGAGAAGAGAAGAGTGGGGCCTGGACAAAACAGCGAGGAAATGAAATGATCTGTGCAATTCCCAAATTGCTTCCTGTGAGAAAGCACCGGCGTTATCACCGGCGAGGCAGGACGGGCACTGCTCTGCGTGCTGCGGGATGAGATAATCTTGTTTGTGGGGAAAGGCATCCCCACTCCCAAGCAGTTTGCTGCGGGAGTTCGGGATTTGCTGTGGCAGACGCAGGAACTGGAGTTATCCTGACACCCCCAGCCGATAACAGCGGAGGAATATTGGAGAGAAATGGGGTTAAAGCAAGAAATGCTCTTATCAGGATTTGAGTTTCCCATTGCAGACGCTTCCCTTGGATTCCGCTTCACAGCAGCTCCAGGACATCTCTCCAGTCGCTGATTTATCGATGTCCGAAGTGCTCAGCCTCTCACACCCAAACCCACCCCACCTGAGAGCTCCAGCAATGCCCAGCAAGGCCCTGCTGCTCGCAGAAGTGCAGGAGTTTGCCTGGAGAAGCGGGAATGAAAGCAATCCCAGCCCTGGTCCGAGGAAATCCTCCCTGGGCACATCCCCAGCGTGGCAAACACCACCCTGCTCCGCTGGCACTTGTTGCTCACCGAGGGAGCTCTGGCTGATGGATGCCCGGAGCACAGAGCTGGTTCTGCCTCCCCCAGCCCGGGCCGGGCTCCTCCGGGACAGGAGGGATCCGGAGCCTCGCGTTTGTTCTGTTCTCGGTGTGGAGCAGGAGGAATATCCAGCTGAATCCGCCGGGATCGGCTGCTCAGGAGGCCGTGGGGTGGCCCAGCCCTGGCAGGTTGGCAGCCAGCACATCCATCTGTGCCTGATGAACGCTGCTCTGTAATCAGCCATTAGTGCTAATTGCCCGAGCCCAGGGCTGAAGGGGCCTTCCACGTTCAGTAACATGATAATAAATAATAAAGATAAAGGGATTCATGGGAGGTGCTGTGGGAGAAGGCTCCTTCCTGGATTAAAGTGTTGTTTTTCCCTCGAGGAGTTCCACAGGGAGCTCAGCGCTGCCCTGGCCCTCGCTCTGTGCCTGAGTGTCCAGCCTGGGGGTCAGAGCCCCTCCTGAGGGACCCCAGGTGAGCTCTGGCCCTGGCTGGGCGCTCTGCACCACCCCGGCAGCACCGCAGAGCCGCTGAGCCTGGAAACACCGCCCAGACCATCCTTTCCTCCTTTCACTCATTTCTTTCCTCCTTTTTGGCAAGACGAATAGAGCCAGGACGGCGTGGCTGACAGATCATTACTCTGCTCGCCTCCAATTAAAAGCTGCAGAAACGAAGATTTAGGGACCTGGGAGAAGAGCAGGTTTTGCAATCAAGACATTGCAGCGCTGGCACAAAACCCAAAGCTCTGACACCATCCTTGGACTCGGTCCTGATGGGGAAACGAGAGCTGGGTCTGATTGAAGGTGTTGCACAAGCCAGACAGGGAAGGAAAAGGGAAAGGAAAAGGAAAAAGGAAAAAGGGAAAGGAAAAGGAAAAGGAAAAGGAAAAGGAAAAGGAAAAGGAAAAGGAAAAGGAAAAGGAAAAGGAAAAGGAAAAGGGAAAAGGAAAAAGGAAAAAGGAAAAGCCCTGCATGGACTTGTCTTGGGTGTCAGAATTCACCTGGGTTTCTCCAGCACAGCCCCTTCATCACAGCCCGTGGGAGCCTCCAAATAAAGTAAATACTGCAGGAAACACCACGGAAAAACATCCCAGCAGCAGCAGCCGCCTGTGCAGCCCCAAGCAGAAATCCAGGTTTGCTCTTCCCCTGACAGTGCTTCCCACCTCTGCTGTCAGGCTCCCGGCTTTATGGGCTCCGGGTTATAGATGTTTATCACACTTTTATATATATTTTTATATTTATATATTTATATCTATAGCTTCTCCTCTAGATTTACAGGCCGGGGTATTTTTCACAGCAGCCAGGCTCCTGTTTGTGGAGATTTTTGCAGGAGCCACGAGGAAGGAGAACCCTTAAATCACCAGGAAGCTCTGACAATGCAGACCCGAGTGTGCAAGATTGCTTTTAAAAAGCACTTACTTTTTATGGCCTAATTTAAGGCGACATTGAACGTTCTCGGGAAAACCTCGCGCTTNCCAGACCATCCTTTCCTCCTTTCACTCATTTCTTTCCTCCTTTTTGGCAAGACGAATAGAGCCAGGACGGCGTGGCTGACAGATCATTACTCTGCTCGCCTCCAATTAAAAGCTGCAGAAACGAAGATTTAGGGACCTGGGAGAAGAGCAGGTTTTGCAATCAAGACATTGCAGCGCTGGCACAAAACCCAAAGCTCTGACACCATCCTTGGACTCGGTCCTGATGGGGAAACGAGAGCTGGGTCTGATTGAAGGTGTTGCACAAGCCAGGCGGGAAAGGAAAAGGGAAAGGAAAAGGAAAAAGGAAAAAGGGAAAGGAAAAGGAAAAGGAAAAGGAAAAGGAAAAGGAAAAGGAAAAGGAAAAGGAAAAGGAAAAGGAAAAGGAAAAGGGAAAAGGAAAAAGGAAAAAGGAAAAGCCCTGCATGGACTTGTCTTGGGTGTCAGAATTCACCTGGGTTTCTCCAGCACAGCCCCTTCATCACAGCCCGTGGGAGCCTCCAAATAAAGTAAATACTGCAGGAAACACCACGGAAAAACATCCCAGCAGCAGCAGCCGCCTGTGCAGCCCCAAGCAGAAATCCAGGTTTGCTCTTCCCCTGACAGTGCTTCCCACCTCTGCTGTCAGGCTCCCGGCTTTATGGGCTCCGGGTTATAGATGTTTATCACACTTTTATATATATTTTTATATTTATATATTTATATCTATAGCTTCTCCTCTAGATTTACAGGCCGGGGTATTTTTCACAGCAGCCAGGCTCCTGTTTGTGGAGATTTTTGCAGGAGCCACGAGGAAGGAGAACCCTTAAATCACCAGGAAGCTCTGACAATGCAGACCCGAGTGTGCAAGATTGCTTTTAAAAAGCACTTACTTTTTATGGCCTAATTTAAGGCGACATTGAACGTTCTCGGGAAAACCTCGCGCTTCCTCCAAGGGTTCTGCCCTGGTGTCTCCAAGTCCTTCCCTGCATTAATTCCCAGCCAAATGTTCTGGGAGCCTCTTGGAGCCGCACCAAATGGGGAAATTTTAAATCATCATTGCTGGGATAAATCCCTGTCTGGGTGGGAACGGGTCCTGCAGGGCTCTGGTGATCAGGGCTGGTTTTATTTCACCCACATTGGTGCTGCTCTCGTTGTTTGAGCCGTGACTGCTACAAGGGAGAGCTGGGCTGGGGGAATTTTGGGCTTTTGAGACACCAAAATTCCAAAATTCAGCCAAAAAATCCCTCCATACCATGTCCTGCATCCCAACCTCCGTGCTGCACACGGGGATCCTGCCCAAACCACTTGGGTGGGAATATTTTGCTTTACTGGTGTTACAAGGAGCAGGTGGAGCAACGTGCCCAAAGATTCTGTATGAAAATTAAATCATCCTCCCCTTTTATAAGGCCTTGAGTTGAGGTTTTTTACCCTATTTTCCAACACATGGAAAACACAGGAGCAGAGGGCTCTGTCGCTGAAACAGGACCATGAACTGAAGGGAATCCCTCAGGCAGGGGCAGCTCCAGAGCCTGAACCCCAAAGAGAACACGATGGAAAAGGGATTTTCCAGCTCTGCAGAGAGGGGACGTTTCTTTTCTCCCCTGTGAGGGAGGTGAGGCCCTGGCACAGTTCCCAGAGGAGCTGGAATTGCCCAGGGCCGGGCTGGAGGGGGCTCAGAGCAATCGGATTTAGTGAAGGAGTCCCTGCCCTGGCCAAGCACTTGGTGCCCTCCCCTGCCTGGTGTCAGCTGGAATTCCCTGGCTCCCATTCTGTCCTTGCAAGAAGAGTCCCCCCAGTGAGGCTGGAGCGATGTTTTGCTCCTCAAATGTTTCGGGCTGAATTTTCCAAATGAATAAATCCGAGCTGCTGTGCCTGCGGAGCTCAGGCTGGGCTGGGCAGGGCTGCGCTCACCAGCAGCGCTCCCAGCCGGGCATCCAGACGGGATCTGGAGCACAGACCGGGTGGGAGATGTGGTTTAAGGCTCATTCTGCGTGCAGGGTGCAGCTGGTTTGTGCTGAAGGTGCACCTGGACCCACCTGCCCTCCCGAGCAGCACATCCCGGGTGTCGCTCCAGGGCAGGATTCCCACAGGGATGCAGACCCTGCTGGGGGTTTGTGTGTGTGAGAAAGGGACGGCAGCACCTCCCTGGCTCCGACAGCAATGCCAGGAGTGTCGGAGGGCGAGGAGGAGGAGGGAAGCAGCAGCAGGGATGGGCAGGGACAGCCAGGTTTGTCATTAATAGCACTGCAGAGGGAAGAGCTGCATCTTACCGGCACTGAACCGGCTTAGAAAGGGAGGAGGCTGCAGAACCCGCCCCTCTCTGCCCCACAAAAAACCCATTTCAGCCCAGTCTGATGCAGAGCTGCCCAAGGCACACAGCCCTGCACGAGGTCAGGGGCACCACGAGCGGTTCCAGCCCTAGAGCAGCTCCTCTCCCCCGATCTGCGGGGGTTTTGTTGGTTTCTGGATCTGGATGGGGCTGGGGGGAAAGGGATTGTTCAGGGCAGGGCCAAACGTGGTTTGTGGGGCTGGGGAGGCTCCCAGGGCCCCCAGAACCAAACGGGGTTTGGGAGGCGGGGGAGGCTCCCAGAACCCCCAGAACCAAACGGGGTTTGGGAGGCGGGGGAGGCTCCCAGAACCCCCAGAACCAAACGGGGTTTGGGAGGCGGGGGAGGCTCCCAGAACCCCCAGAACCAAACGGGGTTTGTGAGGCGGGGGAGGCTCCCAGAANTGGATGGGGCTGGGGGGAAAGGGATTGTTCAGGGCAGGGCCAAACGTGGTTTGTGGGGCTGGGGAGGCTCCCAGGGCCCCCAGAACCAAACGGGGTTTGTGGGGCTGGGGAGGCTCCCAGGATCCACAGAGTCAAATGGGGTTTGTGAGGCTGGGGAGACTTCCAGGATCCACAGAACCAAACGGGGTTTGTGAGGCTGGGGAGGCTCCCAGAACCAAACGGGGTTTGTGAGGCTGGGGAGGCTCCCAGGATCCACAGAATCAAACGGGGTTTGTGAGGCTGGGGAGGCTTCCAGCACCCCCAGAACCCCCCCTGCCCGGGCCAGGGCCTTTGGGGTCCTGCATTTCCCCCCTGCGAAAGCACAAAGCCCCTCCAGGGCTCGTTGTTCGCCCCAAGGGACGGCCCAGCACAGCCAGGGCTCGCAGCAAATTGCCTTTTCTTATCTCTAATCCAGCATTTAATGCATACAATGCATAATACAACAGGCTGTGAATGCCAGGACGGGGCGGCTCTGCCACACGGAGCTGGACCGATGGAGACACAACTCTCACCTCGTTCCCTCCCCGTCCCTGCCCAGTTCCCACTGCTGGGGACCATTTCCCCCAAATTCCCTGGCAGGAGCAGCTCTCCCGAGCCCCCAGGAGCATCCGAGCCTCCCATCTGATGACATTTATGCAAATCCCCGTATTTATTAGCATAACAGGGAGCTTGTTCTGCTGCCGGGGAGGGAACGAGCCCTTCATTGCGGTGGATGTGTCAGCCCCGAGCAGTTAAGGAGATCTATTTGTAATCCAGAGGTAGGCGCGATAAAAGCGGGATAACTCAGCACTTCCACGGGCGGAGGAGCTGCTGGGAATATTGGTAGCAGGCAGCTCGGTGTAATTATTAGGAGAGGTGTTTAAATACTCTCCAGGGTAATTCTGGAGAGTGCCAGGGAAGCCAAACACGCTGAAAATCTCATTTTAGCTTCAGCTGCTGGCTGGAGGGGCCAGGAGGGAGGTGATGCCCCAGCCAGAGCCATCCCAGCGCCCTGGAGAATCCCTGGGGTGATGAGGAGGGGAGAGCTGAGAAGGAAAAGCACCCACAGCCCAAGGAACGGAGCCTCGGGGCCCTTTAAGGCGAAATTCACCTCTTTTCCTCGGTTTCGGTTCTTGAGGGCATCAGAAACTTGGGTTAAAGTTGGGGTAGACACAAGATCAGCTCTCTGCGGGTGTCAGGTTTGTTCAGATCAGGGAACCGTGGTTGGAAGGGACCCGCAGGGATCATCCGGGTCCAGCTCGTGGCCCTGCAAAGGGCACCCCCAAGAATTTCACTTGGTTCTGGTCTGTAAATCCCACTCCGATTTATCCTGGAGGGAGTTCTGAGCAATCCCGTGCACCAGCTTAGCCCAGAGCGTGACAAGGGCCCCACGGAGGATCCCGGAGTTCCAAACGCGGATTCCCACACACAGCACCCCCCTGGAGAGTGTCTGGGCCCCGCGCTGGACACCGGAATTGCTGTTTTCATTTGTCCCTAATTAGCTGCGAGGCGATGTTTGCAACCTGCTAAAATGCCCACTTAGGCTGGGGGGAGCAAACATTGGCCCATCTGCCAAGAGGTTCTGCGGCAGACGTTTATCTAAATAGAGAAATCAGCCTGCTATTCACATCTGATTAACAAACACAGCCTCTAATTAGCCCATGTGATTAAGATTCATTTGAGGAGTCACTCCAGCACATACATTAAAGATCACTCCTTTGCTCGGTGACGAGAAAGGAGAGGAGAGGTCCTGCCTGAAGGAGGAAAAGCAGAAATGTTTAAGGAGCAGAGGGTCAGAGCCCTGCTGGGGCGATAATCCCGGCGTTTTTCCTGCAGGAGGTTGCTGTGGAGCAGCTCTGGTCCAGGCAGACTGCGGGGCTGCGAAAATTCCCGATTTTTCACCAGCCCACCAGCACTGCCTGCGCTGCATCCAAACCCGGCTCTTCCAGCACCGGGAGGAATTCCCAAGATTTAGGAAAGATCCTCCCAGCCCAAAATATTTGAATTTCCCAATCAGAACCTCCCCAGAGCAGCATCCACGATGTCTGCAGCTCTCCCGCGGCCTGGCTGTTGGGAAAGCTGTTCCCAACAGCACTTTGCCCGTTGTTCCTCGGCTTTGCTGCGACAATTGCCACCATCCCGGGATTCGCGGTGTGTCCTGGCCCCGGCATCCCCGAGTTATTAACCTTACCAGAGTCACTGAGCCGCCGCCGTAATTGAGCCGCAGCAAATTAAGGGTTGAGGTAATTATTAAGAGCTGCTCAGTACACAGGAATATATTAATATGTTATTGATGCCGGCGGCGCGGGGGCTCGCGGGGAGAGGAGAATTCCGAGTGACTGCGAGAGAATAAACAAGAGAACAAACCTGGGCAGCCCCAAATGCCAGAGGTGTGCAGGGATATTGATTCCAGTTCCCTTTGGTATTTACAGAGCACCGGGCAATCACGTGGTGATGCTGAATTCCCAATTATTGGCCTGGTTTCCTCCCAGAGAATGGGTCTTCCCAGGCAAAGAAAGGAAAAAAAATATCAAATTTCATGGGTTTTTAGCCATTTCAAGATTTTTGTTTGGAGTTTCAGTTCAGTCCCAGTCTATTCCAAGGCTGTGAAGAGATAAAATGGGAAAATCCCACACGCGTATTTCAGCAAAAAGGCACAACCTCGTGTACTTTCTTTAAGTGATCACTGGGGGAGTGTTGCTGTTCTTTTTATGAACATCATGCGTGCCATTAACATTTTTACTTTAATTAAAACCGTATTGAAATCAAAACCAAAAAAATTGAAGTGGCTAAAAACCCATTAAAAAAAAAAACAGAGGAAACAACAAACCAACTTTAGACAGAAGAGCTGGAACCTCAGAAATGATGGGATGTGAATGAGGAATTCCTTAATGGCTCCTTCAAAAAAATCACCATTTACCTGGAAGGAAGAGCAGGACAATCTGCTCTGTCAGCTGTACATGAATTAATAAAAGCACCAAAAAACCTCTCATCACCGCTTTAGTCTGTGAAGAATCACCTGAGTTGTTTCCAAAGTGTTCAAGCCAAAAAGGGAAAGAACAATAAAGTGGAGAAAAGAATGTTCGGGGGGGAAATTGCGGTGTCAAGGGTTTGCTGCTTCTGCTAAATATTAATCTGGATTTCCTCTCGGGCTGCGCTGCTCCTGCAGATGAGTTACCTGTTCCTGCAGGCCTGGCGTTTTGAAAGCTGTTTGATTTTCCTGGCGAGCTGATTTCTCTGCCCAAAGCCCCTCTGTGCCGCAGGGCGGCGGTGGGGGCGGCGGGAGAGGAGAGGCGATTTCTCCCTGCCCGATGGGATTCTGCACTCAGAGCACAGACTCTGCTATCTGCACTCAGAGCACAGATTCTGCCATCACCTCGGCCAGCCACAACCCCCGGTCCCATTTCGCAGGCAGGGAGATGTGATAGCAGCCAGGAGCAAAAGATCCATGCAAATATCCCTTCCATCGGCAACCTCTGGTTTTCTAATTCTCTTTCCTGCACAAAAATCCGATGTTTAGGCTGCTGCTGCTCTGCCTGGAGGAGCCGTCCTCTGCTGCTGAGTAGGGTTGTTACTGCCACTGCCAGACACCAAAAATCCTTTTAAATGTGTTTGGGCTGGGGATTATTCCTTTCCTCGGGAACCAGGGAATTGGTTGTTCTTTCCTGCAGGGTTCTGTGGATAAACTGAAAAAGAGGAGATACAAAGGGCAAGGCAGGGAAAGCAAACCCAGGTCTCTCCGTGGCAGCTGGATTTGGGGAACAGAAACATTTCCCAGCTGCTCAGGTGCTCTTTGGGGCCTGAGGAGCATCAGGGTCTCTTTGCCTCTCCTTTGACCCTGGTGAGGTTCCTCATCAGCTCCGCTGAGCACCACCCTTCAGAGGCTGTGAGAAACTGAGTTCAAATAATTTATAAACTGAGTTCAAATAATTTGGAAGAGCAATGGGCATTTCCAAGGAGATCCATCAGCAGGAACATTCCCTGCGCCGCCCTGGAGGAGGAGGAACACCCGGATGTCCGAGCAGGAAGCCCAGGCAGGGCTGTTCCCACTTTTCCTTTCTTTTCCCTAGGACAGAGCCTCGCTCCGGGCTCCCCGGGAAACAATTGATGGGAGGAACTGAGGAAAGCCAAACCTGTCAAAGGGGATTGCTGGGCTGTGAGCAATCGGCGTGGCAGCTGCCTACGGTCCCTGTCAGGTGGCATGGAAATCCATTGTTAGAAAAACGCTTCCCAGGCGAGGCTGGGATGCGGATTTTCGGGTGGCGTTTGGAACTCATCCCAAAGTTCTTCATGTGGGGGTAGCAGAGGTGCCCTGGGGCTGATGGACGGGGAGTTGATGCCCTCAGAGCTGCCCCAGAGAGGGGCAGAGGCTGCAGCTGGAGCCGGCTTAGCCCAGCCTTGTGTCTCTCAAACCAGAACTACCAAAAGGGGCTTTGCAAGAGCCAGCAAATGGTTCTGAGCAGCCCTAGAGAGAGTGAGAGGTGGTGATCGTTTCTAATTAGGGAGAAAAGGAATTGTTTTCCAAGTTCCCTCCGTGATCTCATCCCGAGGAAGCAGCCCAAAACACCAGGGCACCCTGGCTCAGAAAGGAGCACATTGTTCCTCGTTCTCCCGGCAAAGGGAGGGGTGAGGAGCAGGTCAAGCATGAAAATGTGCTCGAAAATCCCCCCCGGGCCCCAGCAGCCTCCCCTGGGTGTTTTTCCAAACATCCCCGCCCAGCCCAGGGCCAGCAGCTCCAGGTGATTCCCAGCTCCGTGGCGGGACCTTCTCAGGCTGGGCTGGCTCCTCTCGGCAGCGAGGGAGGACGCTGTCCCTAATCAGCGCTGACACGGCAATTTTCTCCATCATGTCACTTGTCAGGGGTTCAGCAGCCTCCGCTCCCGAGCCAGGCCTTCCCTGGGAGCCTCCCTGGCACCTGCTGAGGAGGAATCCGTCGGCTGTGGAGCCCAGCAGCTGCCCCAGCTCGGCAGCAGCTGCCCCAGGAGATGCTGAGCTCCTCCCCGCAGCCTGCGTGGGGCCAGGGTGGGCGAGGGCTGGGAAAGGTCCTGGAGTGTGCTGGGCATCCCAGGAGCTCACTCACGCTCCTGACAGCCTCCCGTGGGGTGAAAGGCTCTGGTGGGGCCAGGCTGAGCGCTGGGGTGGCCAAAGAGCACCGGGATCCCGCTGTCCCCATCCCCAGGGACGCTGGATTGGTGCCCAAAGCAGCTTTGGTTTGTCCCCTCCACGCCCAGAGCTCCCACCCAGCCCTGCACAGACACTCCCGGCCTGCGCAGTTAAAGAGGAAAAGACAAAGCTGATGCAAAGCACCAGGAAAGGGCCCTGTGGGATGTGGAATCAGCCCAGGCAGTGAGTGATGCTCTGTTCTGGGCACACGGGCCAAGAGATCCCACTCAGAGCTCGCTCTGAATTCTCTCAGGCCCACTCATCCAAACAGATCTTTTCATCCCCCTTTGTGTTCTTTGCTCGCATCTGTTGTTTTCGGGGGAAAAAAGAGATTTTACAAAAATTCCACGTTTTAGAAATGTCTCCTGGAATGACCCAGCTACAGGATTGGGATCTCTGCTTTCCAGGGCTGGGCTTTGGCTGGGTGCAGGAGGGCTGCTGCTGACCTCATGGGAATTAAGGGCTTCCATTTCCCTTCTTCTTCTTAGGATTCACTCACTGACCCCACGAGCTGCCCAACCTTTATTAGAGCCCTCTGTGGGCAGCTCTCCAAATCAATTAATGTCATTGTTTCATTTCTCAGAGCCCTAAAATCACAACAGTGACAAGAACTCGGTGGGGCTGTGCCATTCTCCGTGGAATGTGGCCGGGATGGAGAGCAGTCAGATCAGCCAGAGCCTCTGCTGGGCACACCCCATTAACTCACCTTCCTCCCTGCTTCCAGAAGAGTTATCCACTTAAAAATCCCAGGGAGGGGGCAAACACGGTGGTTTTTCACTAAATTCCTCTCAGATACATTGGAAGGGGAAATTACAAACAGCTTTTTCATGTGGTGGAGTGGCTTGGCTTGGGAGGGGCCTTGAAGCTCATCTCATCCCAACCTCGGCACCTCCCAGCTCCTGGAGCAGCTCCTTCCAACCCAGCCCTGGATGTTTCCAGAGCTGGTGAGCCCCAGCTCCTCGGGGACCCTGTCCTGCTCATGGTCACGGTCACCTGTCACCCAAGCAGCCCCAGCTCCTCGGGGACCCTGTCCTGCTCATGGTCACGGTCACCTGTCACCCAAGCAGCCCCAGCTCCTCAGGGACCCTGTCCTGGTCATGGTGTCCTGTCACCAGAGCAGCCCCAGCTCCTCAGGGACCCTGTCCTGGTCATGGTTGCCTCTCACCAGAGCTGCCCCAGCTCTCCGTGCAGCAGGGCAGCAGCAGGGAGTGTCCACGAGCTGCTCCAGCTCCTGCACACGCTGCTCCCGTTCGCCTTTTATTCTCCAAGAATAAATAGCCCGGAGGGGCTGCAATAACGGTTAAATTGGGCAATGTAAATTAAAAGCAGAAAGAAAGAGCGGGAGCCACTGAGACAGGAGAAAGCGTCGCTCTGCGGGCAGGATTGGAATCAGCCGTGCCAGGGTAGCCGAGCTCGCACCGCGGGGGCTTTCAAAGGTCCTCGTGCCTCAGTGCACCTCATTTCCCCATTGGTGGGCTGAGGGAATGAGAAATTCCTCCCCCAGCCTTCAGTCGTGTCTACCTAAATTCTATTTTGCAGTAAAATCTGCGGCACATCCATTCAAAGGCTCGTCTCTCGTGTGTGATCGTGCAGTGACACAGAGCCCGGCATCGTCCCTCTCGCCTTCCTGAATCATCTGTAGCTCTGGATAATTGGATCAAACACCAAAAACTCCCCTCGCAGGGTTCACGGCATCATTAAGCCTCCAGGCAGGGGGATTAGCACCAGCAGGTGGTTTTAATTTGCTGCAGCAGCCGGCAAAGGTAAAACCGACACCGATGTGGTTGGGATCTCGCGTTGCTGCCTCAGATCTGCGGCGTGGAAGGAACAAACCGAGGGACAGAAAGCGTTAAAGGACACAAATAAAGCAAAAATAAAAGCCTGGGATTTTTAAGATGTTTGTGCCGAAATGCTGAACGTTTCAGGGTGACAATGAAGGGATCTGCAGAAGTTCTGTGACAGGAACATTGCGTCCGTCTGAGCTTAGCAGCGATTCCCAGGAACCTGCGGGCTGCATTGCTAAGCAACCCCGTCCTCTGCTTGGTGGCTGCTTAAAATCCCTCAGCCCCGTTCCGGGATGAGCCGCAGAGCTGAAACTCCTGGTGCAGGGAGAGGAGCGGGGAAGCACAAACGTTATTTCGGAGTTTTACGGGGGCTGCTGGTGGGAGGGATGGATGGATGGATGGACGGACGGACGGACGGACGGACGGACGGACGGACGGATGGATGGATGGATGGATGGATGGATGGATGGAGAGCCTCTGGCACTCCCCAAGTTTTCCTCCTCAGTGTTCCATGCTGGCATCTTTTAGGATTATCAGATTCCAGGAAGGAAAGATTTATTTTAATCGCTAAAATTAAAGCTTCCTCTTGGATTATTTCCCCTCTGTGCCAGGGCAGCACCTCCCTTCCCTCCTCCACCTCTCACAGGGAAGTATTGTTTCCTCCTCTCCCATCTAAAACTCCTCGCTGTCACTTTGAAGCCATTCCCTCTGTCCTGTCCTTGTGAAAAGTCCCTCTCCATCCTTCTTGCAGGCTCCAGTGCCTCACACTTGAGGAATTTTGTACCACTGCGGCTTCAATCAGTTCTCAGGCTGCTCCAGACAGCATCAGGTGTGCCCAGAGGGTGGGAAAGTGCCTGGAAAAGTGGGACACTCCTGGTTTGGGCTGTCAGAGATGTGAGCGTCACATTAACGGGGTCAGAGAGGGCAAACCCCATTTCCTGTGGTTGTCTTTGTCCTTCCAGGATGGGAATTTCAGCTTCATGCTGTTCTCTAAAGGGATTCCCAGCTGCCTTGGCTTGGGTGGGAGTTTGGAAGTGGAATGAGGGCATCCACACTCCTTCCAGCACCAATGAGAACCCACTGCTGCAAATTCTGCCTTTAAATTAATCACGCTCACCTTCCAGTACACAAAACCCATCCATCCCTCAGATAATCCTTCTTCCCCCACCCCTGGAGTGACCCTCCTCAAAGAAAGCCCAGCAGGCAAAGGGTTAAGGGGAGAGGAGCAGGGACGAACAGAGAATTTGAGGGAATGCTCTGGGCTGGGGAACTCCAAAGGGGCAGAATCCTCCCCTGGGCCTGTGCAGCCCAGGCACTCTGCTGCAAACCCCACTGCAGCCGGACCAGGGATTAATTTAATTCCCAGGTATCATATTTTATTTTGGAGGGAAAACAAGGGGGGAAAAAAAAAATCAATGTGAACATTTTCCTGCTAATATTGTCAGACGAGTGTGGTAACCATGGCAACAGGAGGAGCAGCATCTCCGGGGCTGTGTGTCTGGTAAACACATTCTCAGGATTCCCATTTATCCCATGTCCAGCAGGAGGTTTGTGCTGGGCCCTGGCACTATCAATTATCACCCTGATATCACCCAGGGCCTCATCTCCAGGCTGGGTTCTCGGCAGAGCCACCAAACACAGCAACACCAAAGATTTCTGGGGGAAAACAAACCCAGAGCCCTCAGCGACACCCCCGGGAGGCGCCTGGGGAGGTCTGGTCCCCCTTTGGTGCCCTGACCCCTGGGCAGGGCTGTCCACAGCCAAGATTGGGGCTCAGTCCTTGTCCACACGGAGGTTTGGTGGGTTTGGAGCTCTCCTCCCAGGGCTGGTGCCGGATTTTGGAGCTGGGAGAGCCTTTGCTCCCTGTTCCTCTGCACCCTGAACGGGCCCAGGGGCCGGGAGCACAAAACCCAGAGCACCTCACACTTCAGCTCTTACAACACGGAGCTTTGCGTGTCCTCTCGGTGTAAACCCTGAAAAACAAATCTACTTTAATATTTTGCTGCTCTCCAGCTCTCCTCAGCCCTGGTTTCAGTGCCCAGGACACAGCTGGCAGGGTGGCAGCGCTGCTGGGCAGTTCAAGGCCAAGAGGTTGGGCAGTGCTCAAAGTCCTGGAGTGGACGAAAGGAAATATTTTCCTGTGTGGCCCCTGGGAGGGTGTTTTCCCAAGGAATGTGTGAATTAACGTTCCCTCCGTGGGAGAGCCCAGTCTGAGCCCCTCAGGAGCCCCAGGCCTGGTCATGGCCGTGCTGCTTTCACAGCTTTGTTTCATTCAGGAGCTTTCCCAGCTCCGGGCTCTGTTCCACACTGATCTCCCAGACTGATCTGCCAAGTTCTGTGCTGGGGTCAAGGCAGGAAGAGAGAAATTCGAGCAACGTGCAAGTCCGCCTGAAAATCCAGACTGAGCAGCTCCCAGATGGAGTTTTTGTCCAAGTCTCTTCCCCTCGCCGCCGCTGGGTGCAATCCGGCCGTGGCCGGGTTTCACAGAGCTTCTCCTCACGTTCGCCTGCCTCGGCTCTTCTGGAACCGGTCTGGTGTCGGAGGAAACCTGAACAGCTTCTGCTGCTCTGCTCAGAGCCCTGAACCTCAGCGAAAGTTCATCCAGTGCCGCAGTTACAGACTCAGGAAGAGCTGTTTTTAGAAGGGGAAGGAAACACGGAGATTTTTGCATGTTTGTCTAATGATCAAATTACTGCAACTGGGCCTGCTACCCCTGCCTTGATCATTTTCACAAACAGCTTTGGGACTCAGGAAATTCAGGTGCACACCTGAAATGCGCTGCTCATTTTAAATAAAGAGACTTCCGAGGGAGCCTGGTTGGTTACAAAGCAGAAATCTACTTTTTCAATCAATTTTTTTCTTTTTTTCCTTTCCGAATGCACATTTTTATCCTGGGAAACCCATTGAGAAAAAGCAAATCTGGGGCATGAATAATAGCAGGCTGCCAAAAGGCTGCAGCAAGAGGGAGCGGGGCTCTGGGCCTCGTGCAAGGTTTACCAAAAAGCTTCAATTGCGTGTTTTGTTCCTGCATTTCACATTAAAAACAAAGCCTCTCGCTGAACAAATTTCCCCAGAGGCAACATCCTCTGAAGGTCTCCTGCCTCTTGGAGGGAAATCTCTGCTCAGCTCTGTGCTGAGGCTCTGCCTGGGTTTTACAGCAGCCACCAAACGGAGATTTGGGCTCGTCCACACCGGGTTTGTCCACCCCAGACTGGCACAGACAGATCGGGGTCAGAAAGGGGGGAAGGAACCAGCAGGGTGTGAAAATGAGGTGGTTTAAATATTGTTTTATACACCCCTGTGATATTTCAAAGTTTTCTGGGCACTGACCAGGAAAGGAAAACCCTCAGCCCTCTCAGATTTCCTGGTTCCTGAGCAGCAGAAGCTTCCAGGGTGTTTTCCTGCCCTGCCGGAGCTCCCAGGGACACGAGAGCAGCTCAGCCTGGCTCAGCTGTCACCAAAGGCCTGCGAGGATGCTCCTGCCTCATTCACCTGTCTGGGATTTCTTTTTATTTCTCTCCTTTCCCAATGTCCCCGTTAAATTTTAAACCTTTAATAACCTCATGAAAGGTTAAAATCGCAGGGAGACCTGACAATAATTTTTTTCTGCAGCTTTTTCGAACCAACCCTTCTGTCTCCCTTTTCCCTGGAAACAAAGGGATTTGCTCTCCTTCCTTGGGCTTCCCCAAGCCCTCCTCACTCCCATCTGGGAATTCTGAACCAGGACCACACCAGGGCGCTTTCCAGCGGGCAGCGCTCAATAGCAACCGTGTTCTGATGTTGTCCCCTTGATTAATTCTGTTCGGGAGGTGATGAACTCCACCCCTGACCTCCCCTCCCTGCCTGTCAGGCCCTTTCACCGCTTCCAGGCAGCTTTTAAGCAACTCGGGTAACTCAATCATCCCCGAGGAGCCTTTTTGTGGCCGGGAATTGCCCATCCCTGGCCCTCAGTGGGGAGGGGGGTGAACAGCTCGGGGATTTCGGCGTTCGTGGCGTGGGGAGAGGCGCTGGGGCTGGTGGAGGGACCTGCAGCAGCACCGAGGGACCTCAGCCCTGCTCCTGGAGTCTGCACTGGGCAGGGAACCGTGTGGGAAAGGGAAAATTGTGTTGTTCTCTTTCCTGTCCTCTGCTGAGGGTTCTGCAGAGTTTCCTCAGCGGATTCGCTCTTGGCCACCTCAACACTGAAATCCCCCAGTTCCCACCCCTCATTTCACCGCCTGCTCTGCCAGCAGGGTTTTCCCCGGCAGTGAAATGGTAAATCCTCCTCTCCTGCTTCCTTGGATGTTTTTCTCTCCCCTTAACACCTGAAGAAGTCTCACAAATCAGACAGAAGCCCTTTCAATTTATTTTCACTCTGATTTAATCAGGGCAGCTCTGGAGGAGCTACACCCTGATCAAAGCAGCGCCAAGGCAGCGCGCACCGTCCCAATTTATCTGGTGTTTTCGTACACACACGTATGAAATACCTGCTCAGGGAAGCGCAACAGCCAATTCCCGAGCACCCAGAGCTCCCTGGAACCACTGCAGCCCTGTGGAGGCTCAAACCCCTCCCTGCCTGGACTTTCTGCTTTGCTCTGCCGAGGTTCTCCAAGAGGATTGTCCCCAAATCCAGGTGTCCAAGAGCAGCCTGAGCAAGTTCTCTGCAAGCTCCTTTGTGATGGAAACTCAGCTGCCTGCGAGGGCGAGGAAAATCCATGGAATTCTCTGTGCTCAGCTCAGCTCAGCTCAGCTGGGGACACCCAAAAACGGAGCCCCAGCAAATCCCCCGGGGCTCCCCTCGCGCTGGGTTCCTGAGGGGAGTCAGCCCAGAGCCATTTCCCCCACAGAGGCAGCGGTGGCTTTGTCCTGATGGGAATTTGTGCCCCCCTCACTGCCCCAGGGCCTGCCTGGCACGGGGACCCCAAACCCAGCCCCAAATCCCAGTTTGGAACCCGAGGTTCAGAGGGCGAAGCCGCAGCATCAGGGATTCCGCAGCGAGGATTTCACACAGGAGGATCAACCAGCAGCAATAAGGAGTTGAAACCAATCCAATTACCAGGCTTTGCAAAGTTAAAAAATAAAACCGACCCAAAAATGGTCTAAATTTGCCTGCTGGCTGTGTGGCACAGAAAGCAGGGCTGCAGATTGTCGGGCTTGTTTTTCTCCGGGTGTCACCCACGGCCGTCTGTGTGAGGACAGTCTGCTTCTCGAGGTTCAGGCCTGGGCTCTTCACTTTACACAAACAGCTGAGAAAATTCAACAAACATTCGACAGATTCCTGGGAAGCGGGGCGAGGAGGGGCTGGGAGAGCTTCTCTGGTGTCTGCTGCCCCAAGGCAGGATCAGCCTCCACCGACCCCTTGCTGGGAGAGCCTGTTCCCTCCTTGTGATGTTCCTACCAAACCTTTTAATTATTCCTTGAGCAATCCTCCAGCTTTTCCTCATGTCTAACTTGAAACCAAACGGTTGAATTCACTGTTAAAAAAAGCAGTGGTCAAAAAAATTACAATTGATGGGACTTGGACAAACCAGAAGGGAAGGGGGATGGAGCCCCCTCGTAAGTCAGCCACAAGTGCATAAATAAATATTGATGGAGTTGTTCCGAGCTGCAGCCAGCTCGGCTCCAACCTCCCCGTTCCTGGCTTTAATCCTCCACGAGGTTCGCAGCAGCTCCCGGGGAATCTCCGAGCTGACATTACAGCAAATAACTGCGGCTCTCAGGTGTCACTGCTGCTCCATCCCCCAGCTCCCAGCTGCTGTTCGTGTGGATATGGCAGCAAACAGGAAACCTGGAGCTGGCAAAGCGAGCGCGGATCTACGGCTCAGCCTCCTACCAACCATAATCCATGCAAGAGCTGAATTAATTATAATTTCTACCACCTTAGCTCAGCTCGGTGTCCTCCTCAGCGCAGTTTTCATCAAGGATTTTACAGCAGTGTCATGCACGGATTTCTCATTAATTATTTGGCCGTTAAATGGAGAAAATAATTTGAAAATCCAAGCCACAACCAAATCATGCAGAGCTGTGGTGCAGTTCTGCCGTTCATTACAGGATCACAAATCCATGCAGGGGACCATTAATATGTTGCATTTAATTAGATCATGTACTGGTCACGTAATGGTGCCTGTAGTTAAAGCAAACAGATTGCTGATTACAGGGAATAAATTCAGGGATTGATCAGATCCGTCACAGAGCGGAGGTTCCTGGGCTCTGACCGTCCCCGAGCTCAGCAGCTGAAGGGCTCAGCGTGGCTGGTTCTGCACTGGGGTCAGAAATGAGAGCAGGGAATACTGCAGGCTCGGGATCTGTCTGGATCCCTGCCCAGATCCCTGCCTGCATCCCTGCCTGCATCCCTGCCCGGATCCCTGCCCGGATCCCTGCCTGAATCCCTGCCCAGATCCCTGCCCGGATCCCTGCCTGGATCCCTGCCTGAATCCCTGCCCGGATCCCTGCCCAGATCCCTGTCCGGATCCCTGCCCAGATCCCTGCCTGGATCCAACCCTGAATCCCTGCCCGGATCCCTGCCCGGATCCCTGGCCGGATCCCTGCCTGAATCCCTGCCCGGATCCCTGCCCAGATCCCTGGCCGGATCCCTGCCCAGATCCCTGCCTGGATCCAACCCTGAATCCCTGCCCGGATCCCTGCCCGGATCCCTGGCCAGATCCCTGCCTGAATCCCTGCCCGGATCCCTGCCCAGATCCCTGGCCGGATCCCTGCCCAGATCCCTGCCTGGATCCAACCCTGAATCCCTGCCCGGATCCCTGCCCGGATCCCTGGCCAGATCCCTGCCTGAATCCCTGCCCGGATCCCTGCCCAGATCCCTGGCCGGATCCCTGCCCAGATCCCTGCCTGGATCCAACCCTGAATCCCTGCCCGGATCCCTGCCCGGATCCCTGGCCAGATCCCTGCCTGAATCCCTGCCCGGATCCCTGCCCAGATCCCTGGCCGGATCCCTGCCCAGATCCCTGCCTGGATCCAACCCTGAATCCCTGCCCGGATCCCTGCCCGGATCCCTGGCCAGATCCCTGCCTGAATCCCTGCCCGGATCCCTGCCCAGATCCCTGGCCGGATCCCTGCCCAGATCCCTGCCTGGATCCAACCCTGAATCCCTGCCCGGATCCCTGCCCGGATCCCTGGCCAGATCCCTGCCTGAATCCCTGCCCGGATCCCTGCCCAGATCCCTGCCCGGATCCCTGCCCGGATCCCTGCCCGCATCCCTGCCCGGATCCCTGCCTGGATCCCTGTCCGGATCCCTGCCTGGATCCCTGCCCGGATCCCCAAGGAGACCTCGGTGGCGTTCCAGGGCTGAGCAGCCCGGCCCAGCCTGGGAGAATCCGGAGATTCTCTGCTGGTGCAGAGGGGGTTTTGGGGTGACACTGCCAGACGTTTTAGGCCCTGGGGGAGCTGTGAGGAGAAGCAGAGCTTTGAGGATGTTTGGGAATGGTTGGGAACCATCTCAGCCCCCTGGGTGTTCCTGCCCCCAGCACCCGGCAGAGCCCAGGGCCTGGGCAGCAGAGCCTCGGGAGCCTCGGGAGCAGTTCAGGGCCATCACCAGGGATCTGCCCCTGGACCTGCAGCTCTCCCAGCCCATCTGTGGATGTTCTTTGTACTATATGGACACAAACACACGTACCTGAACCAGGCTGAGGAGCCAAAAAGGAGAGCCAAAAGAGAGTTTAAAGAGACCGAGCAAAAGGAGAGGCCAAAGAGAGAGGGCAAAACCCTCTGACCTTTATTTATATGTTCTTCGAAATCACCGTGGATTGGAGGTAGAAATTACCACCTCTCAATCACACTGGTCAAAGGACAAATCCATCCCATGTCTCCGCCTAGGAGAATGGAATGAAAACAACAAGGACAGTTCGCAAAACATGGCCATGTTTACAACAGCATGCGTGAGAAAGTACTACAGCAAAGAGAAACATTGAAGAACTGCAAAACTCAGGACAACACCCACCCTCCCCCAGCCAGGAGAACATTCCCAGCTCTCCAGCAGCTGAATCCTGCACGGATAAAGCCCAGGGATGAGCTCTGACCCCAGAACCAGAGGTGGAATGACCCCAGAGGGCTCTGCTGGTGCTGTTGGTTGGGTTTTACATCCACCCCAACACCTCCTCCAGAGCTGAGCTCTGGACAACAACACAGGGACACCACGACCTGAGGGGACACCGGGGGCTCCGGCCACGAGGAGCCTTTAAAAAAGGGATAATTCCCAGTCCCAGCACAGGAGATGTCATTACAGCTGCTTTAATGTGGTCATAAAACACAGACAAGCTTTGAAAGCTCATAATTCTTTCATAGAGATATTGTTTAAATATTTAATGCCCACATTAATGATATTCTAATCCTTTTGGAATATGTGAATTTGCACTCATTTGCATTAATTTTGACTCGCTGGCAGTTTTGTTAAATCACATCAGAGAGGGGCCGTAGACAATGGCTGCTTGTTAGGAGGGTGTTTGGTAATTCTCACCACAATGCTCGTGCCAACACCACCAGGGCCTTGAACACGGGAAGAAAGGCCATAAAAGAAGATGATGTTGCCTTTTGAGTAGGGAATGGGAATGTTTTCCTTTTTTTTTTTTTTAATTTAAATTATAAAATGCTGTTTGAGATCCCAACTCATTGGCCACCTCAGCCCTTGGCTGGCAACGAAACACCACAAGAACCAGGACGTTCCTTCTGATGAGGCCAAACAGGTTCTGCCAGGCAGGAATCTGCTCCTCGTCCCTCCATCCCCTTTATTTCCCCTTCAGATCCCTCCCCGAGATCTCCAGATCAGCCGAGCACGTGACAGATGCTCCTGCCTGGATATTCCCCGGCCCCTGGGAGCTGCAGCTATTCCTGCGCCGTGGATCTGTTCCAATTAAACCGCCAGCAGTGAATCAATAACTCTGTTTTCCCAGCACCTCCAGCTCGGACAGGAGGGGGTTGGCAGAGCTCAGAGGGCCCATCTGGGCCAGCAGCAGCTCATTCCCACGTGCTCCAGGCCTCCAGCTGCATTCCGAGCCCTGGAACTGCAGGCAGAGGCTTCGGAACATCTGGATCTTCCTGCCGGGCACAGAGGGGTTCATGTTTGATGTCAGAGATGAGCTCCAGTGGGGATTTATATTTAAACCTCCCCCTGCTAAAGCCCAGCTTAAAGATGCTGGGAACAAACTGAGTGGGGTTTTAGGGGTTAAACTCCACTGGGAGGGGACAGTGACGTGCTGCACCCCTTCCCTCCTTTCCCCTGCCCCAAACTCTGCCCCTGTCCCCCTTTTGTCCTGAACCCTTTCCCTCCTTTCCCCTGCCCCAAACTCTGCCCCTGTCGCCCTTTTGTCCTGAACCCCCTCCCTCTTTTCTTCTGCTCCAAAAACTGTGCCCCTGTCCCCCTTTTTGTCCTGAACCCCTTCCCTCTTTTCTTCTGCTCCAAAAACTGTGCCCCTGTCCCCCTTTTGTCCTGCTCTGCTTCCCAGTGATGTTTCTATTTCACATTCAGCCCAATTTCTCCTCTTTCTCCCAAGTAATTTTTACTGGGAGGAGATGGTGATGTCCTGAACCCTTTCCCTCCTTTCCCCTGCCCCAAACTCTGCCCCTGTCCCCTTTTTGTCCTGAACCCTTTCCCTCCTTTCCCCTGCCCCAAACTCTGCCCCTGTCCCCTTTTTGTCCTGAACCCTTTCCCCTGCCCCAAACTGTCCCCTTTGTCCCGCTCTGCTGCCCAGTGATGCTCCCCCGCTCCTGTTTTACATTCAGCCCTAATTTTCCCCTCTGTCTCCCGCGTGATCTTTCCATTTGGACGCTCTCCTAACGACCTTTGGCTGAATCTATGTCTTAATAACACCAGGATGTCTCTAACAAGTGTCTGCTGATATATGCAAGAACCTTCTGCTCTGGACTTTAATCATGAATAATAGAAACAATTTATGGGGCCCGAGGAGAGCGAGTTATGAATCTCCCAGCTCGGAGCAGACGAGATAAAGCAGATGAAAAGGACACGGTGCCCATTTAGTTATTTTTAAAGGTTTGTTTGCTCTGGCGGCACGTGAGGAATGATCGAACACCTGTGAGCCGGGCTGTGCTTGCTCAGCCCCTTATCTGCGCGGGTTTGCTGCCTGATAGGGCCTTTCACACCCCTCCAATCTGCTCCTCGGCTGGATTTATGGCAGCAGAGAAACGTCTGGAGGAGATTTGTTCCCAGGTAATTCAGTGAAGCCGCCAGTGGAGGCAGGAGCGACACAGAGAAGGGAGGAGACGGGAAAATGAAACTTTCCAGGGGGAAAAGCCCACTTGGAGCAGGGAAATCAGGGAATATTCACCGCGGTGTTCTGGGTGGAGGAGCTACAAGTGCCAGGGTTCCACTGGGGGTGCCCTCAGTGCCCTGCCAGATGCCCAGGCTCAGCCCACAAGGAAATTCCCAGGAAACCTGGCCCAGCTCGAGGCTGTTTCCCTTGTCCTGTTGTTCCCTGGGAGCAGAGCCCCATCCTGCCTGGGGAGTGAGAATCCCCCTGAGTCTCCTTCCAACACCCCCAGCAGGGACAATTCACCGCAGCAGCTCCCAAACAGACCCTGGCAGGGGTAAAAACCTCAATTTCCACGACACAAACCCAGGGTCTCACCCCGAGGTGCTGGCACAGGCAGGGTGGGGACGCAGCCTTTGGTCAGCACACATTTCAGCCTGGAAATAAAAACCCTCCCCAGGGCAGAAAGCAAAGCGCCCCAAAGCCCTGCAGGAAACTCTGCTCCAAAACAAGTTCAAGAACTGCAGGGAGGGAATTTGGTCACCGAATCCACACCAAAACCCTGCAGGGTATGGGAACCCAAACGCCAAAGAATCAGCTCCAGGCACAGCTCGGGATTTGTGACTTTCGTTCTCTTAATTCTACTGATTTCCATTTATTTCTGTTTTCTCTTCTCTTAATTCTACTGATTTCCGTTTATTTCTGTTTTCTGTTCTCTTAATTCTACTGATTTCCATTTATTTCCATTTTCTGTGCTGGTTTTACAAGCCCGGTAATGGAGATTTCCTATTGATTTCTATTTGGGTGCCAATAAATCCCATTAAAAGGAAATGGCTCGGTTTGGTTAAAATTAACCTTTCAGGTCAAGGCCTGCAATGGGGCTGAATAAATCCCATTTTACGAGCAGCTGGACAAGGTCACGGACGTGGGACTGGAGCAAAAATCCTTCTCCTTCTGCAGCTGGAGAACAACTGGACCCCGCTCCTTGGGCTTGCGTTGAAAGGCGTTGATGAAAACGAGAAACAGAAAATCCAAACCAGCCCCAGGATTCCTGAAAAACCCATTTTTTCCTATTCGATCCCACTTGAATAACGCAGAAAACCCATTCTAAATAGAGAAAGTGCTGATTCCATTCACACCCCAGCATTTGAGTGGGAAAATGAGATTTAATCTGAGAGGGGAAGATGCTGAAAGACGGAAAGTTCACAACAAATAACTCTGTGCAGGGCTCGGTAATTAAACAATTTCAGAGCAACATTTGCTCTGGGTGCTTTCTGCGGAGGAAAATGAGTTGTTTATGAAAACTGCAATACATTATTTATTCACAGCAACCTCAAATAACTTCTTCCCAGTTAAATATATTTAACTCTGCCATTTAATCCTGGACTGAATTGCCCTGGCTGGGTTTGGCTTTCCACATTTTTGGAGACGAAGGGAGAGTTTCCTTTATTTATTTTTATTTTTGGCCTCTGTCCTGCTTATTTCCAAAAATAAAAGGAATCTGTTTGAAATACACTCCTCAATCTTAGACATAATCAATTTTTTTTTTTTTTTTCGCTTCTGCCTGTGACCAAAATACAAATTTTTCTAAGCTGAGTTTCGGTCCTGTCAGACCTTTTAATTTCCTCCCCTCAACAGGCTGATAAGGATTAATAATAACACCTGACACAAAGGCAACAAGGAGAGATAAGTTATTACAATTCTGGGACAGCAGCGCCGTCCCTGCCTTTAGAGATGACAGAAAACGCAGAGAAAATTACGAATTTTTTGCCAACAAAAGGTTTTTGAAAACCTCTGCTGGTAGATGGGATCAACTGGTGGGGAGAGGAGAGTGTGGAGCCACGGAAAAAATCCCTGCCTGGCACAAATCGTGGCAGAGACACCCCTGGGAAGGAAGGGACAGCAAATCCGTGTTTTCCTGGGGGCAATTCCGAAAGGGAAGCTCGGGTGAGTGGATGGAGCCGAGCAGGACAAAGAATTGGGGGGAAATATCCAGAAAAAAACCCCAAAAATTCCTCAAAAACCAGGGGAAAGAAACAGAAAACCTCTGTTTTCTGTGCCGGGGTAAATTCCTGCAATTTTCTGATTGAAAGGGATCTTTACCCTAAGGAGGAACCATCCCCACCCAGCTTATTGGGGAAAAAAAAACCAATCACAGCAAAAATTACAAATCCTCGAGGGCGAAGGTGTTGATACATCCCAGGAGACAAAACTGAGTATTCAGGGATGCCTCAACAAAGGTAAAAAATCATTTTGCGAACCACAACACTGCTTGCGGCCGGCCTGAACCACTTTTCTCACGACGATTTTTCGTTTTCCAAGCGGCTTTTCCAGCCCCAGGTCACAGCTGAGGTTTCTGTGACCCAGCTCGTCCACGGAGCACTTTGGTTCTTGCGTGGAAAATGATTCCAGTGGCAGAAGAGCTGAAGTCCCTCTGTGAAAGGATCATTTGGGTGTCTGGCCGGGGGAGGAATCTGCAAAATTTTATCCTCAGGCTCCCCCCCAGCGCCCCCAGAGCTGCCGGGAATGTCCCTCGGAGCTGCAGAAAGCCCTCCTGCCCTGACCCCTCGCAGGGAAAAGCTCTGTACCCATCATTAGCAACCCATCAGGGCTGCGGGGAGCGTTTTGTGTCAGCTCCCGGCTGATTAAAGCCCTGAAATGCTCCGGGACAATGGCAGAGCGCAGCTGCCCCGGTGCCAGCGCGGGCACGGCGACAGGGACAGGGGCAGGGGACAGGGACAGGGACAGGGGCAGGGGACAGGGACAGGGACAGGGACAGGGATGGGGACAGGGACAGGGACAGGGACAGGGACAGGGGACAGGGTCAGGGACAGGGACAGGGGACAGGGACAGGGGACAGGGACAGGGACAGGGGCAGGGGACAGGGACAGGGACAGGAACAGGGACAGGGGACAGGGACAGGGGACAGGGACAGGGACAGGGGACAGGGACAGGGGACAGGGGCAGGGACAGGGACAGGGACAGGGACAGGGGACAGGGGACAGGGGACAGGGCAGCTGGCCATGATGCAAACCGGAGCTGCTCTGCAAGAAAGCCTCCAGTGACCCACGGGCGATGGATTCCCAGGAGTATTTTGATATTGGTATCTGTTCATCGGCCCAGGGCTTCTGCTCAGGACTGAGGTCGGTTCCTGCAGCAGCAAAAATCCTGGAACAGAAAATGCCTCAGTACAGGAGCTTTGTCCTGAGTGCTCTCCCTCCAGCAAGGGACATTCCCTGAAAACACTCATTTTCCTTGTTCTGCGCATCTCTGCCTGGCCATTTAAAAAAAAAAATAATGATTTTTTGGGGGAAGAGTTTTTCTGGTTTGATTTAAGCCTCAGTGCTTGGCGAGGTTCTCTCTGCACGCCCTGCAGGGGAATGCTGGAAAATTGGGGAAGAGCCTTTGGGGCTTTCAGTCCAGATCCCTTTCCAGGAGTGTTCATCCAAATCCACCCACACTCCTCTATTTTCCCATGTTCCCTCAGACTTGCTGCACTCTAAACTCCAACATCCCCTTGCACTCCAAAACCACACACAAAAAAACCCCAAAAACAAGAAACCAACCCCTTTCTGCTCCATTTCTTCCCTTGTATAAAAGGTGAGATTTTCACCCGGTTATTCCTAAAATCACCCGGATTTTCACACCTCTGCCCTTGCAGTGGGGGACATGGAATGCCAGGGAATCTCTGTGCTTTGACAGTTTGGCTGAGAAAAGGGGATAAATAAAATAAAATACAGAATGGACTCAACCAGAATTCACAGGGAAAAGGGGTGAAATGATTTGAAATAAGGGAGGAAGCCACAAACCTGGGAATTTCCCCCTCCCAGATTTGCAGTCCTGCACTTCCCCTCTCGCTGCTCTCATCTACTGAGGACTTCATCTAAAGCACTCCACGCCAAGGACGGTTTTTCTACAACTTTAAGTGGAATTCCATGATATTAAAAATACATAAAGCCTAAACCTTATTTTATTTCAATTGAAGTGCTCAGAGGAGTAGAAAGAATTGATACATCAGTAATAACCGAGGGGCGAGGGGGGGATTTATGGCTCCAGAAACGCTGAGGCACCACAATCAGCAGCAGCTTCGCAGCCTTCCCATTAAAGTTCCTCCCATTAAAAAGTAATGGGAGCTCGGAGTCCCCCAAGGCTGCCCTCATCTCATCCCAGCGATCCCAATAAGCAGCAATTTTATCATCACCAGAGGGCTGCAAACACCTCGGCTCCAAACCCAGGCTGCCTTTGTCAGCCAAAATCCAGCTTTCCATGTGCCCAAAGTGTCAGTGACGGGGATCAAACCCAATAATGGGAATGATCCAGCACGAGGGTGTTTGACACCAGCACCAAATGTCACTTTCCCAGGGAGAAATGAGCCCTAAACTTGAGTATTTTCAGAGAAATTCCATGGATCCCCTCACAGCAGGGATGGAAATCACGCCGGAAATGAAATTCTTCTCCAGAAATCTCACAATTGGTCCCATCCCAGCCAAAGCCATGGATGAAGCTGATTATCCTCCAGCTCTGCTGCTCACTAGTAAATGATTTTTTCCCTGTTTTGCTCACCAGGGTTTTACCCCTCTCCCCTATTTCCCAGCTCAGCAGCCTTGAGCATTCACCCGCTCACACCAGCCTGACGTGGAGTTTGGTGGTTTGTTCTTCAGGAGAGGGTTTGTTTCCCAAATTCCCCGGTGAGGAGTGACAGAACTCAGCAGAAATCCTTGCCCTTGGCTCCCAGTCTGAGAACCCTGGAACCTTTTCCCGTTTGGGGCTGAGGTCACAGGGCTCTGTTGCCGTTTGTGTTCCCTCACCAGCCCCGTCGATGTTCATTCCTCAGCACCGTTAACGACGGAGCCAGAGCAGGCACCGCTGGGCCCCTCGCTTTCCAAACAGATTTATTTATTTCCCCCCTCTTTCCTTGTGTACACCAGACGATCTAAATTAATCTCTGCTCCTCGGGAATCAAAAATAGCTGCGATAGCCTTTCCCAGCTCTTGCCTCCTCCAAGTCTCTCGGTTCCCCTTTCCTTCAGTGACCTGATTAGAGCCCACCTCCATCTGGCTCCTTGGCAGGGACGAGGTGCCGGAGCTGCCGGGAGGGCAATTCCTACTCGTTAGCTCTTCCCAGAGGCCAACAGGAGAAGTTTCCCTCGGGGAAATTCCCCAGCAGCAGCGGCCAGAACTGAGGCGAGCGAGATTTGAAAGCAGAGCTGTTAGAGGAGGAAGCAGAGCAGCGTTTGCTCATCAGATCTCGAGCTGAAAATTAACCTGGATTTGCTTCTGGTGGCTTAACTGAGAAGGGGAGGCACAAAAAAATAGTTCCATGCTGAACAAATAGTCCAAACTCTGGTTTTTGCCTGCACCAGCCTCATTTTCACCTTTGCTCTGCTTCAGCCACTGATTTCTCTTCCCAAAAACTTGGACAGCTCCTCCAAGCCCTGTCCAG
Source organism: Pomatostomus ruficeps (assembly GCA_013400735.1). Taxonomy (NCBI): domain Eukaryota; kingdom Metazoa; phylum Chordata; class Aves; order Passeriformes; family Timaliidae; genus Pomatostomus; species Pomatostomus ruficeps. The sequence continues at coordinate 81,364 of VYZT01060743.1, read as the reverse complement.
AGCTCATCCCCAGCAGGGGCTGTGGGGGATCTGCTCCTCCTGGGTGGTCACACTGAGCCTCAGTCACGCCTGTCAGGAGAGTGAGGGGAGCTGAGCACAGCCAGGAATTCTGGCCCTGGAGAGGGAATCCTCGAGGAGTCTGGGTGGGAAGTCAGCAGAAGAGGGGATGAAGTGAATAAACAGCACTCGAGGCTGCTGTGACACCCCAGAGCTGCTGTGACACCCCAGAGCTGCCCAGTCCCTCTCCTCTGCTCTGCGAAAGTTCACATTGAGCTGAGTCCCAGCCCAGCGCTGAGCCTGGAAAATCAGGGTGATCATTCCAGCTGCAGAGAGGCCCGGCAGGCTGGAGCAGGGTGCCAAACCCGGCATTCGTTCCGGGGATCAGGAGAGACAAAACCCCTCAGTGACATCTCACTTGAGCTGCCTGGGCAGGCAGAGCTCCCTGCCTTGGAGGGACATTTGTGTCCCCACCTCTGAGGGACGTTTGTGTCCCCGCCTCTGAGGGACGTTTGTGTCCCTGCCTGTGAGGGACATTTGTATCCCACCTTTGAGGGATATTTGTGTCCCCCACCTCTGGAAGCAGCACCAGCCCGATCTGCAGGGAGGAAATGTAGAAACACCAAAGTCCCATCGATCACAAAGCAAGGCAGAGCTTGAGGTGCTGTGGAGACCAGAAAGGGCTTTAAAGTCAGAGTGGGCACCTGCCAGGGGCTGCAGCTGAGAGCAGGTTTATTTTAAGGTGAGCATTAATTGATTTCTGACTGTAATCACAATTACAGTGTCTTACCCTGATTAATGGAGGCCTTGATTAACGCACAGGAACGTGCCACTGGTTCCGTCCTGGGCAGAGGAGGTGAAATATGCTCGGATGCCATGGCTGGAGTGATCATTTCACTGGGGAACGCGGTGCTAATGCCAGGCAATTAATCATCTCTTTTGGTGATTTACAGTAATAAATGATTCCTCCTGGCACAGAACAACGCACCGGGGTGGATTAAATTTAAGGCTTTAGGATCTGTTTGGCTTTTCCTCTTCCGTGCTTCAGCTCCGGCGTGCTTGACACAGCAGTTGGGATTTCTGGGTTGCAGAGCATCTCTGCGCTGATTTTTTCGAGCTCCTGCTACATAATAGCCCCACATTACCGGGAGATTTACCACTGCTTGTACTTATTTATAGCGCTGCTCTTAAACCGAGATCACGGCGGGGCCTTGGGAAGAGCCTCAGGACCGCAGGCAATCCAAACCCGGCATTTTCCGAGGGTACAATTTGAGAGCCGGCCTTGGGAGAGCTCCTATTTATTTTCTTCTTGATAAAAACAACCACAGAGAGGGGAGGCAGAGCAAAACCAGCTCAGGGCCTTAATTATAAGGCAGAGAGCTAAAATTAGAGTGGCTCTGCACTCCGAGGAGCCGTGAGACAGCTCCTGCTTCTCCTCTCCCTCCTGGATTGTCCCCAAAACCAGGGGCAGAGGGGGACAGCAAAGGGCAGCGCCCGGAGAGGGGTCAGGGACACTTGGTGGGTGATGCAGCTGCTCTGAGGGATTGGGAGAGCGATGAAACTCTGAATTTTGGGGTAAATACTGACCAGGGGGGTTGGGGTTTTTCACGGGTGCTTTGCAGCCCAATCCACAGGGACTCCTTTGAACCCACGGTGCTCCTGCCCAGTGAGGGAATTTCAGGAGCACTAAAAGTCTTCCCAAATTCAGTGTTTTTCTCGTTTAGAGATGAAATAGTGACATCGTTGGCGTGTCTGCCCCGGAAATGGCAATTTTCCCTCATCTTGCTGAGGGATTAAAACGAAATGAGACACACCAGAGGGAAAAAAAGGTGTAAATTACCCAAACTTGTGGAATCAGTGGAGCCACGCTGATTTTTGCTACAGGAACACACAGTTCTTAGTGTTTGAGCCGCTTTTCTTATTTTCTGTGAGTTCCAAACTGTGCAGTCAGAGGGCAAAGAAAGGGAATTTTGCTCCAGGAGCGAGTCCTGCCTCTGTGAGCCAGGAAAAATCTCCCTGGGCAGGGGCTGATAAGGCTGAGCACAATGGCCATGAGGAGAGCCCCTTATCACCCTGCCCTGCCAGGGGAATCGTATTTACCTGGGGAAGAACGGAGCCAACAACCCCGGGCAGAGGAGCAGATAAAATCTGCTTTTTGTGCCCCAAAAAGGCAGCTCGGCCCCGCTGGGTGTTTGCAGAGTGCCAGCAGTGTTTGCTTTGGGCTGCCGGGCAGGGGAGAGGCCTGAAAGGAAACAAAAAGCAGGCAATAAACGGGAGAAAAGGGATTTCACAATGGGAACAGCTGCTCGATGGCAGCTTGGATCCAGAATTCCTGATCACACTGCCATGGACTGGGACCAGAGCAAAATCAAACCTCAGCTCTGCCTGAGCAGGGAAATAGGGCAGGGCCAGAGAGGCTTCTCCGCAGCTCCTGTATTCCATCTTATTCCATCCAGTCCTGCCTTTTCTCAGCCACGTTCCTCAAGAAAACAGCGGCTTCTTGAAGTAAAAACCATTACAAATTTCCACGGGAAAAAAAATGGAAATAATTCAGATTAAAAAGAAGCACTTTTGGCTTTGCTTTACTGCAGTTTCCCCCTGTATTTTTCTCCCCCACCAAAGAGATCACAGGCACAAACACAGCGGATTTTTTGCAATTGCCACAGCAGCAGAGAGTAGGTCAAACTCCACTTCAAAAAAAAATCAAGGGAAAAAAAAAAAGCCAGGCAGGACCTGCTGAAAACATTCCCGAAAAACCACTTTTAAATGGCAGCTGCCTATGTGCGGCGGCTGCTGCTGCTGCTGTGGGGCTTTCTGAGCACAAGGCAGCGATTTTGAGGGGGAAATGCCATGAGATCATTTCAGGTGAGCACGGGCAGCTCATTCCTTCTCTCCCTCCTTCACAGAGCCCGACAGACTGGGCTGGAGCAGAGCACAGCTAAAACCGAGCACTGTGAGCTCCGGCACAGGAAAATTCCCTCATCCTCCACTCGTGCCCATCCCTCCGCAGAATTCCCACCCACGCCCTGCTCCGCTTGTTCTCTCCGTGCTCCCCCAGTGAAAGGGAATTTAAAACACTCTCTCTTTGCTAATAAACACGGTTAATTCCCCTCATCAGGCGTCTGTGACACTCGCACGCTGTTCAGTGTCAGAAGCGCTTCCCCGGGCCATCCATCCTTCCCGAGAGAGGAAGTTCGGGGGGATCTGACTTCCTGTCACTCCGGCTCCTTGCTGCGCTCCATCCCACCCGCACGGGGAAAATTAAAAAATCTGCGAGGCTTCCTCATCACAGACATAATTACTGGCTGGGAGAAAGTAATAAAGTAATCTGTGCTAATTGAAGCTGTAAAATATCTGCTCCTCCATCAGCTTGTTCAATACCTTGGCTGGAACACACGGCCCCCCAGTGCAGCTCCCGTGCTCGGGATTATAAATTCTCCTCATTTTCCCCTCTCTCGCAGCACTTAAAACCTGCAAGTGCTGATATTAATTATTTCAAGATTTTTTTGGCAGTCATTTCCTCTAATAAAATTCTCTGCCCTTAGGGAATGATACATCAATCAATCCAACTTTGCTGGTGTCTCTTCTGAAATGAGACATTCCAGCCTGTGCCGGGCCTTCCGTCCCCTCCCTTCTTTTGAAGGTCACAGCAGCGGGCAGGAAGAATCTTTCTCCCAAACTCACTCCATTAAAAAGGGCCCAGAAGGAGAAGCTTTTGCAGGTTCTCCCACAGACACCGGGAGGATTTAGCCCAGGCTGGCTGCAGATCCACAGAACTCCTGGAAATTTGTATTTTTATATAAAATATATCTAATTATAACAGCCCAGCTCCTTTGCACCTGGTTCATCAGCGCTGTGCCCTCTCGGGTGAAGAGCCACTTCCAGGTAAATTATTTTTTAGGGAGATTCAGAGGTTTTCTCCAATTTCTCTGCTGAGGAGAATCAAACTCCTCCTGTAAGTGCTTCTCTCTGTGCCATGAGAGCGAGCAGAGCCGAGCTGACCTGCAAACCCCAGAACCACTCGACAGCGAAAGCCAGCAAATGGAGCTGGCAGAGAGAGCTTCATCAGCTGCACTCTGCTAATCAGGAGAGGCACCACTTCTCCAGCACCTCGAGAGGAGCTCCAAACGTGGCCTGGAGGCGCTCGGGCAGAATTCCAGCTGGGCAGGGGCTCAGGAAGAGGAGATTCCCTGATTTCCTGAAACCGAGGGGCAGCAAATCTTCCTGTGCTGATGAACAGAGCCAGGAGCACAGGAGCTGTTGGAATGTGGGGCTGAGATCTGTGAAATCCCAACCCCAACTCCCTCCTGCCACCTCCTCTCCTCAGGACTTCTCTCTCTCTCTCTCTACAGCAAAAGGTCTGGGAAAATCCATTCCCAATTCTGTTCCTGGAGCATTCCACACAACAGGTTGCAGCAGCAAACCACCTCCTAAATGACATTTAAGAGAAATACCCCAATCTTGACCCCTGGGAGTCATTTCCTGAGCATCCCAAGCAAGGGATTTGCCAGGAGTGATGCTGGAGAGCCGCTCTGGCAGCTCCTTCCATGGACATCGGGGTGTCTCTCACCCCGAGCTGCTGGGGACAGCTCAGGGATAAAAAGCAAAATCCTCCAGATTCACCCACAGCAGCAGGAAAGGAGGAAGCGCCGAGTTCTCATCCCCAATGTTTACGTTTCTGTAAATACGGCCTCAATTCCAGCAGCGACTTCAAAGCCCCCCGGCCCCTGTGAGTCCCTCTCCCCCTCAGCAGCCGCGTTCCCTCAGAACAGCCGAAGCCATGAGAGCTCTGCTCCCATTTCTGGGTGGCTTCTGTTTCCAAACAAACCTCGTGGAGACACTCACGTTGTCCTGGGGCTGGCTGGGTTTACACCCAGCACGAGCCCGTCCAGCTTTTCCACAAACATTGTCCTTTTCCCGGGCCCGAAGGAATTTCCGGCTTCCCGAAGCTGTTTGTGTTTGGCTCAGTCTCTCCCCTACGACCTCCCTCTCACAGGAGACGCAGGCTCGATCAAAAATGCCTCAGCCACGCAGCAAAATCCCACTTTTCACACATCCCCTCAGCTCCTCACCAAGGGAGTTCACATTTCACGTGGAAAACCCCAAATCCTTGCATGCAAAGGCCCAATCCTACAGCCAGTGGTGCTGGTGGTCTCCTGCTTCATCCCAAGGGAAGCCAAGACTCAGCTTTCACAAGTCCTGGGTGAAAAATCAACAAGAAGTGGATTCTCAGTGGCTCAGATTTCAGGAGGATTGGGATGCTCCAATACAGAGTTAATTAGGCATTAAAAGAGTCCCATCAGAGCTGGGAAAATATCATCCATAAATCTCTGTGCTGCCTCATTAGCCTTTAGGACAGCAGCTCCGAGTAAATCAATTGATTGGGAAAAGAAAAAACAAACCATCAAACCAGGAGGAAGATTGAAGATCATTTAGAAATCCCTATTCGTGCTTTGATCATGAGAGAAAAATAAACTGTGATTCTCAAAATCCCCATTTTAGAGGGACACATATAAACAGGGGGGCAAACACCTGATTCACCCTGTGCTATGGAGTCCAAATCCAATAAATTTCCAATACTTTCCCAGTCTCCTCCAGGATAATTCACATTTTAGAGACTTCGGATGAGGCTCTGAATGACTCAGGGAGAGGAGGGAGCTGTTGGAATCGGGGAGAGCGGAGCTGGGATGATTGGAGGTTTCTGCAGCACAGGAAAGGTACCAGAGCAGAACTTAGCGGGTAAACGATGAGGCTGTTTAGAGAGACGGGAGAAATTAAAGCTGAAATGTTTAATTATGACGAGCAGAAGAGAGAAAGTACCAGACAATCCAAACCAGAGCTCTGGGATTAACTCACTCCCACCCAGGCTGCAGAGAGAACGTTGGAGAGCAGGGCAGGGAGGCTGGGCTGGGTTTAATCACTGGGGATCCTCGTCCCAGGCAGGGGGATCCCACTGATCCCTCAGGGGGCTGTTCCCCCTTCCCTTCAGCTGCTCTGCAAAGCCACGAAACCCTGAATGTTCAAACAGAATTCCCTGACTCCCAGCCAGGAGCAGCCTGGATTCCAGGGCAGGGATGCACCAGGAAACGTCTCCTCCCTGCATGAACAGCTCCCCCTTCTCACCAGTTCTGCATCCAAGACCCTGTTTCACACCCATTAATCACCCCCCTAATTAGCCAGCGGGAAGAATTGCACAACTGGAACCAGCAATGAACCCCAGGATGAACAATTGCTCCAGCCCACGTCCGTCCCTTCTGCTTCTTTCCTTTCCTGACCCCAAGGAAAACAAACGGGAGGCCAAGAGCTGCACGGCTGCAGGAGTCCGAGGGCACGGAGGGGTTTGTGGGGTCTCCTGGGGTTACTTGTGCACAGTTCAAGCTCAGCAGCTGGGAACAACTTGGAATTGAAAGCCTCTTCAGCCAGCAAAGCAAAGGAACCCACCACGGATGCTCTGATTCCTTTACAGAGTATTTTTCTCCCCCTAAATCTTCCATTTAAATAGCAGAGAAAACAGAGGTTCCAAACCCACTCAAGAAAACATTTGCACCACTGAAATCCCTGAGAGATCGGATGTGTGCGGGGTCAGGACTTCACCCAAAGACTTGAACCGTAATTTCTCCAACCATTTCAGCCCAGAAAAAAGGAGAATAAACAGGCCTGGCTCTCTGGAGAGAGGCACCAGCCACAGATGTTTCTATTTCAAGTAAAACCAAACTGCAAAGTCAAGAGGAGAAGCGAAAAAATAAGCAGAGAGCAAAGAAAACAATCCCCAAACCATGGAGAAAAGGCCCTAAACCTCTCCCAGCAGCCGGGACAGGTAGAGGAGGCTGCGGCCAGGCCGGGTTTGCCAGCCCGGAGCTCCCCCTGGGAGGGCACAGGGGCAGTCAAGGAGCTCCTGGCAGGGGTTGGTTTTCCCTGTGCTGGGCATTCTCTGTTCTGCTGAATCCCAGAACCATTTGGGCTGGAAGAGACCCCCGAGGCCGAGCCCAGGCACATCAATACTGTGCTGAAATCTGCATTTTCTGAGCGAGCAGCGCGGGGCAGGGCGGGGAGGAGCTGTGCGGTCAGTACCGTGTGTGTTCCAGCCTCGCCTCCGCCAGCGGCACAGAGCCAGGAGCTCCCCCAGCCCCAAATCCGGGCAGGGCCTGGCAGGAGCTGCTGCTCATCCTCCCTCCGAGAGTCCCAGGGTCTGATTAACGCAGGGCTCGGCGGCTGAGAGCATCTGGACATTTGGCAGCAGGGGATGATCCCAAATTTTCTGCAGGAAGATGCCTGTGTTACCCACATGGAAAACTCCATGTTCCCCGTGTAACCCCCATGGAAAGCTCTCCATGTTTCCCATGTAACCTACATGGAAAGCTCTCCATGTTCCCTGTGTAACCCCCACGGAAAGCTCTCCATGTTTCCTGTGTAACCCCCATGGAAAGCTCTCCATGTTTCCCATGTAACCCCCACGGAAAGCTCTCCATGTTCCCCGTGTAACCCCCATGGAAAGCTCTCCATGTTTCCCATGTAACCCCCACGGAAAGCTCTCCATGTTCCCTGTATGACCCCCACGGAAAGCTCTCCATGTTCCCTGTGTAACCCCCATGGAAAGCTCTCCATGTTCCCTGTATGACCCCCACGGAAAGCTCTCCATGTTCCCTGTATGACCCCCACGGAAAGCTCTCCATGTTCCCTGTGTAACCCCCACGGAAAGCTCTCCATGTTCCCTTTTGTAACCCCCATGGAAAACTCTCCATGTTCCCTGTGTAACCCCCACGGAAAACTCTCCATGTTTCCCGTGTAACCCACATGGCAAACTCTCCCCTCAGCTAAAACCACCAAAAGCTGCCCAGTTTTCAACCCAGGCTCTCACCTCAGGAACAAGCTCAGTACCGAGGGCTGAAATCCCACAGCCAGGTTCTCCTCAGAACAGGATTTTGAGAGAACTGAGGCTTTTACTCCTGGACGTGGAGTTACAGAGATGGTACCGGGTTATGTGAGCCGTGAGGGTGAAAAAGGACATGGAAAATCCTTATCCTGGGGATCTCTATCCTATGAGTCCTTGTCCTGTGGATCAGGAGGTTCAGCATCCCCAGGAAGAGGAGGAAAGGTAAATCCTGGGTTTTGTTTGTTTTATTTTACAGGATCCAGCTGATCCTGCCAGCTTTTCCTGCAGAGCCTGCAGATGTTTGTCCACAAGAAAAAAAACCCAATTGAGCCTAAACCTCGATTCTCATAGGCTAAATTCAGATTTTCTCGTGTCTGTCTGAGGTTACACCCCATAAAATCTCTGCTCCCAGTGCCCCAGTCCCTCAGTCAGGGGCAGGAGCTGGACCGTGCACCTGCAGTTCAACTCCTGCCCTTTGTCGGTGCTCAGTCCAGCAGAAGCAATAAAAGCTAACGAAGGGAAGGCCCCGTTGTTTGCGGGCACGAGAAGAAAGAGCCGGGAGCTGGCAGTTTGGGGAATGAAAAGCAGCACTCCTTCAGCTGCTGCTCTGCCTCTTTTTTTCTTTTTAACCCTCTCCAAGGAAAAAAACAAAACCAAACAAACCTTAATTCCGCAAGAGCCACGAGTTAATTGCAGACAAATTGATGGAGTTTGCACAGGGAGCTGGAGATGAATTCAGTTTGAAGGCAGCTGGCTGAGCAGAGCTGGGTCGCCGTGGGGCTGTGAGGGTGCAGAGTTGAACATTCCAGGAATCCCTGGGACCTGCTCAGCAGCTGCAGAACACCTGGAGCACGGAATTTGGGCACAGGGAGCCCGGAATTTGGGCAGAGGAGCTGTCAGGATGCTCAGAGAGGAAGGAGGATCCTGGCCCTGTGTCCCCCCTGCCCAGGGCCATCCTCACCCCCTGATCCACCACCCATTCCAAAGGAATTCAGCAGCTGCAGGGCACCAAAGGCTTCATTTGGGGCTGGCCCAGGCTCTGTTTGTGTTTTCACCCCACCAGCTGAGGATGTTGTGAGCAAAGTTTTGTGCACAAACACAGCAGTGCATGAACTGGAAATCCGAAATCACACAGAGTTTGTCCCCAAATGCAGCCAGGGCACAGAAAATCCTGGAGAGATGCAGCAAATCTCTGGGTGGGGAGGCACCAGCTGGAACAACAGCCCCAGGCTCTGGAGGGCCAGGCCTGAGAGGGAAAACCAGGTGAAAATCAGGAATAAAACACAAGAGGAGCTTTGCAGCCTCTGAGGAGCAGGAACGAGGGTGAGAAGTCCCAGCTCCCTCTGATCTGTTGGTAATTAAGGAAGCACATCCCAAACCCTTCTCCGTTTGCCTGCAGCCAGCAAAACAAACATTTCAGCCCCATTTTCAGCCTCCCTCACCCAGCCCGGGCTGACAGGAGGCAGCTGCTGCAGTGCCGGGACTGAGCTGCTGCCAAGGCTTCCCCTCCAACAAAATCCCAGCTTTTCCATCATTCCCCCACGGGCTGAGTCCCTCTGGCTCCTTCCACACCGGATTCCTTCATCTCAGCACAGAGAGAGCGAACATCTTGTTCCAACAGAAGGTGTTGATCGGTTTTGTTGGGAAAAGCCTCCCTTCCCCGGGGAAAACGGAAAAAACCTCTCCAGGAGAGCGGGCTGGGGATGGCTGAGCTCGTTCGTGCCTGTGTGGGGAGGCAGAACCCATCTCTGCCGAGCTCGGGGCTGGAAATTCACTCCACAGCCTCTGAGCTTCCTCTCTCCCACCTCCCTCCCGAGAAACAGCCTCCAAATAAATAAATAAATAAATAAAAGTGCACACGAAATCGCAGCCATTATAAGATCCCAATATGGAACAGCAGTTTGTGAGCTGTCCCTGATGGAGCTGTCCAAGCTGCTTTGGGCACCAGCTGCTGCTCCGAACAAACAATTTTCATCTTCACAGCTCGTGCTGGGAGCGTTCCCCGCGCCCCTGCCCAGCCCTGCTGCTGCTCCCCTCCTCTCCCAACCCTCCTGGAGATGCCGCGCCTGAGCCGGGTGCTTGGCACGGAGCGGGGAAAAGTGGCTTGTTTTGATTTGAGTTTAAATATTTAGACACAATTTGCATCTAATTAGCATGCTCCTGGTTGCAGAGAGGCAGCGCAGAGCCTGCAGCAGCTTTGTTCAAATGTCACACCCGAGACAGCACTGGTGCTGCTGTGACAGCCACCTCACCCCGAAATCAGCAACCCTTCTGCTGCAGGAGGAGGATTCCATCTGATGTGCAGATAATCAGCCCTGTCTCCCTGGAAAGAACAGAGAAATTCCTTAGAAAACCCTCAAAATGCTGAACGGGGACTCCAACATCCCAAATTCAGCCAAAAAAATGGTTGGACAGCACAAGCACGCTGATAAATACTCATGGAGAAATATAGATTTTAAACATTTTCCTGGAACATTTCTGTGGTTCCGTGGTCCATTCCAGAAAAAAAACCAACTCAAAGTTCTGCCCAGCAATTCCAGAGTATCAGGGAAGTCTGGTGGGAAAAAATCCAATTATCCCAATCCTCTTGGGACAACTGCACCCAGGCAGGACTGTGATTCCTCCAGGCACAGAAAAAAGGGAATTCAGCACCTCCTGCTTGTTATTTAATGACCAACTCTCCTTGTCCCTTGCTGCTGCTGCCCCAAACCCCCCCAGCAAACACCTACACCCAAAGGAAGGGATAAACCTCAGGTGAATTCAACACCAGCCCCAGAGCTGAGCTGGGCACTCGAGAAAAACTCCACAAACACACCCAGAGCGTGTGGATAACATTCCCTGTGCCTCTGGGGAAGCCAGCAGCAGCTTTTTGGTCAGAACCACTCACTCATATCCCCTATAAATGACAGGAGAGCCAAAACTCAGTCCTGGGGAGCCTCCTGGGCTCTCCAGCTCATCTTTCTCCTCCATGATCCATCATTTTCTCCCCGGCCCTGCTCCTCTGTCCAGCTGACTTCAGGTGCCAACCAGGGAAAACGAACAAAAATTGATATCTACATTTCAAAAAGCAGGAGACAAATGGACTTGTTATCTTCAAAACTCTCTCTCCCAGCCTTGAGGAGCAAGAAAGAAAACATACAAAAGACCTATAGACAGAATAAAAAAAAAAAAAATTATTAAAAAGTGTCCATTGAAGTGTGTCCAAATCTGAGAACAATCTCGGAGCATCAGGACGGGAGGAGAGGCCATGGTTCAGCCCCGACACAAAACATTCCCACTCCCTGCCTCGCACAAAGGGGCCTGAGAAGCAGTGGGGCATTTGCTCACTTTGGAGAACGCTTTCCAACACAATTCACTCCCATAATAGCCCGGGATGTAAAGCTAATCAGAGGGGACACATTCCCAGAAATCAGACCTGAGCCAGTGGCCACCTTGACAGATTCCTCTATTGATCATTCCTTGACCTCTTTTCTTGCGGGGGATTTTTCCTGCTCCCTCACATTCCCTTTCAGCGGCCCTGCTCTTGTTCCCGAGCATTTCCCTGGATGGACAAAAACCGGGGCTGTGGGGGAGAAGCTTTGTGAAGGAGCCAAAATCTCTGGGCCAGGGCACGGCAAAGGGTGAAGTGGCTTTTATGCAGCGAGCTGCTTTTCTGAGTCCTGCTCTTTTCAAAGCACCCATCTCCCTGCAGGTGAATGCTAATAAGCCATAAAATAAATAAATAACTAAAAAGGAGGCAGCGCTCAGGAGCTTGGATTATATGAATCAATAAACACTCAGGATAAATCAGTGAAAGGCTTTTCCCGGCATGGTTTGTTACTCCAGCTGGTAGAACTAGAAAATATTGGCTCCAGAGGAGGCTCTGGGCACCCGTGGTGGCACAGCCCAAAGCAGCAGGAGCTGCTGGGCACGGGGTGGAGGCTCAGGGTGCTGCTCAGTGCCCTCCAGGAGCTCCAAGGAGCATTTTTCCGGTTATTCCCGCTGTTAGGATGGGAGCAGAGCCCTCGAGAGGACAGATCATTGCAGATACAAGTTCTGGTACAACGCACACCACCTGGGCTGCATCGGGAGCTGGTGGCTCTTGGGCCTCACCAACCTTCAGGAAGCTTGCCTGGCGCTGACACAGGCGTTACCCAGCACCTGGATGGTTTGAATTTGAATTTATTGCCCTTTGAATCCAATACCCTCTTACCAAGGGCTCGCCACGCAGAGCAGGTACGGAACTCAGCAGATGTCTCACAGCCGAAGCTGCTGCAGCGGTGTCAGGGCTGATATTTCTGCAGGAAATCTGGGGAGAGCCAGCTCCCTGTCACATCCCGGGAGCAGTGACAGCCGTCAGCAGTGTGAGGCCAGACCTTGCTTTGAGCCCGTGAAATCCAATTCCTAATTTTTGGGTGCGCTTCATTTTGGTTCAAGGAGCTTAACTCGCTTTTAATGGCCCCGTTAATTGCCTAATTGTGAAACCGAGGCTGCCTTTATCTATCTCTGAAGCACATTCCTTGATGGAAAAAAAACCCGTTTGTGTGAATGGAAGGCCCTGCACTTCCCCAGCAGGTGCTAATTTGGGTTGTGAGTGGGTAAACAGCTCCAAAGTGTCTGGGTGTGCATCGGTACCTCACGTTTTTACATCCCCGGTACCTTCTGAGCGCTGGAGCTGACAGATGTTCATTAGCAGAGCAGAGAGAGCCACTCCCGCCCCTGGAATATTACTTTGCATCATGAATATTAATTCGGCTCTCCTTGTGACACAGCAGAGCAGGGTCTGAGCCTCATTGCAGAGCTGGGAGCAAAGGGAGCTCAGTAATTCCCAGGAGGGAGGGCTGGGGCAGGATGCAGGACCTGCACAGACTCTGGGCTCTGCTCTGTTTGGCTTTTTGGGGGCTTTTTTTGGGTTTTTCCTTGGGAATGCTGCCCGAGGGACGCAGCACTGAGAGCAAGGGAAGCACAGCCGGGGTCTGCTCCCTGTGCCACCCTCTCCATGTCCCCAGGCAGAGAGGGGAGCCCTGCCCAGCCTCCCAAACCTCCTCTGGAATATTCTGGATCCCAGCAGCATCCCCTGATGGGCACTGCTGCTTTCAGCCCTCACAGGAGGAGCTGGAATCCCAGCTCCCCTGGTTTGGATCAGCGTCCCTGAGGCAGATGATGCCCGTGGACATCTCCGAGCGCTCTGCAGCGAAGGGAAATCCAGCCGAGCCTGTGCCGCGTTCCAGAGGCAGCCCAGCCCCTCCTGCCTCTGCTCTCCCCTCCAGAAGCGCTCTAATTGCTCCCTAATTGGAAGCCGCAGCCCAGCAAATAACAGCCCCGCTGCAGAGGCTGCAGAGCCTGGATCCCATCCCGGCGCCGCAGCCCGGGCGGAGGAAATGCCCTATAAATAACCAAAGGGGGAGAAAGAATCATTAGCCGGCCATCTTGCAATGATAATTTCCAGTGGATGTGCAATTTATGGAGGGAATAATTGCGAGCAAGGCCCTTTAACCATCAGCCCCGCTGCAGAGTAAGGATGGCTCAGCTAAGGATGGATCCTGCAGGCCTGGCCTGTGCCGCCCTCCCGGGCTCCTCCATGGAGCACAAACACAACGGGATGGGCTGGAAAGGCTCCAGGGGAGCTTTGGGTCGGGAAAGGAAGCTCAGATGAAGGACAGACCGCTCTGGCCTCGTGTGTGCCCTGCTGGAGGAGCAAGAGCTGCTGTCACACCCGTCCCTGCTCAAACCACCGCATGTCACTCCATCCTCACTCCCTGCCCAGCCCTCTCTCGAACCTCCAAGCAGATTTTTAAACAGGAACCCGTTTCTCACCTTTTCTTCTGTTGATATAATGAACTCTCAGCGCTCAGCGTAACCTCCAGGGCCATTTGCTGTGTGGCCACCGCTGGAATATAAATAACCATCCCAAGAAGAAAAATGTGGGTTGGTTTGAACTCAGCGCACCATTTAGCCTGGCCTGGAAAAAAACCCACAGACTTTTGGAAGAAATGTGACGATAACTGGACTTTAAAGTTGTTAAAAGTAAAAAAAATCAACCCAGTTCTTTAATTTAGGGCCAGTGTGACCCGGCAATTAGTCATAGGCCAGGCCGCAGCTCAATTAAGACAAACAGCCCGGTGTAATGGAATTGGTAATGTGACCAACAGGAGCAACCTGAGTTATAGCCTCAATTTTCTCCATGCCTGATGGGTTTGAAATAAGTTCAGGGAAGGTCAAGTGGCTGAGCTTTCATTTGCTGATCTCACACAAAGTTTCCCCCTCCATTTCCCTCTCCCCGTGAACCCTCTGGGTTTGGAATCGCGGCTCTGCCTCCCGGGCCTGAGCTGCCCGCTCTGTGGCTGCGCCCTGGGGAAGCTCCAGACCAGGAGCTGAGCGAGGGTGACCTCCAAACCCTCTGAGCACAGCCCAGAAATGCCATTTCTCCTTCTCTCTGAGAGTTTTCTTCTGTCTGGCTATTCTTGGTTTTTCCCTCTGTCAAGAGTCAGCTCAGATGTGGAAAGAGAGCAGAAAGCAAAGCCCTGAGTGTTTGCAGAGCCACAAAGCAGGGGCTGGAGCCTCCTCAGGGCACCCAGGAATGGAAAGGAGGTTTGGGATCCATCTGTCTGCTGCTCCTGTGCAGCCCTGGGGGTGTCTGATCCCACCTTTGCCAAATTCAGGCTGGGAGAACGGCACAGGCACCCATTGCACAGGAACGGGTCTGGGCTGAGAGCTCCCGGTGCCATTCCCGGCTGGAGAACGCTGCCAGCTCCTCGCTCCGTCAGTGACAGAAGGAGCCAGCCATGGGCACGCGGGGCACCAGCCATGGGCACGCGTGGCGCCAGCCATGGGCACGCGTGGCGCCAGCCATCCCATGGCTCTGTCCCTTGGTGCCTCCCGGCCCCAGGAGCTCCTGCAGGTTTGTGCAAGGCAGCAGTGCCATCCAGCGGCTCCAGCCCCGAGCCCCCTGCCCCACCTCGGGGGCAAATCCGCTCTGTTCCCCTCTGAGCCAAGGCTGGAATGGCCAAGGGCTCCCTACGGCTCCAGGGATAGCTGGGCACTGGCAGGGAGCTCTTTTTGCTATAAAATCGTGGGGTTTGAGCCTTTTATTGCTCTGGAGTCGCCCAATCGATCTGGGGAGCACCACAGGGCAGGGGGGTCTCACCTCACCCAGCAGCAGCACAAGGGCTGATCTGGAAAATCCCATTTTCGTATCACATCCTCTCATCCATAACTCATAACTGCTCCCCTGGCTCGGCCCTCAGGTCTCCCTCTCCACCTGCTCTCTCCTCCAGGTGCTGGGGGAATCACCCCGGCCCTGCCAAGGGAGAGGCTCCAAACCACCCCGGTGACTGCACAGGAGAGGAATCCGGGTGGAAAAGGAGCCTTAAAAGGGAATCACTTGGAAGGGCTCTTGCCTGGTGAGAAGCGTAAAAGGATTAGATCATTTTGGGAATATTTACGGCTTCCCTGCACTGCTGCAGAAAGGAGAGCTCGCGCTGCCATGTTTCATTTCTTCCAGGCTTGGAGGAATAAATCTGATTAGGAGCCAGGGCTTGCTTTCCGCAAGGACTGAGCGCATGTGTTCACACTTAGGGTAATTGCAAACATCCCCGGCTTAAAAAAATAAACCTCAGTGCATCAGCACGGGTTCTGAATCCCCAAATCCAGGAATCCGTGCCTGGAACAGGCTCCAGGAAACCTTCAGGAGGGGCCCAGACTGAGCACTGGGGGTGAGGAATCCTCAGAGGGAGGAGTCGCTGCTGCAAACACAGACACTGCTCCTAAACAGAAACTCCAGAGGGTTCTGTCCCCAGTTCCCACCACAAACCATCCCAGTATAACCAGCGCAGGGATCCCAGTGCTCTCCCTGCCCACCTCACCACCAAACCCAGGAACTGCTGAACAGAGGAGCCTCCCCGTGCTGCCACCCCCTGCTCCTCCTGCCTGGCTGCATTAAGGCAGATGAATTAATTTGTTTCTTTATTTCCTGGTGCTCCGGCGCTCAGAGCCCCTGGAATCAGGAGCAGCCGCCCTGCAGACTCAATCTCCTCGTCGCCGGTGGTGCCTGGTGCAGATTTGACATCTTATTGCAGCGTCCCTGGGGAGGGGAGAGCCGCTGCAGCTCATAAACCACTGCTCAGGACCTGATGGGCTTTCATTTCATTTGTTGGCGGTTTGTTTTTATCCCCAGACCTACCCGACAGCCACACGGGGATTTTTGGATTCTGTTCCTCCAGATTTTTCGTCCTTGAGGCACATCCCAGCTCCCAGAATATCTTCCTGCTGATTGCCTCAGCACCTGGGGAAACATCCCCACGTTTCCCTGTCCCACCTGTCTGCCGGCTGATGGATCTGTCTCTCCTGAGCAGCAGGAAGAGCCACGTGTGGCTTCCCTGCCTAAAAATAAAAAGCTGAATTCGCCAGGCACCTCTGTGGGGCCCAGCACCAGCAAGCTGCTTTCCCTGAGATGGTGCCCGAGCTCTGTGCAGGTGATTGCAGAATAAAAGGCATCGGGGATAATTTTTTATACTAAAATAGGCGAACACAGCCAAAACAACGGAGCATTGCTGCAAGGAGCACTGGTGCAGCCAGGGAATGGGGAGATTGCCAAGAAAATCAGGTTAAACATGGAATTTTACAGGAACTGCAGCCCAGCACCCTGCATGACACGGGATCCCTGGCAGGTCCAACCTCTGATCCTGGAATTCCTCACTGAGAATGGGCACCTGGGCAAGGCCTCGGGCAAAACCCCTCCTCAGCCCCACAAACTGCAGCTGGCAGCACAGGGAGGGGTTTAACGGAGGAACTGCGCCCCAGGAAGGGTCACATCCCTGGTTTCATCATCCCTGGGGCTCCAAAATTCCCTGGTTTTATCATCCCTGTGACTCCAACGTCCCCTGGGTTTTCACTTCCTCAGGCTGGGATGAGGCAGGAGCTGCCATCACAATAATCCATGTCCACCCACACCACTAAATTCAGCCTCCAAATCCCCCCAAATCCAACGGGATTGGGCGCAAAGCTCGGGAATGCCAGCAGTGCCTTCCCAAGGTGCAGACCCCGCCGGGAGCACACCCTGCCCTCGATCCCAGCCCTGCGAGGTGCCCGTGCCCAGCGATTTCCTCGTCCCAGCGGCTCCGCAGCCCTGGCAGGCGAGGTTCTCTCCGCAGGCACGGGATTTCAATATAAATGGGGAGCGGGAGCGATTCCGCAGCGCGGCAAAGAGCTCCGCGTGCTCCAACAGATGGATTTTACAGCTCCAATTATGGCATCTCATTGTCTCCTGCTGGCAAAGCCCGGGCTCCACTGTGCTCCAAAAACAACCAGGGGCTGCTGACGGGCTGGGATTTGGGAAGGGAAAAGCAAGTGGGCAACCACAGCGTGGGGCAAGCCAGGGGACAACGCCCCAAAGTCACCCCGGAGCCCAAATTAGGGAAAATTTGTGTTTTGCCAACCAGAGATGCTGCAGGGAGAAGTTTTTATGTTTCCCACAGGGGAAAAAATTGAGAAGAAAAGGTCATTTTGTGCTGGGCAGGTGTCCTGCTCAGGGGAACCGAAGCAGGAACCATTCTCATGGAATGGCTGCCCTGGAACGTGGTCAGGATTCCAAGGAACAGAAAAGGGACGTGGGGAAAAGCTGCCCAGACCAGCGGGAAGGGCTCCGGGCTCTCACAATATCAAACAGACCATTTTTTATGGCAAAAAGTGCCAAGAGACGCCAAAATAGAGAATTTCTAGAGGGATATAAAAGCCCCTGGCTCCTCACATCTTCACTCAAGCCTTGAGAGACTCAATTCCTGCCCTCCCTGGTTCCCCATCACGGAACACCGAAGGTTTGGCAGCCTGGGCATCCCCAACGTGCAGGAAACCTCAGCAGCCCCTGTCCCACCTCAAAACTCGAGCAGAGATGTCCCTAAACGTGGATTTTTGGTGATAAGCAGGGAGGTTTTTAACGGGTCGCTTCCCAATCCTCGCTAATTCAGAATAATTCAGAATTTCCAGGCTCATCTGGAACCCGGCTGAGCTTCTTGCTTCCCAAAAAAACTCGGCAGTATCAAATATCAGGAAGGGTGGAGCCGATTATTTCTCCCTCTCGCACCAGCCTCGAGTCCTTTTTCCAAACGGTTAAAGTGCTTGACATAATTAGCCGCTAATTGTTAGCAGCTGTAGCCATTATCAGTTTAATTTCTAATTAATTGTTACAATTATTGTTGCCTTGCTTACCCCGTCTCAAGAAGTGTTTGTTAGGGAGGCAAATGTTACGTGGTAATTAACTCGCTACCGAATTTTCCACGTTCAATTAAATATTCTGGATCTGTTGCTATCGTCCCCCTTAAACAATTAACGAGCCAGGGGTCAATTAAGTGGGTTTTAACCTGGTCTGCTGGCAGAGAATTTACCGCATCGGGAGGAGATCTGAAGTTGCTTCTCAACCACAAAAAATTGGATGAAACCAAAGTGTTCCAAGCACATCCTTGAGGGGTTGGGTGGGTGGTTGGGTTTTAGCATTGCCCCAATTTTCTCATTCTGTAAAAATGAAAAATCCCTCCAAGCTTTAGCAGGGAAGGAAATGCACCCCTCAGTCGGGTTATGAGGGGCAGGGGAAGGAGGGAGATTCCCCTGCAGCAGCCGAGATAATTCTTGGTGTTATCCGAAAGAATTTTGGGTGAGCACAGGCAGAATTTTGGGAACTTCGTGCAACACCCAGAGCCCTCCCTTTTGTGCCATCCCTGCCCCATTTGGACGCTCATCCACCTTCTCCCCCTCTCTCCGGCTGCTGTCACCATCAGTCACCACCCAGGTGACTTTATCTCCCTAAATATCATTATTATTGTAACCAGGGGTTGGTTCCGTGCTGCCTCAGCCTCCTGCCCCAGCCCAGCTGCGTTTTCCACAGCCAGAGTTCTCCATCTCCCCCCGGCTGCTAAAAAAGGTCCCCAGAGCATCCCTGATCTGCTGCCACAGCCTGGAACAACTCAATCCCCAGCCGGGCCCCCAGCCACGTGTGGGATCTGCAGCGAGCCGCAGAAATCTGATTTTTGAGCTCGGTTTGAACTGCAGAAAGTCCCCGAGCTTGGCAGGATCACCGGACCCGCGGTGTAACCCCAAACCCGTGTTTGCCATCACCCTGCCCCGACGCTGTGCCAGAAAAAGCCTTTTTTCCCCATTCCCCACTGTGAGCGGTTCCCTTTGTGCCCCCTTGTTTGCGGACTAACAGGATTTCCTCCCTCCCCGAGCCCATCCCTGCACCAGGGCTGCTCTTTCCACGCGGGGAGCCCTGGCTGATGAATATTAATTGCTTTAACATCTTGTTGTGCCGAGCCCGGCGCCTTTCGCAGCCTGGGCGCGTTGCTAGGGAACTGGGGATGGCAACTCCTGCATCTCACCCGCTCCAGGGCCCGCTCGGGCTGCAGAGCCGCAGCCACGGAGCAGGACTCGCCTGTTAATTATTTAGAGGCTAATAAAAGCAAGGAGAGGAGGGGGGAAAATCAGTGTTTTTCTCTCCCCTCCCAGTGTGGCTCTCAGATGACACCGGGCCATCAATCCCCGGGGCCGGGCGGGTTTTGTCCCAGCCCCGGCGCAGGCGGGGACAGCAGGGCTGTGCTGAGGTGCTCTGCAAGGGGCTCCACACGGGATTTAATCGCCCGGCAATTGTCAGCATCGCGTTCCCTCATTTCCCCGTGTCCAGAGTCTTCCCCTGCCCGTGGCAGCGCCTTCTCCATCATCGCCCCCATCCTTTCCAAGCCTTTTCCCCGCGTTTCCCTGGATTCGCTCCCCCAGCCCGGTGCCGCCGCTCTCCCTGATCTGCTGCAGCCCCCGTTCCCCTGGGCCAGGGCTCTGCTGTCCCTCTGCTGTCTCCGTGTCCCCGGCACAGCCAGCGCCGCCTCTGCTGCTCTCCCCGGGCTGTGTCTCCCTCCGGCTCCTCTTTTCCTCGCCGAGTTCCCTTTCTTCTCCCCATTCTGCGCACACAAAGGCCGCTCCCCGCTCTCCTCTCTCCGCTGTCCCGTAATTGCTCCCGGATCTCCGAGGAAAGGGGAAATTCACTCCGGTTTGATCACCAGATTTTGCTCTGCGGGCGCGATAAACGCTCCCATTAATCCGTCTGTTTGCGGCGTGTGGCCGGCGAGGAGTGAATAAATCCCTTCCAGAGCAGCGTGTCAGATCGCAAATCCCCCGCACCGCGTTCTGCCGGTGCTGCTAACACACCTGCAGCCCTCATCTTCGCGGGATTCTTTCAGAGAATCCTCAGGGTTTCAGGTCTTTTCCAGAGCAGCTGGAAATGGGCAGAAAATTCAGGAGCGGCTGCTGGGCAGGACGTTCCCTCCCAGGTGAAATTACCCTGTTCCAGGAGGGGAATTTTTCCTGTTGCTTTTCAAAAAATGTGAGTTTTTGTGAAAGTACCTCTCAGGTGTGGGTCACAAACTCAAGCAGCAGCACCACCTCTGCTACCTCTTCCTGATTCTTCCCCTTGCAGAGGATTACCCGGAGTTTCCCCAGACACAGCAAACTCCACAGGAAGGATATTTCTGCAGCAGGAATTGCATTCTGATCGAAGCAGAGCTGCTAGAGATGCTGTTATTACCCCAGCATCACTACACCAGCGCTAAACTCAGCCTGGGGACAGCTCAGCACAGAAAACCAAGACTAAAACTGCCCCGTGGGGCCTGGAGTTTCGGGTTCTTTCTCGTCCGCTTGGTTTTCTTCTTCTGAGGAAGGGAACCACTGGTGCTGCTCAGCACCTTGTAGTGGGTGCCAGAACCAGAGCCTCATCCAGCTGGGCAGGGGAGTGGATGAGTGTGAGGGGAAAAAACCAGGGAATTTCAGTCCAAACCAACAATCCCTGAGAAGGAGCCTCGGATTAGGGCAAATCTCACCCAGGGCCCAGCATCTCCTTCACTCCCTGAGGATACCCCGTGATGGAAAGCTCAAGGGGTTTTGATTAGACCGTGATGGGTTTTCCTTCCACCAGTGTGTCCAAGCTCTCTTTACACCCAAATTAGCAGTTCCAGGATGGTTTGGGATGCTGGGAGGAGAGGCTGAAGCATTGTTCTCTCCCCCAGACCCCATGGAAAGCTGAAAAGGCAGCGCCATTCAGCGCCGCAGATAAAACCCTCCCGAGCTTTACAAGCAGGGAAAGGATTTTATTGGCACAGACTCTTTTTTACTAACCTGGCATAAAAGCTATCAAACTATATAAATAAACCTGGGGAATTATCTCCTCCCTCAGCCAGGACCCTCGCCGGGCCCTGAATGGATTCCTTTTAAATGGGTTATAAATTTCTGATAAAGGATATCTCAGCTCCAAATTGCAGATTTAACGAGGCTTCCGCAGCCGCTCTGCTCCTCCACCTCCGCAGGGCAGGGCCGGGCTCTCGGGGGGGCTGAGTCCGTGGGGTTTGGGGCTGGCATGTTCCCTGTCCCCTCTCTGCATCCTGGGAAGGCGCTGGGGGGCTCAGCACCCGCTGGAATATTTTCCACACTCTGGGTCTGCCCAGATTTGAACCTCGAGGCACCAGAACTACCCCGGGCTCTCCTTTGCAGGTCTGGGTGTGGCTGTGGATGTGTCCGGGCTGCGGGCACCGAGGGGACAGGGGACAGCACGCCCGGGCCGGGGCTGCTGCTGGGCCGGGCGGTTCCACTCCCACCTGCGCTTGTCCCACTGGATTTAAAAGCGAATTCGGGACTGGAGCGTCGTGGGGAGAAGGGAGGGAGCTCCAGGCAGGAGAAGGGTCCTCACTGGTGCCTGCAGCGCACAAACACGGGGCACGGGGCGAGGAGAAGCCCGCTGAGCTCCCAGAGGAGGCTCGGGGATGCACAGGATCACAGGGGGCACGGGGCGAGGAGAAGCCCGCTGAGCTCCCAGAGGAGGCTCGGGGATGCACAGGATCACAGGGGGCACGGGGCGAGGAGAAGCCCGCTGAGCTCCCAGAGCGAGGCGAGGCTCGGGGATGCGCTGGGCTGACGGGATCACTCCTGTCCCAGCTCCTCACCCGCCCCTTGTCCCCTTTCTGTGGCACAGCTGGAACAAGGTGAGAGGATGAGCAGCCCCTGCCTGGATTCCCGGCTCTCGGGGAGGTTTGGGAGCAGAGCCCGGGAGCTGCGGGGCAGAACGGAGCTCTCGGCTCCGGAGGCGCTTTGTGCCAGCCCGTCTTTGTCGGGAGCGATGTTCTGCCGAGCTGCGAGTGGCTGCCTTTGATCCGCCCGGTGTTAAACGCGCCCGCATTCCCCCGGAGAGCCCTCCCAGAAGAAAGGCAGATGCTAATGAGTGTTGTTGGTTCGCAGGCTTTCAATCCCGCGCTTTCTGCTTTGGTCAAAAAAGTTCTTTCATCCGCGGCGCTGTCAGATGTGCTCCGCTCGTGCTGGAGGACTTAACAAGAGAGGAGATTTTATTTGCAGCTCCTCGCGGTGGGCTGGGAGTGACAAATTAAAACGCAGCGCACACACTTCACACAAACCTGCCCGAGATCTGCTCTGTCCCTCCAGGAACCGCCTGCCGGAGCTGCCTCTGCCACGCAAAGCAAGGGAGAGAGCGAAGCCCCCAAAATTCAGCCGCAGGGCAGGGATTTTTAACCATTTTTTACCTCTGTTAAGCCTGGATCCAAACTGCATCGAATTCTAAATCCCGCTGGCCTCAAGGCTGTGCTGCAAAGTTGTTTTTCATGTGGCATCCGGGATCTTGAGGGGTTTGATCCAGGTAGGAACACCAGCAGCAGCTTTTTGCTTTGATATTTCCCCACCGTCTCCTCAGAGCCCTCCCTGCCCAGCTGCACAGGCACCTTCCAGCTGGTTTCCAGCAGGAATTTTCCCCTGGAAACAGCTGGAGTGTTTTGAGGGAGCAGGACACTCACAGAGGGAGGATGGGTGACCTTCCCTGCAGCCCTGGAAGCGATAAATTTGGTCTTTGAGCAAAGCCCTCCAAAGAAATCCAGTGGAACAGACCTGGGAGCATCCATCCCTTAAGGAAAGGACTTTAAATGCCCCCATGCCAAAGCCCTAAACCCCTCTGCATCTCCCTGAGCACCCCAAGGAGACCTGGGAGCATCCATCCCTTAAGGAAAGGACCTCAAATGCTCCCATTCCAGAGCCCCAAACCCTCCTGGATCTCACTGGCCATCACAGAGACCTGAGAGTGTCCATCCCTTAAGGGAAAGACCTCAAATGTTCCCATTCCAGAGCCCCAAATCCCCCTGGATCTCCCTGAGCACCCCAAGGAGACGTGGGGGCATCCATCCCTTAAGGAAAGGACTTTAAATGCTCCCATCCCAGAGCCCCAAACCCTCCTGGATCTCCCTGAGCACCCCAAGGAGCTCTGCCCTGCCTGGGAAATCGAACCCCCGCGAGCCGCTGGTGTGCGAGAGCCCAGGCAGGGGGTGCGGCCAGGAATGGATGTTTTGGAGGCCGCTTTGATTTGATTGACTCTAAATAGCTGTTTCCCTCCCCGTTCATAATGAAGTGAAGGGAGCCAGAGGCAGAAATTACAAACCCAGCCTGCCCATTGCTTTGGAAGCATCTTTAAATATTTCCCTCCCACAGCCCGGGCTGGCTCGTGAGCACCGAATGACAGGCAGGAGGGAGCAGATGAGTATCTATTTATGCAGGAAAATGAAGTGTATGAATAGTTATTTTGAGGACAAATGTATTTTGACAGGTATCTAATTTCACTCTGTTGATAAAATGCACTTTCTTGCTTTCTGGAGTTGATGACTGGCTGGGTTGTTGTTTTTTTTTATTTGCAATCTTTGTCGGTAGAAAAAAAAAGTAGGGAAAAAAAAAAAAGCCACCCTGAAAATTGTATTTGTCAAACATCAGAAAGCAATTTAATTTATTGTCATCACAAATGTGTTTTTAAAAAAATTAAAATGAAATGGCCAGGCCCTGTTTATTCAGCACAAGCCCCAAATTAACGGGGAGCTGCGGTGAGGCACAGCCAGCCAGGGGAGGGCCCTGTGTCATCTGGCAATGAAGGAGAGCCCACAAACATCTCCCCAACTCGGAACTGCAAACAAAAGAGAGGAGAAAAACAGCACTAAAGCGGAAATCGGTGCTCAGCTCCCCGCTCACGGAGATAATTCCATCATTGAAATACCGGGGCCAGCTCCTCTGCCGGAGCTGCCGCTGTTGTGGTGGAAGTGGTTTTGTGGAGCATTTCCTGCGGCTGCTTCCCTCTGGGAACGTTATTTGGAGAGAATCGCTCCCCAGACACACAAACTCCCCTCTCCTCGGGGGATTTGCACCTTTCCTCATCCCCGAACAATTCTGGGAGCACCAGAGCAGGGGGGGCACAGCTCCTGAGCCCTCTGCAGGTGGCCAATGCCAGCCCCTGGTGGCCAATCCCAGCCCCAGGTAGCCACAGCTGATCCCCTCCATCCCGGCAGCACAAACTCCTCGGATGAATCCTCCCCGTGTCTCTTTCCACGGCTGTTTCCCTGACATTCTGCGGGAATTTCACGGATTTCAAGAGCAGGACAAGGTATTTCCTGCCGGGGAAATCCTGCCCTGGGGAAGCTGAATGGAGAGAGCGATGCCGCAGGGCTGGAATTCAGTGGAGGAATGAACACCTCAAAACCAGAATTTTCCTTCAAAGTTAATAAAGAAAAATTGCAGTTGGAATAAAAGCGAATGACTAAATATCATCTGCCATAAAAAAAAAAAAAAGAAAAGAAAAAAAGAAAAAGAAAAGAAGAGAAAGGAGCAGCAGTTCTCTGACTCTCAGTCCTCCCACGCACCAGCCCAGCTGTCCTGGGCTGTCCTCAGCTCCATCCTTGCCACTTAAACCACACTGGATTTCCTGCTGAGTCCCCTCCTTCACAGCTCAGGGACATCGAGGGTGGGGACAGTGACCCCCAGCCCCTCAGGACTGAGCCCTCCCGTGTGAGGAGGGGAGGATGCCATGGGAGAGATGCTGCAGGGTTGGGGATTTGGGGACTCACTCCTGACCATGCCCTGCTCAGCCAGGGCTGCCCCGAACCCTCCTGATGAGCTCCCAGTGTCCCCCGGACAGATCTGATGGATGAAAGGGCCCTTAATGAACCCTGAGCGCAGCTCATTGTGAGAGACGAAGCTTTCCAGGTGCTGCCTGGGCTCATTCCAGTTTTTCCCAGAAATCTCAGGCTGTGCCTTGCCCGGGCTCAGCTCCAGCCCCTGCGGCCACACCCCCAGCAGCTCCCGCCGATCCCCCAAACCCCACAGACCATCCAGAGCAGCTCCCTGCTCGGCGTTTCCCGAGGCGACAGAGGCAAAGAGGGCTCAGAGCGGCCCTGAGAGGGGCGGAGGGCAGGAAGGGAGGCAGGAGAGGGCTCGGGATGCTGCTGCAGGATCGTGGCGTTGCTTGGCAACCCTGCACCTGCAGCTGCCGGGACTGGGACTTGCCCCGGTCTCCGGTGGGGCTGCAGCGGTCACTGCTGGCCGGGAGTGACCGCGACAGCCCTGGCCTGGCTCTGTCGCAGCCCCGGGAGCCCCTGCCCTGCCCGAATCCAGCACAGCTAGGGCTGCTGCTCCCGCTCCCTCCGCCTCTGAGCGGGTGTCCCCTGCAGGGCCACCGCGGCTCCGGAGCTGCCCTCCCACCAGGGCTGTGAGAGCGAATCCACGAGCTGCTCTGAACCCCGCCGGCAAATCCGAGTGCTGGAGCCTGCCTTATCCCCCCCGCTCCCAGCTTCTGACAGGTTTTGGGATCCCCATCCTCATTCCAGCCCTATCCCCCCACCCCGCTCCCAGCTGCTGGCAGGGTTTGGGATCCCCGTCCTCATTCCAGCCCTATCCTCACCCCGCTCCCAGCTTCTGGCAGGGTTTGGGATCCCCATCCCCGTTCCAGCCCTATCCCCTCTCCGCTCCCAGCTTCTGGCAGGGTTTGGGATCCCCATCCTCACTCCAGCCCTCTCCCGGCACACCCGCACCGCTGACAGCCGCAGCTCCCCGCGCCCACCCCTGCAGACGGACAGCCAGTCACTCCCACTGCTCAGGAGATCCACGTTTCTCTCCCGTTCTGCGTTTAGCGCTTAATCCCAAACATTTATCATCTTTTACTCCAAGCCTCCCACTCCCGTGCGTGCTCGTTCTTCCCAAAAGCCGCTTTTTCTCCGCGATCTCTCTCATGATCTCCTCGGCAGCAGCGTCTCCCGCTGGTCCCTCCGGCGCTGCTGGGCTGCGCATCCCCCCGAGGGCAGCGGAGCTCCGGGGCAGGGACCGTCCCCGCGCCGGGATAATTGTGACATCCCCGGGAACGCTCTGTGCCTGGCAGTTCAAAGGGATGCAAAGGAGACTCCTCCGATCAGAGGAGAGCCTGGGAAGAGCTGACTGAGCCACCCACCCGCTGCCACCCCGGGCACCCGTCCTGGCCGCCAGGGAGGGGCAGAGCTGCTGGCACAGCCACCCCCGGCTGGTGCCAGCTCCGCAACACCTCACTCTGACCTCATTCCATCCCCGATTTCCCCCTTTTCCTCGCTTTTGGGGGAGAGGCAACAAGAACCGGCTGCTGCTCAGAGCAGGGGGTGTTTGGGGCGGTTTCAGTGGCTTTGACCCCGCAGGAGCGGGCTCAGACCGGGGCACGATTCCCTTCCCTTCACCGGGAAAAACCCAGAGCAAATCCGCTCCTTTGCTTTCAGGACAGCACAGCTCCGTGTCACCGCTGCCTGCTCGGCTCCCCTGCAGTTTTATTGCTCTTCTGGCCAGGGTTTCTTAATCCAAAGGCTGGCAATCAGGAAAATTCCACTTTTTTTTTTGAAGGAAAAACTGCAAAGCACCAGTTGGAGCTGCAAAAGCGAACCCACGGGACAGCGGGACAAACCGGGGCTGCCGAGCCCATGGTCGCTGCGGCGTGGAGGAGCCCCCAGGACCCCAATTCCCGGGTTCTGTCCCCGAAAAGGGCCGTACCCGGCGCTGCTGGGCGTTGCCATGGTTACCGCACGGTGTCGCGTAGCAACGCGCTAAGCCGAGCATCACCGAGGCGCTTTTCCCTCCTCTAAATTCCTTCCCCTCGTGGATTCAGCCAAGTGAGCGGGATTGATCCCCGGGCCCGGCACGAACACGCGGCGGGGAGCGGCCGCCGATCGATTCCGGGGCCGTGGGGGATGCGGGGGAGCAGGGAACTGCCCCGGGGACAGGGGTGACACCTGGGACAGCCCCGGCGGACGGGGATGGGAATTCCAGGGGAATGGGAATTCCAGGGGGATGGGAATTCCAGGAGGATGGGAATTCCAAGGGGATGGGGATGGGGATTCCCGGGGATGGGAATTCCAGGGGGATGGGGATGGGAATTCCAGAGGGATGGGAATTCCAGGGGGATGGGGATGGGGATTCCAGGGGGTGGGAATTCCAGGGGGACGGGGTGGGAATTCCAGGGGAGGGGAATTCCAGGGGGATGGGGTGGGAATTCCAGGGGAGGGGAATTCCAGGGAGATGGCCGCGGACTGGAGCCCACGGGAGCTCCTGGCTGATCTTCTCCTTTCACCAGCAGCAGCTCCTCTGCTCTTCAGAAGCTCCTGCAGGGCTTCACCCTCTTCAAACCCTCCCTGTCCTGCTTTTCCCGGCTCCCGCTGACCCTCCAGGGGTTTTGTTCGCTCCTCTTTGTGTCCCCTGGGCACAAACCCCACAAGGTGAAGCTGGGCCAGCTCAGAGCTTTCATTTTTCATTGCTGGGACCTTTACCAGGCAGCAAATGAAGTCACTGAACCGCTGGACTATGGCAGAATCTGGAATGTATTTTAACCAGAACCCCAAATTTATGTTCCACTGCACAGCAGAAAGGCAAACTATTCTGTATAATCTGTTTAACAACCACGTTCCTGCTCGTGCCTCACCTCGTTCGGAGCAGGGTGTTCCAGCTGCTCAGCAGAGCAGAGCTGATGCTATTCAGAAAAACCAAATTGGTCACTTGGCTCTGCTTTGCTGCCACGCCAGTCCCAGGACCTCTGCAACCCCTGATGGGATTAACGCGGGCTGAACACAACACAGGGACCGTGGTTTCCAGGGGGGCGGGTTAAACTCCAAATTTAACCTCTCCTCCCTGGGATTGCGCAAGAGTCCAATAACAGTACCTGTGTGAGAATTAAATAACAATGTGTGTGTGAGAATCAAATAACAATACACGATGTGTAAGAGTTAAATACCTAAATACCAATGCACGATGTGTAAGAGTTAAATACCTAAATACCAATGCATGATGTGTAAGAGTTAAATAACAATTCCTGTGTGAGAATTAAATAACAATACAGGATGTGTAAGAGTTAAATACCTAAATACCAATGCATGATGTGTAAGAGTTAAATAACAATACCTTTGTAAGAGTTAAATACCAATGCATGATGTGTGAGAATTAAATAACAATTCGTTTGTGATAATTAAGTAACAATGCATGGGTGAGAGTTAAATTACAATACCTCTGTAAGAGTTAAATACCAGTACATCAGGCAGTGCAGAATTCAGGGTTTTGTGCCAGTTTAGCTTCTCCTGCCCCAAGTTCCACCCCCGTTATCCCCCAACATCTCCCCTCAGAGTCAGGGACAGCCCCGGGCTGCAAACACTGAGAGATTTGCTCTGGAACAAGCTGGAAACCCTTCAGGCTCCCTGCAGCACGGCACTGATGTGACATTTACTTCATTTTCTCGTTATTTACACACAGCAGAGTCTCACAGTCCAGTTCCAGAGGCCTCCCTGCTCCCCAGACCTCGGGGGGTTCACGCAGGGCGAGGCAGAGCCCAGAAATCACTGGGATTTTTGGGTTCTGAGCCCAAATCCCCGCGCTGGGCAGGCCCAGGGGTTCCAGAGCTCATCCCCTGCTCTGCTCCGGCTCTCTGCTTCCCTCTGGCTCCCGGAGCGGCAGGAGCAGCGCGGATCCTGCTCCCCTGCTCTGCTCCGGGTGTGCTCTGCCATCTAATGCTGTTGCACAACAGCTGCTCGGCTGCGAGTGTCAACCTGGGCTATTTTTAGCTTTATTACAGTGAAAGGAAGCTTAAAGGAGGCAACTGTGTTCATTACAGTCTCAAGAGCAATTCCCAGCCATCAGCCACTGTCTACATCAATTCTTTTATTAATTTGAGTGCAGCACTCGGGCCAGGGAACGCGTGCCTGCGTTCTCAGCTGCGCGCTGGCCTCAGCCTGGAGCCATTTAATTACCTCCATTAATAAGCAATAAGGCTCTTAAGAGCAACAATTTCCTTCTGCTGATCATTTCTGGGGCTCCCAGACAGAAAATGCTCTCTTTTTAACCGCTCTGCGAGGAGAAGGGCTGTGGAGCACGGAGGAAATATCGCAGGCAGCTTTTACGGGCAGGATGTTTTTAGAGCAGGCCCTGCTGCACTTTGCGGGTTTAAATGCACCGGGAATGTGCAGAACCAACCTCACAGCCTGGTACCGTGGAAAACTTCCAATCAGGGATGGCTGACCCCGCCAGAGCATGTGGGGAAAGGACATTGGTGGGGAAAAGGAGGTGAGGATGGGGTTTGGGACAGCGAAACCTCCCCAAAGCACAGCTCGGGCCTGGCCTCAGCTCCTCCCTGGGGGGATTTAAGGACAGGTAGCTCTGAAAAACCCCATAAAAACCAGCTTTACAGGCTGCCATAAAGTGCTTTTCACCTGCCAGGTTTGGAGCTTTTAGGTTCTGTGGTTTCATGTTTGTTTTTCTGTTCTTTAGGGGCAATCACAGCCCTGAGCTGCTGGACACCCTGAGGGACGAGCGCAGCACAAACCCCCTGAAGCCTCCACGGGGATGCTCCGACCTCTCCGAGATCCAGGAATCACCTTTCCCAAGCAAATCCATCCCCAGGAACCAATGCTGAGCACTTCCCGCTGAGGGAAGGGTTGGGTTGGACTTGCAGGATTTCACCCAGGTCAGCTTGAGGCATTACTTAAAAAATAAATATTTTTTTAAAAAGTCTTCTTAGAGGAGATTTTACCCAAAACCAGAAGGACCAAGATGAAAAAGCTGCTGAAAATTATTTTTAGAGAGAAATTTGGCAAAGGAACAATCCCAAACCTGGACAAGCCTTCCGAGGATCCTTGTCAGAAGGAACTTATCCAGGACTGTTAAAAATTATACAATATCCGCTTGCTTTTAAATGATAATGGTCCCAGGAAGGGCTGATCTCATCCACTCTCTGGAAAAGGCTTTTGATGTAACAAGACAAGAAAGGTTTCAAGATGTTACTGCAAAATTCATGAGTGTTTTTGAGGCACAGGCGAAAATAAGAGTCAATTTAAAAATACTCCAGGTTCCTTAGCCAGAAAACAGTTCCTGGCAGGGAGGCTGCGGTGAAAACTCTCCCCCCGTGAGGAGGAACACAGAAACCCAGAAAAGTCAGAACTCAGAATGCCCATATTGGGATTTATCTCTGCTCTGGAGCGAAGAAATCACAAACCATGGGCTCAGTGAGGTTTCTAGGCCACGCTCCCATCGTACAAACGCTGCTGAAAACAGGAATTTGTGCTGCTCCTCCACAGCGGGGGTACCCCCAGCTCCTGCTGGGCACCTCCAGCTCAAAATTCAGGGAATTGCAGACACTGAGGGAGCACCTGGAGGATGGAAATTCCTCAGCAAAGCCCTGAAAGCCTCCCAGCCACAGCCGGGTTTGGGTTTCCCCCAATTTCTGTCGCTCCGAGCACCACGGGAACGCTGGAGCTGCTCCTGGGTCAGGGGGGTCTCTCCAGCTGCAGCTCCCTCCCCTCCAGGGGCTGACAGAGGCCACTTCCCGGGACCTGGGGTGTCTGTGCTTCCTTCTGCAGGAGACACGGATTCCTCCGGCATCAATCCCATCCCCAAACACCCAGGGAGAGGCGTCCATCGGTTTTCTGTTCCCGTCACCCCATCCCCGAGCTCTGGGGCAGCCTGGGCAAGCTGGGCTCTGGGTGACAGCGGGGACACCGAGGCCCTGAGGGACACACACCCCCCATTCATCTGCTCAGGAGCATTTTGGGGCTGGTTTCACCACCAAACCCCTCATTCCCACTGCTCTGCTCCCCTGCCAGCTCCCAGCCTGTGCCCGGAGCTGTCCCCGATGGTCACCCTGTGGTTGTCATGGACACCCAGGGGCAGCAGGAAGGGCCTTCATTAATTTAAGGCATTAAGGACAATTAGGGTTTATTAACCGGGGTTTATTGGGACGGGTACAACGCAAACAGAGCAGATTCTTGCCCCATAAAATAATGGGGTCTGTTCGTGGTGCAGGAAATGTTCAGGGGAGGGAGTGGTCCACGGGAAAATAAACCGTGCTAAGGAGCAGCCACGAGCAGCAAATCCCATTCTGCAGCAGAGGGATTTATCTGCCGTTCATCGGGATGGAAACCACGGCCTGTTAATCCATCCCATCCCGAGCAGGCCCGGCTGAGGGCTCAGGGGCTGCCGAGGGAGGGAGCTGCAGATAAAACGCTCCGGTTCATGGCCGTGAGCGAAGATCGCCGCGCTCGGGGCTGATGAAGCGATCCCGAGGAGCGGGAAATCCATCTGCCCGTTTATCAGCCATCGGGACGAGGCTCTGGAGGTGCCCTGCAGCTCAGGGAGCCCTCAAACCCCGAGTCTGAGGCAGCACTGCATAAATTCTGCATTTGCATCTCTAAATATTCATCACTCAGTGCCAAAACCAGGCCAGGGGATCCAGCCCAGGAGTTCTAAGCTCTGTTTATTCCTGCCTTGTTTTAAGCTGGGTTACCAGCATCCCTTCCCTGCAGAAGCTGTGGGGTGGAGTTTGTGCCACGCTCACTTCCAGGGGGTCGCTTTTGGGTGGCTCCCTGGCCCTCACAAACCTCACCGGGGATATTTCCCCCACCGGGGATGTTCCCCCACCCTTGTGATGCTCCAAAAGCAGGAGTCCAAGGATCCAGCCCCACCCTGAGATGGTCTAAACTGGAATTTAATTAGGTCACTCCCCGGATACATTAGGCACAGATGTCCAGATTCAGGAGATTACAGATTTATTGGGCATTGATTAAATGAAAAAAAAAAAAATCAAATCAGAGTCCCAGCTGAGTGCTGCAGCCATGTGCCAGCTCTCCCCGAGGGCAGCTGAAGCAGGCTATAATTAATATTACACAGTCCTGACAGGCAAGATAAAAGTTCTGGCCAGGCCAGGGTGTAATTTAGGATCTATTTATTCTCCAGCAGAATTTATTAACTCGAGCAAACCCGGCGCAGGCAGATTTGTGGCTGATTTCCCTGCCGAGGGTGGCAGGAGCGCTCTGCACGTGCTGCTCCTCTTCCCTCACCGGGGCAGAGAGCTCAGCACCCGCTGGGAATCCAGGGAGAACCTCCCATGGATGGACCCTCCCGATGGATGGACCCTTCCCTCCCCGGGGAGCCCCTGGGGCAGCACCAAACCCGCTGCAATAAAAGCTTTAAAAACGCACCCGTGCCCTGGGCTTGGCGCCTGCTCCGAGTGCTGCCAGGGACAGGGAATTCTGGCTCTGTTAAACCCATGGCTGAAGTCCCAGGGAGCCCAGCGAGCCAGAATTCCGGGCTGGTTCCCACGTGTGGCTGTGCCCAGGGGCAGCTCTGCGCTCCTGGAGCTCCATCCCACTCGATGTCCCTGCAGGGAGCGGGGGGAAGGACTCTTCATCCCACACTCCAGGCCTCGTTTTCCTCCCATTCCCGCTGTCCCTGCCCCTCCCAGGTCCCCTCTCCCTGTCCCGCATGATTTATGCAGCATTTCAATAATAAATCGCAGGGACACTGTGGAATTTTAGAGTGCTCGGGGAAGGTCGTTAACTAAATCGCTGTATAATTCATACAAATGAACTTGGGTCTTGCAGTGGGAGGATTTCATCGGGGAAGGAAAAAAAAAAAATCAGTCCGAAGAGTTTAAAAAAATCCGAGGATTGCCAAGGATTTGCAATATTTAAGTGCTGTGTGTGCTTGGAGTGAGAATATGAGGGTGGTTTGTGCAGGGTGACACCCGGGGCTCAGCTTTCCAACTTATAACCTCTGAAAAGCGAACTGTGATTATTAAACCCTCCGAAAAGGGGCAGAACGAGTGCCAGGGTAGGACGGGCCAGGAGGAAGGGACAAGGTGCCTCAAAGGTCAGAGAAAAAGTCAGCAAATATTCAACACAGAGGCTGCACTTACCCAAAACTCCCGAGAAATGAGTTTGCAGCTCAGTAATGATCCCTGGAATGGAAAGAAACATCGAGAGCTGGAGTTTCAATAAGATGGCTAATCAAAAAGAGCTGGTTTACCTGCAGACTCTGGGGTCAAAGCAATCAGGAGAGAAAACCCAGGACAAGGCAGCCTCTGCCTCCCTGTAGGACACGAGAGCAAGGCAGGAACGCCTCGCAGGGAACCCGGGCCACGCTAAGAGCTCAGCCACAGCCTCTGAGCAAGGCAGGAATGCCTCGCAGGGAACCAGGAGCCCGTCAGGCTGCGTTAATGCAATTCTGGGCTAGGAACAGCTCTGCTCCCTCCGCAGTGACCCCGCTGTGCCAGGACAGAGGCACCAGGGCCGCGCTTGGAGCTCTTTCCCTTTCCCCTCCATCCTGACAGAGTTTAAACCCCACATGGGTGGGGCAATCTGGTTTTTCCACGGCTTTTCCGTTTCCTCGGTGCCTGTCGGGGCCAGCAGCCCCACCCGTTTTAGGGCAGGTTTTGTTTGCAGTGCCAGCCTGCCCCGGGTGCCCGGCACCGAGGTCCCTGTCACTTTGAAGATCCCAGCTATTTGACTGCTTTGAATTCATTTGTTTAATGAACCTCAGGGGGCCACTGCACTAAAGCATTCCCAAACAAGTTCAGAGCTTTGCAGTTTCTCCACTAATTAGGGACTCCTCTGGGGCTAAACACAAGAGGTTCTGCTGCTGTGTTTGAAGCCGGCAGAGAGCCAAGGCAGGGCTGAAGCTCCAGCTCAAGTGAAGCATTTTTAATGTTCTTCCTCCTCTATTTTTTTTTTTCCCCTTCCCCAGCGAGCGCAGAGCTGCCAGGCACAAACACAAATGATCAGGTCAAGGTGCTCTGAGATGGGGGAGAAGGGTTTTGTCAAAGCCTGGATGAACCAGCCCCGTTCTGCAGGGGTTTCCCTGCACTTGTGTCTCTGCAGAGATCTCCCAGCCCTGTGTCTGTTCCAGGAGCCCTCTCCTCAGTGCCTGGGAACCCAGTGACTGTGAAAGGCTCAGTGCTCAGATTGCTCCTCAGGAGCTGTCCAGGAACAGCCAGGCTCGGTTCCTGCAAGGGCCCAGCTGCTCAATCCCACACAGACAGCACAGGCCACACCTTGCATCCCTCACAGGGCTTAGGGTGGGAGATCGGGGAAAATCTCCTTTGGAAATTCCTCGAGGATGTGGGAATCTCACAGCTGAGAGATGCAGGACAAAATCCACTCACAGCAACTTCTCTCAATGCAAGAGTTTTCCCTTTCCTTTTTTTAATCCAAGAGTTTTCTCTTCCCCTTCCTTCCTTTGCCTGCCGGGCCCTTGCCCTTCAAAAAGTGAAATTCTGGCCGAGCTGGGGGGCGCTGAGCCCCTGTCCCGGTGGCAGGACACACAAACCCTGGCACAGTGGGAAGTTGCTGCCATCTCCTGGGCAGCCCGGCTCCACTGGGCATCATTTTCCCCTTCCAGCTGCTTTTCCCGAGGGCTGCTGCTCCCTCCTGTCCCAAATGCTCCCCCGGGGCCACCTGCCTGCCCTGTGGCAGCTGGGGTGGCACTGAGGCAGAAGCCACCCGGCTGCCAAGGCTTCTGTGCAAGCCCAGAGGCGGACAGGGCTCCTGAAGGTGGCACCGAGACACCCGGGCAGGCTCCTGTCCCGTCTGCACAGCTGGGACAGGAGGGATGGAGGTGGAAGCACCAGGGATCCATCCCGGTGCTGGCACAGGAGGAGGCAGCACAGGCACCGGGGCAGCCAGCGCCGGTTTTACCCCAGAAAGGCTCTGCAGACATGAAAGGGAACGGGGAGGGCTCTGCTGCAGGAGCGAGAACTCGTCTGCTTTCGGGAGAGAGGAGCTGGAGGAGGAAGTGAGCCCGGACGTGGCAGCTGCGGCGAGAACCAGTCCCTGGCTGCTGCTCCTGCTGTGGCCAGGGACCCACCCGAGGAAGTCCGGGGCACCAGGAGAACCCCCTCGTTAAGGAGAACCTCGTTAGGAGAACCCCCTCGTTAAGGAGAACCTCGTTAGGAGAACCCCCTCGTTAAGCTGCTTGCCCTGGGGAAGTTCCTTTTGGGATGATGTTTGTCCTTGCTGACCCCCTGCCCTGCCCTGCCCTCGCTCAGCCTCACCGTGGATCAGCAGAACCTTCCAGCCCCCATCCCTGCAGAGATCCATCCACCTTCCCTATCCCAGCCTGGCCGGAGCTCTCCCAGCACTGGCAGGGAGGGAAGAGTCTCCGAGCTGGAGATTCCTCCTGCTGCTGCTGCTGTTGTGGGTACCCGTGCCAGGGGCAGGAGCTGGCACGGCACCAGGCGGAGGTGTTTCCCTGCCACGTGGGGGGACTGGCAGCCTCCCAGCCACCTCCTGATGCAAAATTCATCCCACACCTCATTTGCAACCCCAGCGAGCCACGAGGCGCTGCCTGCCCTGCTCCCTCCCCTCTGCTCTCTCTCCTGGCTGGAGGCAGGGCTGGGGTGGATTCTGGAGCTGCAGGGCACGGCTGGCACGGGCTGGCAGAGCCCATCCCAGCACAGGGACCTCACCCCACACCTCCAGCAGGACAAGGAATCTTTTCAAGCCAGCTCAGCAGTGCAAGCAGTAAAAAACCCCTTCATTTACAAAACACAATATTTGCAGACCAGGCCAGTAAATCTCAACTGCCCCGAGTTCTTCACGCAAAGCAAACAACCCCATAAAGCCCTGCAGGGAGCTCCAGGCCAGCCAGCTCTCCCTGCCGGGCTGGGCAGAGTCCAGCTGGGCACGCAGGGCCAGCAGCCAGAGGAGGGGACAGGGACAGGGAAGGGACAGGGACAGGGACAGGGACAGGGACAGGGACAGG